>OZ014431.1:28658509-29135586 GCA_963966015.1 Aphidecta obliterata
TCACGACATTCGAGATCCACACCTATCCTAAAAATTTCAAGTCCCTGGGCGTTTCCGTTCAAAAGTTACAATTTTCTAAGGTTTCTATGGTTCTGGTCATGCGATCGGGACAAAATTTCACATGTAGCTTGAACACCCCATTCTCCATTTGAGTGCGAAATTTCATCTCGATCAAATTTGTAGTTTTCAAGTAATCAGGGAAACAAAACTTTGAACGGCCATATTTACGGAACCCCTGGTGAAATTTGGCCCATTAACGAACTTAACCGAGGCACTCGGGAACTGAACCCACCCTGAAAATTTCGAGTCTCTAGGTTGTTCCTTACGGCCGGCCGGACGGACGGACGGACAGACTCGAATTTTCCGACGGATTCGTCATCAGTGAGTCGAACATAGTCGATTGAGACCATTTTCGGCTCAAAATTCGAAAAATACAGACATCATGACGAAATGATATAGCCCTCGTGTAAGTAGTACGAGCGCTCAAAAATGAAATTCATCGTTATTATTTTCTCTCCAAATTATTTGTGGTAATGATCTGTCCTCATTATGCATTTGAAATTGTCTATACCTACATTTGACAAATATCGGCCGATACAACGTACTGAAAAATTCTAAATCTCATCAAGATATCTATCTCATTCTGCACTTTTAGTCCAACATATTGTAAGTGGTTGAGAGACCATCCAGAAGTGCTTTCAAAACTACCATCGAAAACTATCCTGAATTTGGTAGTGACACTTTCGGCATTCCAAATTCCATGATGGGGAAGATATTATTGTATAGAATCTGAAGGATTAGTTACTTCACTCATGTGACCTTATGGTTTATACTCATGAATGAAACCAACATATACATTTTTGAAAGAGTGATTACCAAATTTTTTTCCCGAAAATTTGAATCGGTTAATGGCATTTTCTTTGCAATCACCTAATAATTTTGGATAGTGTTTTAAAGGAAATTTGACTATAAATTGACCGTAAATATTTCTTGTGGTATGCATTTTGAATAGTTCTTCGCAGTGTTTGTCGTCATTTGTCATGAGTTGTTTTTTATTTGAAATATCTTCTAACTCCCAAACTTTCCTATTCAGGAATATAAAATTTGGATGAATTGCACAAATATTTGGTTGTTTCAGGTAAAATTCAGGTACTATCCAACCAAATTTTAAATTATGTAATGTTGGCAAATTTTTTGCGTCTTCTAGCAGGTCCCAGAAAACATTAGCACGAGTAAATCTCTTTCAGTAGGAGTTCCAACATTCAGATCGTATAAATGAACGTTGGCTGGTAGATTTATTTTGACAATATCGGGACTAAATGTGTATCAAGGAAGCGATAACAGGAACAACGAAACACGAAACAGTCGAAATGTATTCAGGGAATTTGGAAGGAATATGAATAGTACATTCTTTATTCAATTGCGAACTCATTTGGTTGATACCAATAATTGAATGATGAGTGGATAATAAAGGAATTTCGTTTGAGCACCACAACCTAATAACCTTCTGAGTGTTCATTGTCATCTAAGACATTGCAAGTAATTGCAGACAGAAGAACCTGATTAGGTGACAAAATCAAATCAGGATTTATTTATAATATCTACCTTTTTGTGGATTTATTTATTGTGTAGATCTACTGTTCATGTGGATCAAATCAAATAATCATCAATCAAATAAGAAAATTACGTGTCAAGTGGTTTGTCCGGGATGAACTCCTATAAAAGTAAACCGATTTCAATCAAATTCCGGGAGAAACGTCACGAAATATCAGCGATCGTAATTTATTTCGGACTTTCTTGAGGTGTCAAAATCGGAATTTTTCAAATCGTTTTTTTGCGTAAACCGGCGGTAGGATTGGGCTGGATTCACACTTAACCCTTAACTACTTACGTATCAAATATGTAACGTTGTCACTGCATATACGTCTTACAGACGGCTATATATGAATAGTCATATTACTATAAGATTCTATAGTTTTTACTTTGTGAAATGTTTTTATGTTCTCTTCATAATTCCAGAGGTGAAAATTATGCTCAGAAATGGAATAAAAGTTCAATATTCAGTGAAAATCACAAATTTCCTGAGGAGTTCCAAATATTCAGCATTTTGACATCGATCTTTCAAACAGCTGGAGTTACATTGAAATACTTTTGAAATATGTGAATTTTTTATTACTCTTATTACAATAAGAGTTGAACTGAAGCGTAGTCAAAAAAATTTGTCCAAAACAAGTATTTTGAAAAAACTGACAATGCCTATTTATCACGAATTTGATAAATCCGGACACACTTTTTTCGCACACTCTGGCCAATTTGGATTCTGGCATTCGTGACGAACATTTGCCGTTCTCAACATATGCCAGATATGAGGGGGTACTGGGAGTAAATACACCACCCCCGCCTGCCCCCAAAATTTCCAAATTATAAAGTTTCAGAATTATCGCCAAGACTTGATGGGGACCTGGCGAAATTTTTCCATCGATTACCCCCCCAAGAAAAAAAAGATCTACGCCCTTGGCCTTCGCGGCGTCTACGGGCTCGAGGGTGATCGAACTTTCATTCCAAAGGACGAGAGGTCTCCTTAGATGTAAATCCAGCCCGTCCCCACCGCCAGTTTATGCGAGAAAACGATTTGAAAAAGTCCGATTTTGACAACTCGAGAAAAACCGAAATAAAGTACGTCGATTGAAGATATTTCTTTTTTTAGGAGAGTCAGGATATAAACAAACCAACAAACAAACACTGTGTGCATTCTGTACCAACTTGAAAGATTGGATAGTTTATATCTCAATTTCTAGTTGCGATATTTGAGCGCTCGTACTACTTACACGAGGGCTATATCATTTCGTCACGATGTCTGTATTTTTCGAATTTTGAGCCGAAAATGGTCTCAATCGACTATGTTCGACTCACTGATGACGAATCCGTCGGAAAATTCGAGTCTGTCCGTCCGGCCGTCCGTCCGGCCGTAAGCACGATAACTCTCGAACAAAACAACCTAGAGACTTGAAATTTTCAGTGTGGGTTCAGTTCCCGAATGGCTCGGTTAAGTTCGTTAATGGGTCAAATTCCACCAGGGGTTCCGTAAATATGGCCGTTCAAAGTTTTGTTTCCCTGATTACTTGAAAACTACAGATTTGATCGAGATGAAATTTTGCACTCAAATGGAAAATGAGGTGTTCAAGCTACATGTGATATTTTGTCCAGATCGCATGACCAGAACCATAGAAACCATAGAAAATTTTAACTTTTGAACGGAAAGGCCTAGGGACTTGAAATTTTCAGGATGGGTGTGGATCTCGAATGTCGTGATCACGTTCATCTATGAGTAACATTATACAAGGGGTTCCGTAAATACGGTCGTTTGAAATTTTGTTTTCTCGATAAATTCGAAACTGCGGATTCGATCGAGATGAAATTCTGTATTTTAATCGAGAATGATATATTGAAGCAATATTTTGTCCAGATCGCATGACCAGAACCATAGAAACCATAGAAAATTCTAACTTTTGGACGGAAAGGCCTAGGAACTTGAAATTTTCAGGGTTGGAACGCAAATTTCACGGTCATGTTCATCAATGAGCAAAATTAGACTAGGGGTTCCGTAAATATGGCCGTTCAAAATATTTTTTTCCTGATAGTTTCGAAACTATCGATCGGATTGGAATGAAATTATGCACCTAGCTCAGGAATAATGTATTCATACTACGTGCAAAATTTTGTCCAGATCGCATCACCAAGACCATAGATACCGTGGAAAATTCTAGCGAATTATCGGAAAAAAATTGATCAGCTGAAGCACCGACATGAAGTCTGGAGTTTCGCCTGAGTTTCAGAATTTTTTTGACAGCAGTCAAAAATTCCTTCAATTGATTTCTAAAACTGGAAAATGCGAATCTACCTACAAGGTGCATGTACGAGCGCTCAAAAGCTCCTGCCTTCACGGCAGTGCTTTTCGTAATTTTTTTATTGCAAATTGTTTGTTTATTATTTAGACAAAGACTGATAATTATCCACGTGGCAACATGGTTCTCAAATTAACGACAGGACATCGCGTCCCCCCTACACCCGATCTCTCGACCATCGCGATAACGTGCTTGGAGTGATGCCAAGTTTCTGGGTCTTTCCCAAAACTGAAGAAATTTGAAACTATTTGAGAACTAGGGAATAACTTTTGCAGAATCATGGTAAGGGTTAGGGTAAGGTAAGGTTAGGGTTAGGTTAGGGTTAATAATAATTCCACTGGCTTGAGTAGTTTACTACAATATAATTAGACGTATACCTTACCCACAGCAACGCGTGGCCGAGTCTGCCAGTTATTTATATTAAGATGTAACAAAGTATTATGCTTCCTATTCTTACAAATAGTGCATGGAACAAGTTTACACCGTATCTTCGTCCTGTGCTTCAACAATTTTCACATAAATTTAAGGCCGCGACCTTCTGAATTCGAATATCAACTAGTAACGTTAGAAATCCGAAACATTTATGAATCGTTTGGTTTTCCTTCTAACTGAAGTTACAAAAAACTTTGTTGTTCGCGGTGAAGAGCATGTGTGAATTATTATTCTTAAGCCAGCTCCACACTCATGCCGCGAATAACGTCAAGAATTCTTGCCGCAAATCTTGGCGTGAACTTCACGTGTAAATAAGCCATCTACACTCACAGGAATATTCGCAGTTTGGTTCGCGCTCACAGTGTGAATGGAAGACGAGGTGGCTGTTGCTTCTGCTCTGGCGCTTCGCGCTGTTGCCTATTTCAATTATGTCAAAGAAAAAGGAAAAAGAAATGTAAAAAGAGAAGATGGTGGATGACGAAGATATATCGATATGTAACGTACCCAGCTAGGGTAGGTTTGCTCAATCGTTATGCAGTCGAGGGATGGTGAATAATACACTTAACACTCTTCAAAGGTTTATTGGTAACATCTAGAGTAGACTCTCATCTGAAGACTCCTTTTTTAGCCCAGATGTTAAATGTTTATATATTCAGGATTGTTACATGTTTAATTCGAATGTATCAAAACATCTTCGAGAATCGATAACATGATTGAAAACATTACATATTATCGTAAACACACTGTTTACGTTTCCAGCACGCTTTGCCGACACAAAGCGAGGTAACAGATATTGCAACTCAAGATCGTTAATGTTCGTACTGATACATACTACAGATTATATTGAAATATTTTCGTATTGATATGAACGGTTAAGAAAATCGTATGAAATCTTTTGGTGTCCATAACACTTTCAAATCCCTGCTCTACATTCCGAGTCCATAGAATGTTTTTCTGAAATCGATTATAGTGAGAATTTTGCACTCTGTCTGATTTCATCTTGCTACAGAAAACAGAAGGTCATTCGTACTTCGTTGGTCGTCATTATTTGGTCATTTTCATTGTCAGTTACCTTTTTACTACTTTCCAAAATAAGCCCCTTTCAAACTGAGATTTACATAAATATGCATGCGTACATTTGACCGCTCTGACCGGAGTTTTTGTAGTTTGGAGTATAAAAATAAAAAAGGGGGTAGATCTACTCCGATTGTGATAGCTTCGGCAACGTTGCGCAGGTACCGCGAAAGGCCTTGAATGTGGATGGTACATTCTTCGCTTTCCGAGATTACTTTGTCACGGTATGAAATACCGACTCGGACCGAGGAATGGTGCGAAGCGCGAACGTGAACACCAAGATCCCATCCACACTCGCGTTTCGCGGGTTCGCGAACGTTCACGGCATGCGTGTGGATCGGGCTTTACGCGAAGGATAATTAAGTTTTTGTCGATTATTGTTATCTCTCGATTCGATCGAATCGTTGAAGCTTTGTGAAACATCCGATTTATTCTTCAAGAAATTGGTTAACTGTTGGCATATCACCTTCGGTTTTTAGGTCTTTCCATTCACGAAGAGTATCTTTATCTAATTTGTTTGCCGATACGTGAATGAAAAGTGTCATATTTATAGATCCTCCTTCGACACATTTAATGCATCTACGACTGTTGAATGTTTACATATTTCATCAAGAATTTTTCGAAAATTGAAATCTATCTTCTTTGCGCAAGGTTCTGATATTCAGAAGTGATTTGAAATGGCTATAAACTAAAAATTGTTTTTTATCGAATCGGTCGCATAATAGTTCCTAAGCAAGTCCAAAGGCCTAACAGAACTGTTCTGGAAGCATAGCCTTCCAATGAGGCTTTCAAAAACTGATATTTCTGATTATTATTCAAATTCTGATTTGATTTGATGAAACAGTAGATCCATAATTATTTTTGAAATTAAACCAATCTTTGAACTCGCCAAAGAAGGTAGGCAATTTAAACTTTGGAATTAGAACATTAAGGCCCATTTGCACCGACTTTTTTTTAAGGGTCACATAACTAATGGACCCTTTAATTTAAGTGGGACTTAATTCTCAAATGGTTTGCACCAACACATTTCCCCCCAACTTTAACTAGGGGACCTTTAATTTAGTGGAAGTATGGCACCGCCGCAGTTATCTAGTGGTTTTTGTGTCAATTCTGTTGTAATACTGTTTTTACCGTAAAAATAAAGCGGGAAAGCGTTTTGAATTGAAAATAGTAGGAAGTGATTGTGTTGTGAATATTTAAGTTTATCTCGTGGTGTTGCTCGTGATCAAAGTGAGGAAATGTCCGCGAATGAAAAGAGTTACAGTAGTGAGAACCTTGGGTGGTATTCATCATTAGCTGAAAAATAAAGATATTTTGCTGATAAGAAAATCGTTATAATCCATAAAAAAAATTGAACAGGAGGATCATAAACTTAGGATGGAATGAATATCTTCAGCTGAATGCCGAGATAAGAAAAAAACAATTAGAAAAGCTGTCCTGTTGAACTTCCTTTATTTATAATATATTTTTTGTTTTATTTTGAGGGCTGTTGTTTCTTAATCAATAAAGAATAAAAAGAACTTTTCAACTTTTTTTTTTTTCCTTTCATTACTAACCTACCGCAGTTTTCAATTTCAAGAGTTACACCTTAAGTTCTAGAGAGAAATAGTTATCTAGTAATCTAGT
Organism: Aphidecta obliterata; assembly: GCA_963966015.1. NCBI lineage: Eukaryota > Metazoa > Arthropoda > Insecta > Coleoptera > Coccinellidae > Aphidecta > Aphidecta obliterata. The sequence goes on from OZ014431.1 coordinate 28,665,547, forward strand.
GGGATAAATCAATAAGAGTTACTGGCTGTGTGCATGACAATTTATTATTCAAAATGAGAAGGAACATCTGGTTTTTATAAAATATTAGTATTAGGTATCAGTACATCTTCATTAATATCCTCAGGCAATAGGGGATCTGGCTCGTTCATGTCTCTTGCGATATTATGGGGGACAGTCGTTGCCACAATTATGGCCATGACATTCACCAGTTTTACCATGAGTCCATAAGCAACGACTGGCAATCTATGCTTCTATATGCCAAAGACTCTCAATCGCATTGCTGGTGTGAATTAGGGATTCATTATAAAGGTTTTCACCCGGAGTGACTGGATTTGCTAGAGGTGTCATTGAATAACTTCGGAGTGAATAGGCACTGTCCCCTAAAAAAAAAAAAATTTCAAGATGTGTTTGATGGAGTGTAGAGAAAAGGAAGAATTTTTGGAGGATTGAGTTATGAAAAAAAATAACAATAGTATTTCCAGAAATAAAGCATTGTAGATACATGAATACAAGCATAAAATTGAACAAATTCCAAGGAGGGACTCTACACTATCATTCTTTCTCCAGAATAACTTTGATATCCATGATATACTTGCCTAGTATAACAGTCCCCCCGAAATTTCCACTCTCCAATCTTGCTCGAACCGTTGAATTAGCAAATGTCGTGCCATTGTGAGTTGAACCTGGTCAGGGAGCAACAACATCAATAATTTTCAGTTTTGTATCTGCTAGGCACTGAACATTCAAGGAAAAGATGGACTTACAGTTCCTATAAATTACAGCATTATCTCCACCTAAAATAATACAAAGATGAAAGAAGAATTCTGGTAGTATGAGGAATACTTAGAGAAACAGTTTATTATCATAGACGTTTGTTGATATCTTTCTTCATTACATTGCTACTTATGATTCAAAAACTTTCATTATGTTTCTAGTTACTTTTGCAAATATACCTTAATTAAACTACCCAAAACTATTGTAACTTTTGAATCATAAACTGACCTGGAGAATCAATTTTTACATGGGTGCAACCAATGAATGCCAGAACTTTTGGGAATCTAGCAATATTAAAAACTCATTCTGGACTCTGATCTGCTGCTGAAGATGGGGCTTGTTGACATATCTGGGGCGTAAAGAAGCATTTAATCTTGATACATAGGCTATCACTCTACTGGCTTTGGAGATAGGACCTTCATGAAATCCCCTGTCTGAATCAAGTGCCCACTGCTGGCAAAAAATCTGAGTGTCCAGGAAGAAGTTGGTTCATCGGCGAGAGGCTGTGTTATTCCTTAAAATAATATGTTCCAGATGAGAAGAAGAAATAATTGAAATTCATATTTCATATCTATATTTACTAATTATTGAGCGCTTGTACTACTTACACGAGGGCTATATCATTTCGTCACGATGTCTGTATTTATCGAATTTTGAACTGAAAATGTGCCGTAAGCACGATAACTCTCGAATGGAATAACCTAGATACTTGAGATTTTCAGTGTGGGTTCAGTTCACGAATGCCTCAGTTAAGTTCGTTAATGGGCCAAATTCCACCAGGGGTTCCGTAAATATGGCCGTGCAAAGTTTTGTTCTCCTGATTACTTGGAAACTACAGATTTGATCGAGATGAAATTTTGCACTCAAATGGAGAATGAGCTACATGTGAAATTTTGTCCAGATCGCATGACCAGAACCATAGAAAATTGTAACTTTTGAACGGAAACGCCTAGGGACTTGAAATTTTCAAGATAGGTGAAGATCTCGAATGTCACGTTCCCGTTTATCAATGAGCAGAATTATACTAGGAGTTCCGTAAATACGGTCGTTTGAAATTTTGTTTTCTCGATAATTTCGAAACTACGGATTCGATCGAGATAAAAATTTGTATTTTAATCGAGAATGATATGTTAAAGCAACATTTTGTCCAGATCGCATGACCAAAACCATAGAAAATTATAACTTCCGAAGGGAAAGAACTTGAAATTTTCAGGGTAGGTTTGGATCTCGAATGTCGCAGTCACGTTTATCAAGAGCAAAATTAGACTGGGGGTTCCTTAAATATGGCCGTTCAAAATATTTTTTTCCTGATAATAACGAAACTACTAATTGGATTGGAATGAAATTTTACACCTAGCTGAAAAATAATGTATTCAAACTATGTGCGAAATTTTGCATCACCAAGACCATAGATACCGTAGAAAATTCTAGCGAATTATCGAAAAAAAATTAGTCAGCTGAAGCACTGACATGAAGTCTAGAGTTTTGCCTAAATTTGATAATTTTTTTGACAGCTGTCGGAACTTCCTTCAATGGATTTCTAAAACTGGAAAATGCGAATCTACCTACAAGGTGGATGAACGAGCGCCCAAAAGCTCCTGACTTCACGGCAGTGCTTTTATAATTTTTTACCTATCATCTGGATATTTCAATTGCTCCTCGATCTCAGTAAAAAGTTTTATTACTGTAGGCGTTGTCAGCCTGAAACTTCTGAAGAAGTCCATTTGCGACATCTCCTCATAGTTATCGGGCCTGATGAAATTTCGTCTCGGATAACCCATCTCAACAAATTCAAGAACCTCTAAATCATCCTCAAAAAAATCCTTCACCAGGAACTCATCAAAATGTTCCATCTTCAAAAATATCTTTCTATTTATGATTAGAACGTGTGCACAATAGAATCAGCTGACAAGCTTGTTTAGGTTTTTCGATATTTGAGGTTAAGGTTAAGGAATACATAGTTAAATATGCTTCAAGGGATCAAATTTGGTCAGTTAGCTGTGGGAGGTTTAATTGGTGGTTTGAGGGTCCCTTCAAGTCGGTGCAACACACATTGACCCCTAAGTGGGATTTGAGGGACCATTAGCCTAACGGACCCTTGAAAAAAAGTCGGTGCAAACAGGCGTAAGGATCTGAATTGATAGATTGATGAGGTACTATAGAACGGCGCAATTCGGCTTGTAAATACTGCATAAAAAAGTCCTGAGCAGCGTAATATCTTTCCTGAATATCTTGTCGTTCTACATGCGATTGTAACTGTTCATCTCTCCACATGAATTCTATCATTGATTGAACAGTATCAAATTCCGACAAAAAAAAATTACGAAAAGCACTGCCGTGAAGGCAGGAGCTTTTGAGCGTTCGTAAATGCACCTTGTAGGTAGATTCGCATTTTCCAGTTTTAAAAATCAATTGAAGGAATTTTCGACAGCTGTCAAAAAAATTCTGAAACTTAGGCGAAACTCCAGACTTCATGTCAGTGCTTCAGCTGATCAATTTTTTTTCGATAATTCGCTAGAATTTTCTACGGTTTCTATGATCTTGGTGATGCGATCTGGACAAAATTTGGCACGTAGTTTGAATAAAATATTCCTCAGCTAGGTGCAAAATTTCCGATCATTAGTTTCGAAAGCATCAGGAAAAAAATATTTTGAACGGCCATATTTACGTAACCCCTACTCTAATTTCAAGTTACTAGGCCTTTTCCTTCGGAAGTTATGATTTTCTATGGTTTCTATGGTTCTGGTCATGCGATCTGGACGAAATGTTGCTTTAATATATCATTCTCGTTTAAAATACAAAATTTTATCTCGATCGATCGAAATTATCGAGAAAACAAAATTTCAAACGACCGTATTTACGGAACCCCTAGTATAATTCTGCTCATTGATGAACGTGAACGCCAAATTTCAGATCTAAACCTATCCTGAAAATTTCAAGTCCCTAGGCCTCTCCGTTCGAAAGTTATGATTTTCTATGGTTTCTATGGTTCTGGTCATGTGCTCTAGAGAAATGTAGCTTGAATATATTATTCTCCATTAGTATACAGGATTTCGCCACGATCGAATCTGTAGTTTGGAAATTATCAAAAAAACTAAATTTCAAACAACCATATTTACGGAACCCCTGGTATAATTTTGCTCATAGATAAAAGTGATCACGACAATCGTGATCCACACCTATCCTGAAAATTTCAAGTCTCTAGGCGTTTCCGTTCAGAAGTTACAATTTTCTATGGTTTCTATGGTTCTGGTGATGCAAGCTGAACAAAATTTTGCATGTAGCTTGAACACTTCATTTTCCATTAGAGTGCAAAATTTCATCTCGATCGAATTTGTAGTTTTGAAGTAATCAGGAAAACAAAATTTCGAGCGGCCATATTTACGGAACCCCTCGGCGTATTTTGCCCAATAACGAACTTAACCGCGGCATTCGAGATTCGAACCTACCCTGAAAATTTCAAGTTTCTAGGACATTCCGTTCGAGAGTTATCGTGTATACGGCCGGACGGACGGACGGACGGCCGGACGGACAGACTCAAATTTTCCGACGGATTCGTCATCAGTGAGTCGAACATAGTCGTTCGAGACCATTTTCGGCTCAAAATTCGAAAAATACAGACATCGTGACGAAATGATATAGCCCTCGTGTAAGTAGTACGAGCGCTCAAAAATGAACTATCTTTGTATCTTCAATCAACCTCATTAATAGAAATTAGCTTATTTAAAGTCGAATTTCTGACTGTAGTGACAAATTTCTCTAGTATAGTAAGTTTTTGCTTAACATACTCCGTATGCGAATTAAGACTTTCATTTCCGATTCTGACATATAGAGAAGATTTCATGATTGATTAATTTATTATTGACGTGAGAACGATTGCTATATTGAATTCAAAAAAAATATCGAATGATCCAAATGAAGGAAAAAAGGAAATAATGATAAAATTGTAAAGGGTCACCCTTGTGGATCAGAGATAGTCTCGGACTGACTTTTTCGTTTGGCTCTTTCCTGTGGGCTGAAGATCAGTGTAAATATCTGTTTTTCTGATGGTTCGGCGTAGTTTTCGTGCAGCTGATGAAATTTTTCGGACACTTATCTTTTTTCTTGGTGTGAATTGAATTGTAAATCCGACTCGAAGGACCAAAATTATGTTTGAAATTGATGAAGCTGGTTCTTATTTCTTATTGTGAATTGTAGCGGACTGTATACTGGTGATTCTGATATAGTGGTGAAATTGTATCAGCACAATAAAAGTTTTTTCGAATCTTCAATGTTTTAATCGCTGTCTTATTCGACTGAAAAAAAGAAATGGAATGAATGAAAAATGAACCCATGTATCCCATATCATGCTATAAATTAACAAACTCCATAAAAATCCTAACATAGGCACACTATCGGATTTGATCAGGTCGGGAAGTTAGATTGCCTTAGAATGAAAGCGAGGACAAAAACTGAAGCCAAATTTCGAAGTATTGAGGGATGTTGGCTACCTAAATCTAGAAAGCGCGAGTGAAAACATGAATCCAAGCTGTGGGCATTTCCTGATCAGGAATTTCGAACGCCCATATTTACGGAGACCCTGATCTAATTTTGCCCAATAACGAACTCAACCGCGGCATTCGAGATTCGAACCTACCCTGAATATTCCAAGTTCCTAGGTCGTTCCGATATAGATTTATCGTGTTTACGGCCGGACGGACAGACTCGAATTTTTCGACGGATTTGTCAGCGGTGAGTCGAACCTTGTCTATTGAGACCATTTTCGGCTCAGAATTCTAAAACAACAGAGATCGTGACGAAACGATATAGCCCTCGTGTAAGTAAAACGAGCGCTCAAAAAGATGAATAGGATCGTTCGGGAAGATTTCATTTCGAGGTATTCAAGAGTTTTCTAGAGTTAAACAGATGTATTTAGGGCAATTTTGTACCAAATACCCGTTGATCATTCCTATCCAACAAGTTTTTCTTGACAAAAACATTTGTTTGTAGTCTTGCAGATAGAGTATTTGATATAAATGACGATGCACTTAGAAACTATGGGTGAGTTGAAAAATAAATCAATTAAGTATTCCATTCAAATTTATATATTTCTAGGAATGGTCACAGTCTAATTCTAGAAACAATAGAGTACGCATATGAAACTAGAGATCCAAAAGTGGTAAGCATTTCCAAATTTTTATGCTGGCACTTATAAGTGAAATTTTCAAAGAATGATTGAAATTATTACTTTTTATTCAATAATAATATGATTTTCACTAATTAAAGGTGGCTTGATTATGCTATTCTAGACCTAAAAACGTGTTGGGGGGACAGTGAACCATTAATTAGTGAAAATCGTAGTCCACTAAGTGAATCGTGGATTTCCATCAACTATCGGTCACCTCAATTCAATAATGAAATTATAACATATCTGAATTTGCCAAGGTTGTAGCTCCCTGCATTTATTCTTTTCATTCCGACGATTCTGTTCCTTTTTCTTTCTCAGAGGATAATATTTCATGTGTTAAAAATTATTTGTGAAGAATTGCTAGTTGTAAGATAACATAGTTGTAGCTTTCGATTTGGCTTTCTGAGCTTCTCCAGTGCACGAGACATTGACATTGGCTCGTTCGATTTCCTTCGAGAATCTCAAAGGCGTGCGGGAAAATTCAAAAACCGAAATCCTCCCGTGCATGAAACTGTCGAAACAAATCGAAAGCGGCAAGTAGAGTAATGATATTGTATAATACCATAGTAGACTAACCCTCTGATTTATTAACTTCGACTCGTTTTCGGGTGCCATCTACTTCAACTTACAGAAACGTGATAGTCAATATCTGCAAGTGCGACCTCTTTTAGGTCCAAGGGGGAACCAGCGGACTAACAATATATCTGAAGAATTTATTGAAATTTTTTCATTCAAATCAATGTAAAAGAGTAGAAACCTATGAATAAATGAATGAATAACTAAATTTCATTATCAACCATCAATATAAACATAGTAAAACATAGATATAATAAGAATAAACAACAACAACATCAAGAAAGATATCGAACAAATTCGACAACAGAATAATAACAATTTCGAACAAGGCATTTTTCCCTCCATTAAGTGCCGCAAACCTTGAGGTTAAGAGGTAATATAAATAAAAAGCACCCCGCGTGAAAACAAGAACATGCATGAAAGGAGTGATAGTGCCTAGGTAAATAAAGCAAACTAGTAAACCAGTGGATCAACATAGTAGGTAGATCCACATGATAAATAGATACACATAACTTTCTCCCACTTTTTCGGAAAGGAAAGAAGAGATCAATCGCAACTTTATATCGGTCTCAGATAGGTTTAACGAGGATTGTGCCGAGATGATATCCCACCATAATAGCATTGCACTCTGACTCTGTTTTTCAATTCCAATATGCTGATACTGAGGACATATCCAGGATAATCGCTGATATAAGGTCGACTTCAGTCGGTGATGATAGTCTTTCTGGGATTATGATTCGACAATGTATGCCCGAGGTGCTGGGTCCTGTTACCAACATAATAAATTCTTGTCTGGAGTACGGTTACTTTCCCCTCTTCCTGGAAAGTGGCTATAATTCATCCACTACCGAAGGTGTCCCAGCCTCAGTCTGTGAGCGATCTCAGCATCCTTCCATTCTTGTCGAAGGTATTGGAGAGGTGGGTTTATAGAGGGCTATATGAGTACTGCACATCTTCCAAAATCTTACCACTTCACCAATCTGGCTTCAGAAAGGGGTACAGCGTTCCTGCGGCGCTTGCTCATATATTAGATGATATACTCAGAGATTGGGATGATGGATTGGTTACTGCTCAGGTTCTTTTGAACTTTACTAAGGCCTTTGATACTATGGACCACAGGCTGCTATTATCTAAGCTGAGGTATCACGTATATCATGATAGAGCCCTTAACTTTTTCGAATCTTTTCTGAAAGGTGGGAGTCAGTATGTTAGGATCGAGGAAAGGGAGTCTTCAAGCATTGAGGTGAACAAGGGGGTTCCACAGGGGTCGGTTTTGGGTCCCCTAGTTTTTCTGATTTATACAGCTGATCTGTGTTCTTCATAACATCACTGCAGGCATCATTCCTTTGCGGACGATAATCAAATTTATCTCGGTTTCCACCCAGATCACACACATGAGGCAAGATCTTTGATCAACAGTGATTTGCATTCGATCATTACTTTCGCGAAGAAACATTACCTGCACATCAACCCCACCAAGTCAAGTCTCATTCTGTTCGGTGGCAGGTCGGCAATTTCTAAAGCGAATCTAACATCTATCACCATTGTTGATACTGTTTTGCAACCCCAGGAGGTCGTAAAGAACCTTGGTCTCTTAGTTGATGCACGATTAAAGTTCTCCAACCGTATATCGAAATGTATTCAAAGAGCTTATATGTCTCTCAAACTGCTGTACAGTAATCGACATTTTTTGCACAGGGGACTGAGGATGACACTGTGTAACCAACTTGTGCTATCTTGTTTCGACTAATGTGATGTTGTATATGGTTGCTTCCTTGATAAATTTGATTCAATGCGAATTCAATCCGTGCAGAATCGCTGTTGCCGTTTCATCCTTGGTTTGAGGAGGTATATCTCCACATCTAGTCACATAAATACATTGCGTTGGTTAAATATGACTAATCGTCGGAAAATGCACTTGTGTTGTTTCATTCATAAAATCATTAAATTGAAATTACCTCCATACCTGCACTGCAAGCTCGAGTTAAGAAGTGACGTCCATTCGGTTGATATCAGGGTAAGATCGAATATCAATATTCCTCGTCATTCTACAAGTAATTTCAGGTCATCCTTTTCCTTCCAAGCTCCTCTTGTTCATAATAATATTTCAGATCGCACAAAGTCAATGTCAGTAAACAGCTTTCGATTTCAAATAAAAAAGTTATTACTTTTCAATCAGGTTTCCGTCGTCTCATAGTTTGGTAGAACTATTTTTTTTTTCTTTATTTTTTTTTTATTTATTTATTGTTTGTTTATATCCCGACTCTCCTAGGTCTCTGTGAGACCCCTCAGAAGCTCAGATCTTCAGAAGCTCAGAGCTTGTGCGAGTTAGGAGACCCGGTTGTGTTCTGTGTAGGCTTTGTTACTGTGTCCTTACGCCACCTGAGGCACAGCACTGTTAATTGTTTACCCAACAGTGAATGGTGGAACCGTGCTCCATGTCAGAAAATTTCTTTCCCGACCGGAGGATTCGAACCCGGGACCAATCAAGGAGACCAGCACCGAAGTCGAACGCACAAACCACTTTCTTTTTTTATATTTTGATTGTGAGTGAAATTAACTATGTATTTTTTTTATGTGAGGTAGCTTATTGGTTGATAGGTGAAAGTATAAGAATAGCTTAGGCTTAACTTTCACCTAATAAAGACGTTTATTATTATTATCATTATTATAAAAAGTAAATCTACACAATAAATAAATCCACAAAAAGGTAGATATAAATAGAATCACATTGAAGGTATTATTGTTTTTTTATTTCTATTATGGAAGTTGATCATATTTTTTCGGATATTGTTGCTTGGTAACTTTGGCCACCATTATAATACTTTCTCTCCGAATAAAATAAATTTATTATATTCGGAGAGAAAGTATTATAATGGTGGCCAAAGTTACCAAGCTCGAGACTGAGAATGCGGCCCTGAGAAAGGAGGTTGGGGTTCCAATTCCAGGATCGAGAATATGGAGCAGTTCGCTAGGACCAACAATGTTGAAATACAGAATGTTCCTGAGAAACAGGGTGAGAATCTTCTGGAGATTGTATCTAAGATTGGGGCCACCGTTGGAATGCAGGTTGAATCATCCGGTCTTGATTCTGTTACCAGAATCCCTACCTCTCTAACTGATAAACCCAGAAACATCGTCTTAAGGTTTTTGTCGAAAGCTGGCAGAAATGATTTTCTGGCTGCATACAAAAATAAACGTGTAACGAATGGGGAGACCAAACCAGGTTTGAGCGTTGATGGGGTTTCACTGCGATTGTTCGTGTGTGAACATCTCACATTTGCGAAGAAGTTACTCTACAAGGAAGTCCGTATTCGTGCCAAGGAAAAGCAATATAATTTTGTCTGTATTCAGAATACTAATATTTTGGTTCTTGAAGACGATACGTCCAAAATAATTCAAATCAACCGACCAGACAACCTCAGGAAGTTATAAACTCCTCGCTAAAATCTAAGTTGCTGTTTTTCATCGACTGGTTTTCGACTTCTTAAATGGCCTTTTTCAATTTACCACCAGAATGTCCGAGGTCTTGGGACCAAATTACATGACTTCAAAACTAGTGTCACGGCTTCTAACTACAGAGTGATTTTTATTACGGAATCTTGGTTGAATAACTCCATTTTGGATTCTGAACTGGTGGACACTGGTGTTTACAGTCTTTTTCGTCGTGATAGGTCATCAACAAGTTGTTCCAAGAAGAATGGGGGAGGTGTGTTCATTGCGGCGAAAAGTGACCTCAATCCAACCCTGCTTCGAGAGTTTCAGAGTAACGCTGAAGATGTATGGATTCAGATAGAGACAAACAACAATAAAATCTTCATGTGTTGTGTGTACATTCCTCCAGGTGATGTTAATGCTATCAGATTATTTACCGATAACCTGATGAATAATATGAAACAAAAATCAGAAAACCATATTGTAATGATTCTCGGTGATTTTAATCGTCCCAGCATATGTTGGTCTTGGGATGATTCACGTAGCTTTTTATATCCCTATAATGTTGATAACCGATTTGCTGATTTAATTGATTCCGTTTCTTTCTCTGGGTTGATGCAGTTTAATTCTGTACAAAATTGTGGTGAGAGGATTCATGATTTGGTTCTGTCAAACTGTCGAAAAATAAACAACCTGAGTCACTGTAATGACCCCCTTGTGTTAGAAGACATTCATCATCCGGCACTTGAATTTTTATTCAGCATTGAGCCCTCTAGATACTTGAAAATAGTTAAGCCAGGTTATTGTGATTTCAGGAGTCCATTCAGTGTATTTAATGGAAAATTCGGACATCGCTATTGGATGATGAGGATGTTAGTTAAAATTTGAATTTTTTGAACAGTATGTTCCTTTCCGGGTTAAAAATAGAAATTTTCCTAACTATTTCTCAAAGGTGACCGTTCAACTCATTGAGCGAAAAAATAAATTTAATTCTAAATGGTAAAAATACGGAAATCTAAGCGACTATCTTGAATTTAAAAGACTTCGTCATAAGTCCAAACAACTCATTAAGGCCGATTATTATCGATATTCCCGCACAATACAAGACGAATTGAAAAAAAATTTAGAAAAGCACTGCCGTGAAGGCAGGAGCTTTTGAGCGCTCGTACATGCACCTTGTAGGTAGATTCGCATTTTCCAGTTTCAGAAATCAATTGAAGGAATTTTCGACAGCTGTCAAAAAAATTCTGAAACTTGGGCGAAACTCCAGAATTCATGTCAGTGCTTCAGCTGATCAATTTTTTTTCGATAATTCGCTAGAAATTTCTACGGTATCTATGGTCTTGGTGGTGCGATCTGGACAAAATTTTGCAAGTAGTTTGAATACATTATTACTCAGCAAGGTGCAGAATTTCATCCCAATCCGCTCAGTATTCTCGGAACTATCAGCAAAAAAATATTTTGAACGGCCATATTTACGGAACCCCTAGTCTAATTTTGCTCATTGATGAACATGACCGCGATATTCGCGATCCAAACCCACCCTGAGAATTTCAAGTTCCTAGGCCTTTCCGTTCGAAAGTTACAATTTTCTATGGTTTCTATGGTTCTGGTCATGAGATCTGGACAAAATATTGTTTTAATATATCATTCTCGATTAAAATACAAAATTTCATCTCGATCGAATCCGTAGTTTCGAAATTATCGAGAAACCAAAATTTCAAACGACCGTATTTACGGAACCTCTAGTATAATTCTGCTCATAGATGAAACTGATCACGACAATCGAGATCCACACCTATCCTGAAAATTTCAAGTCCCTAGGCCTTTCCGTTCGAAAGTTATGATTTTCTATGGTTCGAGTCATGTGATCTGGAGAAATATAGCTTGAATGTATCATTCTCCATAAGTATACAAAATTTCGTCACGATCGAATCTGTAGTTTTGAAAATATCAAGAAAACTAAATTTCAAACTACCATATTTACGGAACACCTTGTTAAATTTTGCTCATAGATGAACGTGATCACGACATTCCAGATCCACATCTATCCTGAAAATTTCAAGTCCCTAGGGGGTTCCGTTCAAAAGTTACAATTTTCTATGGTTTCTATGGTTCTGGTCATGCGATCTGGACAAAATTTCACATGTAGCTTGAACACCTCATTCTCCATTTGAGTGCAAAATTTACGACCATATTTACGGAACCCCTGGTGGAATTCTGCCCATTAACGAACTTGACCGAGGCATTTGGGCTCTGAACCTACACTGAAAATTTCAAGTCTCTAGGTTGATCCGTTCGAGAGTTATCGTGCTGACGGACGGACGGAAGGCCGGACGGACGGACAGACTCGAATTTTTTGACGGATTCGTCATCAGTGAGTCGAACATAGTCGATTGAGACCGTTTTCGGCTCAAAATTCGAAAAATACAGACATCGTGACGAAATGATATAGCCCTCGTGTAAGTAGTACGAGCGCTCAAAAATCCGAGGAAGTTCTTCAGCTTCCTATCAACTAAAAATAATAACCGTGAACTTCCAAGAAGGATGTTCCTATCCGGCGTTGGTGCGGATACGAGTGAGGGTGTCAGCGAGCTTTTTGAGCGCTCGTACAACTTACACGAGGGCTATATCATTTCGTCACGATGTCTGTATTTTTCGAATTTTGAGCCGAAAATGGTCTCAATCGACTATGTTCGACTCACTGATGACGAATCCGTCGGAAAATTCGAGTCTGTCCGTCCGTCCGTAAGCACGATAACTCTCGAACGGATCAACCTAGAGACTTGAAATTTTCAGTGTAGTTTCAGATCCAAAATGCCTCGGTTAAGTTCGTTAATGGGCAAAATTCCACCAGGGGTTCCGTAAATATGGCCGTTCAAAGTTTTGTTCCCCTGATTACATGAAAACTACAGATTTGATTGAGATGAAATTTTGCACTCAAATGGAAAATGAGGTGTTCAAGCTACTTGTGAAATTTTGTCCAGATCGCATGACCAGAACCATAGAAACCATGGAAAATTGTAACTTTTGAACGGAAACGCCTAGAGACTTGAAATTTTCAGGATAGGTGTGGATCTCGAATGTCGTGATCACGTTCATCTATGAGCAAAATTATACTAGGGGTTCCGTAAATATGGTCGTTTGAAATTTAGTTTTCTTGATAATTTCAAAACTACAGATTCGATCGTGACGAAATTTTGTATACTAATGGAGAATGATATATTCAAGCTACATTTCTCCAGATCACATGACCAGAACCATAGAAACCATAGAAAATCATAACTTTCGAACGGAAAGGCCTAGGGACATGAAATTTCCAGGATAGGTGTGGATCTGAAATGTCGCGTTCACGTTCATCAATGAGCAGAATTATACTAGGGGTTCCGTAAATACGGTCGTTTGAAATTTTGTTTTCTCGATAATTTCGAAACTACGGATTCGATCGAGATGAAATTTTGTATTTCAATCGAGAATGATATATTAAAGCAATATTTTGTCCAGATCGCATGACCAGAACCATAGAAACCATAGAAAATTGTAACTTTTGAACGGAAAGGCCTAGGAACTTGAAATTTTCAGGGTGGGTTTGGATCGCGAATATCGCGTTCACGTTCATCAATGAGTAGAATAAGACTAGGGGTTCCGTAAATATGGCCGTTCAAAAGATTATCATCCTGATAGTTTCGAAACTACTGATCGGATTGGAATGGAATTATGCACCTAGCTGAGGAATAATGTATTCAAACTAGGTGCAAAATTTTGTCCAGATCGCATCACCAGGACCATAGATACCGTAGAAAATTCTAGCGAATTATCGAAAAAAAATTGATCAGCTGAAGCACTGACATGAAGTCTGGAGTTTCGCCTATGTTCCAGAATTTTTTTGACAGCTGTCGAAAATTCCTTCAATTGATTTCTAAAACCGGAAAATGCGAATCTACCTAAAAGGTGCATGTACGAGCGCTCAAAAGTTTCTGCCTTCACGGCAGTGCTTCTCGTAATTTTCAAGATTACTTCCGTAAAGCATTTCAAACGTAGGAAGAATACGAATAAAATGGCAGTCCCACCAGAAACAAAAATGTTTGAGAGATTTAAGTTAATTGATTTATTTTCGAAGTCAATTGTACCATTTGATGGTAATCCTGCAAATCTCGCACGATTTTTGAATCACTGCGAGATTTTATAATAGGTTCAGATCTGCCGATGCATTAATCAATGAAGCAATAATAGACATAATCAAAAGTAAATTGGTAGGAAATGCCAGTGAAATAGTAAGTTCAAATGAAAGGATTACTGATAACTGGAATAATTTGAAGGAATTTTCAAAACTGAGATTTGAAGAAAATATTAGTCTCATAGTTTTATTTTGGGATCTCCAAAATGCCCAAAGAATACGTAACGAAAATGATTGAGATTTTCTTGAGAGAATTGTTGATTCAAAAAATAAATACGATTCACAAGTAGAGATATCGAATTTGCCGATTCTTGAAAAGGATCAAGAAAAAAATATTGCGTCACGAGTAGCAACTAGAGTTCTGCCCTATAATATCAATTCAGAATTGAGAACAGCCCTCAGAGGACACAGAATAATGAATTATGACGATATTGTAAACTTTATCCGTCAAGATTTCTATTTTTATCAACAACCCTATATGCTTTATAAAAATCAGAATAATCAGAGGAATTTTCCTCAACAAAATCAAAAGACATTCAATCAAAATAATAAAATAATTACCCAAATAATAATCGAGCGAACTTCCCAAATAATAAATATAGAAGTTTTACTCAAAATAATAAACATCTCCCCCAATCTAGTCAGAATAATCAAAGAAATTTCAACCCTAATAGTTCCCAACCGAGATTCCTTTCTCAACCAATCCATTTCCAACAAAAACAAGTAAAGACTTATTTCCCGACAAATCGTCAAGTTTTTGGAAATAATCCAAATACATCTTTCAATTAACGTAAAAATGAAAATGTATTCAAACCTCATCCTAATCAAAGGATATTATCTCCCCCTGAAAAAATGTCGATTCAGATAAGAAATTATCCCCAAAAAAGCTTAAATTATTCTACCAAATATCAGCAGAGTCCCCAGAGAAAATATTTCAATAATCAACCTAGTCCGAATATTATGATTCAGGAATTAACTAATATATCATCTACTTCGAGAGACACTAATTTTAAAAATTTAGAAAAGCACTGCCGTGAAGGCAGGAGCTTTTGAGCGCTCGTACATGCACCTTGTAGGAAGATTCGCATTTTCCAGTTTTAGAAACCAATTGAAGGAATTTTTGACAGCTGTCAAAAAAATTCTGAAACTTAGGCGAAACTCCAGACTTCAAGTCGCTGCTTCAGCTGATCAATTTTGTTTCGATAATTCGCTAGAATTTTCTACGGTATCTATGGTCTTGGTGATGCGGTCTGGACAAAATTTTGCACGTACTTTGAATACATTATTCCTCAGCTAGATGCATAATTTCATTCCAATCCGATCAGTAGTTCCGAAACTACCTGGAAAAAAATATTTTGAACGGCCATATTTACGGAACCCCTAGTCTCATTTTGCTTATTGATGAACGTGACCGCGATATTCGCGATCCAAACCCACCCTGAAAATTTCAAGTTCCTAGGCCTTTCCGTTCAAAAGTTACAATTTTCTATGGTTTCTATGGTTCTGGTCATGCGATCTGGACAAAATATTGCTTCAATATATCATTCTCGATTAAAATACAAAATTTCATCTCGATCGAATCCGAAGTTTCGAATTTATCGAGAAAACAAAATTTCAAACGACCGTATTTACGGAACCCCTTGTATAATGTTGCTCATAGATGAACGTGATCACGACATTCGAGATCCACACCTATCCTGAAAATTTCAAGTCCCTAGGCATTTCCGTTCAAAAGTTACAATCTTCTATGGTTTCTATGGTTCTGGTCATGCGATCTGGACAAAATTTCGCATGTAGCTAAATCACCTCATTTTCCATCTGAGTGCAAAATTTCATCTCGATGGAATCTGTAGTTTTCAAGTAATCAGGGAAACAAAACTTTGAACGGCCATATTTACGGAACCCCTGGTGGAATTTGGCTCATTAACGAACTTAACCGAGGCATTCGGGATCTGAACCTACACTGAAAATTTCAAGTCTCTAGGTTGATCCGTTCGAGAGTTATCGTGCTTACGGACGGCCGGACGGACGGACGGCCGGACGGCCGGACGGACAGACTCGAATTTTCCGACGGATTCGTTATCAGTGAGTCGAACATAGTTGATTGAGACCATTTTCGGCTCAGAATTCGAAAAATACAGACATCGTGACGAAATGATATAGCCCTCGTGTAAGTAGTACGAGCGCTCAAAAATGACGAAAAGCACTGCTGTGAAGGCAGGAGCTTTTGAGCGCTCGTACATGCACCTTTTCGGTAGATTCGCATTTTCCAGTTTTAGACATCAATTGAAGGAATTTTCGACAGCAGTCAAAAAAATTCTGAAACTTAGGCGAAACTCCAGACTTCATGTCAGTGCTTCAGCTGATAATTTCTTTTTCGATAATTCGCTAGAATTTTCCACGGTATCTATGGTCTTGGTGATGCGATCTGGACAAACTTTCGCACGTAGTTTGAATACATTATTCCTCAGCTAGGTGCAAAATTTCATTCCAATCCAATCAGTAGTTTCGAAACTATCAGGAAAAAAATATTTTAAACGGCCATATTTACGGAACCCCTAGTCTTATTTTGCTTAATGAACGTGACTGCGATATTCGCGATCCAAACCCACCCTGAAAATTTCAAGTTCCTAGGCTTTTCCGTTCAAAAGTTACAATTTTCTATGGTTTCTATGGTTCTGGTCATGAGATCTGGACAAAATATTGCTTTAATATATCATTCTCGTTTAAATTTCAAAATTTCATCTCGATCGAATCCGTAGTTTCGAAATTATCGAGAAAACAAAATTTCAATCGACCGTATTTGCGGAACCCCTAGTATAATTCTGCTCATTGATAAACGTGAACGCGACCTTTCAGATCCACACCTATCATGAAAATTTCAAGTCCCTAGGCCTTTCCGTTCGAAAGTTATGATTTTCTATGGTTTCGATGGTTCTGGTCATGTGATCTGGAGAAATGTAGCTTGAATATATCATTCTCCATTAGTATACAAAATTTCGTCACGATCGAATCTCTAGTTTTGAAATTATCAAGAAAACTAAATTTCAAACGACCATATTTACGGAACCCCTATTATAATTTTGCTCATCGATGAACGTGATCACGACATTCGAGATCCACACCTATCCTGAAAATTTCAAGTCCCTAGGCGTTTCCGTTCAAAAGTTACAATTTTCTATGTTTTCTATGGTTCTGGTCATGCGATCTGGACAAAATTTCACATGTAGCTTGAACACCTCATTTTCCATTTGAGTGCAAAATTTCATCTCGATCAAATCTGTAATTATCAAGTATTCAGGGGAACAAAACTCTAGGTCTCTAGGTTGTTCCGTTCGAGAGTTATCGTGTTTACGTCCGGCCGGACGGACGGACGGACAGACTCGAATTTTCCGACGGATTCGTCATCAGTGAGTCGAACATAGTCGATTGAGACCATTTTCGACTCAAAATTCGAAAAATGCAGACATCGTGACGAAATGATATAGCCCTCGTGTAAGTAGTACGAGCGCTCAAAAATATATAAAAAAAAATTAAAAAAATATATAAAAAAATTGGAAAAAGAAAAAGAATTAATTTTTCTGTATCTCTTCTGAATTATGGAAAAAAATATAAGAAAAAAAATAAAAAAAAAAACTAACGTCAACAGATCTCCTCACTTAATGGCGGTAAGATAAGCATATTTTCATCCTTGGAATTATCATTGAGATATCATTAAATATTCATTCCGCATAAGGGGTTGCGCATTGGATTGACCATGAACCCCATCGGGGTCTGAAACGAGGTAAATACGATCAAATCTCGTAACTTTCCACACCACTTTTATAGGTTTTCGACCATTTTAAGAAAGTTGTGCACAAAATTCAACCTGAATAGATGAAGGCATTCCGGTTGGACCGAAAAACGTTTCTAGTTTTCACTTCTGTCCCCTTGGCACCTATAAATTTTTTTTATTGATAAATCATCGAGTGTTGCAAACGCCGAAGAAACTCTTCCCGTTCACGGGAGGGTCCCGTTAATTAGGAGTCGACCATTTAGCGCTTTCCCCGAGCAAAGTTTATGCCTCACCGTTAAATCAAGTTCGGTTCGATGATTCCGGGAGTTTCGGCCGTGATAACACTCTTCAGGCCATTAAGCAGACACCATCGTTGAAGATACACGGGCTCCAACAAACCGAGCCCTTTTTCCCATCGTCGTTGACTAAGTTGACACACGACTGTTGGCATTTTCGACGAGATACGAGGGACGGTTCGGAAGTATTCGAATGGGAGCGATTCTGTTTTCTAAAATGAGAAATTACAACATTTTGTAAGCCTATAAACTTGATTGGAAGGATAAACCTTCTTTCTGCACAGTTCCGGGGCTGTCACCTGATTGTTTAAGAAGCTGTGATATTTGGAAATATGAATATTCAATTTCAAATTCGGTTACACATCTCGGAGAAGAGTCTGTATATACATTGTGTTACTTTGTATAATCAACTGATGTCGTTAATTTGGAACCGTGTGATTGGATCGACACCTCAAACTGTAGATAAGAAATAAAAAATAGGCGAGACTTCATCGACTACATTGTAGGACGGATGTTGTGACTAGACAGACTTATGAATTTTGAGAATGCCATTTGGACTTAAAAATGCTCCGGCAACTTTCCAAAGATTAATGAATAATGTTTTTAAAGATCATATAGGAAAGATTTGTTACGTTCACATGGATGATATAGTTGCATTTTCTGATACGATAAAACAACATTTGGCAGATATCCATAATACTTTAAAAGCATTTGAAGCGGATAATCTGAAAATTCAATTTTAATGTCACTTTTTCAGAACCGAAATTGAATTCTTAGGACATATCATTATCCCTGAAGGAATCAAACCGAATCCGAACAAATTAAGAGCAGTCAGCAAATTTCCAATTCCTCAAACTCCTGAAGAAATAAAATCATTTTTAGACTCGTAGGATACTATAGGAAATGTATCCCTCATTCCGCAAAGATAACGAAACCCTTAACTTCATGTTTAGAGGAAGATTCCAAAATTAATATCGATGATCCGAAATATATCGAAGCGTTCGAAATATATAAAAGAAATTTATTGAATCACCCTGTATTGAGATACCCCGATTTCGATAAGCCATTCGTTCTTACAACTGATGCGTCAGGTTTCGCGATAGGCTCTGCTTTATCTCAAGGTGAAGTTCCGAACGACCTTCCTATAGCATTTGCGAGTAGAACCCTTAACCCAGCTGAGACTCGTCATTCAACAATAGAGAAAAAGTTACTTTCGGTGGTCTGGTCCTGCAAAAATTTCCGCCCCTCTCTCTTTGGAAAGAGATTCACTATTTATACGGATCACAAACCCTTAAAATGGTTATTTTCATTAAAAGAACCGAATTCCTGCCTTATGCGCTGGAGAATAAAACTAGAAGAATTTTATTACGAAATACGTTATACAAAAAGGTTTCATTAATAATAGCTGATGTTCTCCGTCGAATTTTAATAGAGTCAGGTAATGAATTGACTCATGAAGATTTCATGAATAATTACCAATTGAAACATATTGAAGATTTCCCTAAGATAATTGAAAAAACAGGTAACTTATTTGAAGCGCCAAAAAATTATGCGTTAGCACATCGTGTCTCCAGAGATTTTCATATGAATAGAGGAATAGCACTCGAATTTAAATATAAATTTGGTCAAGTAGATAATTTCAATTTAAAATCTCAGAATTAACAACTAGGAGAAGTAGCAACGATCCAAATAAATGATCGAAATATTTATTATTTGATTACTAAAAATTTATACTATGATAAACCCGAATATGAAACAGTTTTTCAATCTATATTATATCTAAAAAAATTGTGTCAATATAATAATGACAAGTACTAAGCTCTACCAAGAATTTCATGCGGTCTAGATCAATTAGGCTGGCCGATTATTTTAAGTATGATAAAATACATTTTTGCAGAATACGATATAAGAATAATTATTTATCACCGACTCGGAATATCGAAGGAAATGTTAATGAATTTAGAAATAACCCAATGATAGGGATTAATATGTTCAAGAAAACGAATAGGATCGATAATGATCCGATTTTAAAAATAAATGAATTCGCACAGACGAATAGAAAAAGAAATGATTCAATGCCGGCAAATGCCAGTAATGCCACAAATGCATACCATTACGAAAATACGAAAATAAATAGAATCGAAAAATTATTCAAATATAAATAATCATGAAAATATCGAATTGAATAGCATCGAAAATGATTCATCGTTAATTAAAAATCGAATAAATAAAGAAAAATTACGAAAAGCACTGCCGTGAAGGCAAGAGCGTTTGAGCGCCCGTACATGCACCTTGTAGGTAGATTCGCATTTTCCAGTTTTAGAAATCAATTGGAGGAGTTTTCGACAGCTGTCAAAAAAATTCTGAAACTCCAGACTTGTCAGTGCTTCAGCTGACCAATTTTTTTAAAATACAAAATTTCATCTCGATCGAATCCGCAGTTTCGAAATTATCGAGAAACCAAAATTTCAAACGACCGTATTTACGGAACCCCTAGTATAATTCTGCTCATCGATAAACGCGAACGCGACATTTCAGATCCACACCTATCCTGAAAATTTCAAGTCCCTAGGCCTTTCCGTTCGAAAGTTATGATTTTCTATGGTTTCTATGGTTCTGGTCATGTGATCTGGAGAAATGTAGCTCGAATATATATTTCTCCATTAGTATACAAAATTTCGTCACGATCGAATCTGTAGTTTCGAAATTATCAAGAAAACTAAATTTTAACCATATTTACGGAACCCCTAAAATAATGTTGCTCAAAGAAGAACGTGATCACAAGTCTCTAGGCGTTTCCGTTCAAAAGTTACAATCATCTATGATTTCTATGGTTCTGGTCATGCGATCTGGACAAAATTTCACATGTAGCTTGGACACCTCGTTTTCCATTTAAATGCAAAATTTCATCTCGATCAAATCTGTAGTTTTCGTGTAATCAAGGAAACAAAACTCTGAACGGCCATATTTACGGAAACCCTAAGGGAATTCGTCCCATTAACGAACTCAACCGAGGCATTCTGGAACTGAACCCTCACTGAAAATTTCAAGTCCCTAGGTTGTTCCGTTCGAGAGTTATCGTGCTTACGGCCGGACGGACGGACGGACAGACTCGAATTTTCCGACGGATTCGTCATCAGTAAGTCGAACATAGTCGATTGAGACCATTTTCGGCTCGAAATTCGAAAAATACAGACATCGTGGCGAAATGATATAGCCCTCGTGTAAGTAGTACGAGCGCTCAAAAAGGTCTTCATGTGCCATCTCACCCTCAACACTATGGATGAGATGGCATACATAATAAATTATGACGAAGGTACTGTTGAAAAGCCTGATTCGTCGACATTCCATATGTCGTTAGAATCAAAATTGCTTTTATAATCACCATATAGAGCAGGCAATAGAGATTTTTTCATGACAAAAATTGTAGAAGAAAACCGCGAGTAGGGGGTTTCTTGAGGTGGTCCGTGGATGTTTAGTGATATGTTTTCGACTTCCAATTATTATTACTTATCTTGTAATTGTGAAGAAACACAAATAAAACGGTGTTTTTTTAGTTTTTTGCTTGTAAAATCTGAACCAATGAGGCGGTGCTGATACATTGAACAAACGAATTGTAGAAAATTAAAAGACGAAGAAAATGAGTGCTAATGCAATGCAATCAGTTCATCATTACCGGAGGAAACGCGGAAAAAACAATAAAAATCAGAGTTTTTTCAAAACTCCATTACTCGGCCAATTTCAAAGTTGTAGCGCTGGTTTTCCGGGTGAAAGTAGTGTCTAATAGGTACTTTGAGTGTGCGACCATATTTACGGAACCCCTAGTATAATTATGCTCATAGATGGACGTGATCACGACATTCGAGGTCCACACCTATCCTGAAAATTTCAAGTCCCTAGGCGTTTCCGTTCAAAAGTTACAATTTTCTATGGTTTCTATGGTTCTGGTCATGCGATCTGGACAAAATTTCACATGTAGCTTGAACACCTTATTCTCCATTTGAGTGCAGAGTTTCATCTCGATCGAATCTGTAGTTTCGAAGTAATCAGGAGAACAAAATTATGAACGGCCATATTTACGGAACCCCTGGTGGAATTGTGCCGAATAACGAACTCAACCGAGGCATTTGGGATCTGAACCTACACTGAAAATTTCAAGTCTCTAGGTTGATCCGTTCGAGAGTTATCGTGCTTACGGCCGGACGGACAGACTCGAATTTTCAGACGGTAAGTAGTACGAGCGCTCAAAAATATGAAGCATGTTAGAAATCGTTGAATTCAAACGATGAAAGAGATGTTAATTCAAATGAGACAGAATGTTTTACTGTCCAGCGTAATGTTGAGAATCCTAGATTAAAAATCCCATATACGAAGAGAAGGTTAAAGTCACCATCTTCGAAAATAATTTGTACGAAAAAGGTCGTAAATATTTAATTATGTTATAGATTCAAGAATGAATCCCTATATCATTCTCAGGAATATGAATAATTTCCATTCAGATAATATTAGTCTTACGAAATATAATTTTTAATTCTATCCAAAGGATTTCAAGCGACATAAGCTTAAAATATCATTTGAGATAAATCTCATTATCAATTGCTTATTAATTAAATAAACCATTAGAAGAACTATTGTATTCTCCTCCAGACATTCTTTGAAATACCTCATTTCATATTATTGATAATCTTCATTATCCCTTGCTTAGCAATTGAAGAAGAACAAAACACATTAGAAAGATTATAGTGTTTTCTTTTAAGCATGTTTCGAACAACGATGCTCTATATACACTCTATTCCATATTTAAAGAATTGAAAATCCCTTGATTTAAGTTTTGAATGTTGAAAGAAACATTCGAATTCAAAAATGGAGTTGTCCAAGACTTCCGTAAAATCATATTTCAGGAACTGATAAGCCCCTGATTACAATGATACGAGAAAACTCGATTGATTACGAGATAATTCAATCAGTTTAAAACGAAAAAATTATTTGCCGAACATTTTTTTCATGTCATATGTTTCAAGACTTTTGTAATATTCATATTTCAAGAATTGAAAAGCCCCCTGATTATAATGTTTCCTGTAAAGATTCCTTGGCTCCCCTGACAAAACCAAAACAAGCAACAAGACCGTAAACATTACGGCCTAGTAGTCAGGGGAGCCAAGGAATCTTTACATGGACCATCATGGACTGCATTCAGTTGCTCCTTCGGCCGACAGGTGGCGTGAGTAGAGAAATAAACTCTGACCGTCATCGTGTTAGGTTGTTTGGGTAGCTGTCTGCTACATCGAGTTCATCCTGAGCTGATCTGACGAGCCGTAATACGGCGAAACCGGTCTGCAGATGCAAAGGATAAATTTCGATGTTTCATGGGGTTACATGTATTGATTTGTTGGCTTGCTTTTATTAGTCTATCTAATACATATTTTCTTGTCTCATTTTGAAATTTGAAAACTTCAGACAGACGACCAATATTCATTCGAAGGAGTTTTGATAAGTAATCAAAAACAGATCGCAACAGTCGTAAATGACCTGAAAATAAGTAAATTGAGAAATTCCAAAAAAATGTCGGAAAACCTTAAATTGCTTCAAGTTATACCAGCAATACAAGAAGTTCAATACATGCATCTCCTGACATTTGAACTTAAGGATATCAAAAATATTCCAGATGAAATTGGAACCGCAGTGAGTTTTGCAAGATTACATCTGTTACATGAATCAATATTACCCTATTCAAAATTCCTTGAATTAATAAAAAATGTAACGATAATACCTTTCAATCATCTGAAAGTCATTATTATCAGATATGTCATCTGAAAGTTATTTTCAAAAAGGAAGCTTTATTACTTTTAATATCAATCCCAACAGTATACGAAGAAAATTACTATCTACCACAAAACAATTTATCCCTTCCATATACCGATCCCTATTTACTTTCACAAGAAGAAACCCTAAAATGGTCAACGAAATATTGCCATCCAGTGGAAGATGATTATTTATGCGATCAAGACACCTTAGCTGAATCACCAGCATACCTCAGACATATTTTGAAAAACCACACCGGAAACTGTCCAAGAGAGACGAGTGTACTTTCCCCAGATTAAAGTTATTAGAAGATGGAAATATCCTATCCGTCGAAACAAGAATATTTTAGAAAAAGGTCCTCAGCAAACAAGACATTATTTTGTGCCTCCCATGACAATTCTACGAACCAAATGTGCTGTGGGCAACACGCGAAAAGAAATCGTTCCAACTACTACGATAGGTGAAGAAAAATATGTGATTTTAACCAAAATGACTTCAATTAACCCAAAGTCTACAAATGTTGAATCCCGGAAAGAAGAAGACATCCCGGATATCAAGATACAAGACCTGGACCAATGGAATCTCCAGCCTTCAAGACTTACCTTATTGTTTTTCTTTATAATAATCATTTCATTGATAATTACCTATTTTATTCTGAAGTATTCAAGAAAAGATATTTTCTGTAAAGCTACTCCTACTACAGGTGATACCTTTATTCAAGGTGAAGAGGAACTACATAATGCCAACCCTGTATACCTTGGATGAATCGCTTATCTGCATTACATTAAATATTGAATATAACTCTATATTTTTATGATTACTCATCATCTTCAATCACGCCACATTGTGTAGGTGTATGTTTGTCGTATTTTCATTGCAGATGAGATAATATTATAAATACCTCTGAAGACGAATCAGTCGTCAATAAATTAAGTGATTTCCATACTAGCTGTATGTTAGGTCAGATAATTTTCCGTTGTAATAAATAAACTTTTTTTCAAAAGTTGGCTTTCGATTTCAAACACATAATTATATGACATTTTTTGTTGCAAATCACATGTATGTGATGTCTTTGAAGTTTAGCCCTTTTGAAAGTAGACACCCTGTATAATAAAGGAGTTACAATTCATCTAAAAGTGGACTTCCTGGTTGAAAAGTTAGTTTATGAAGAGTAAAACTTTATTTCATCTTTAAAATTATAATAAATAATTGAAAACGGTTTTTCAGGCTCAACTGCTGAAACAAAAAGGTTTCTTCTCTGCGCTAAGGAATCATGCAGGATGCAATTTACTCAATAAAGCTTTCATTCGTGGCGATTCCGAGCTGGTGAACTATATGATCAACTATATTTTCACGAATCTCGAAGAAGTGGAACCTTTGATGGATAAATATTAAAAATGCTCTTATATCGATACCTTTTTGCCAAACTATCGTAAGCCTCAACGTAGTACGTTGAGGCTTACGATAATTTGGCAAAAAGGTATCGATATGTTGAAGGCAAACTTTGAATTCTCGAAATGCACTTATTGAATGTTTTATCAATTTTCTTGTTGATTAAATTGACTTTAAGCTCGATCTATTTTATTTAATCATATATTGTACACGATCCTTATTATTTTTCAATTTCATAGATATTAAACCGAAATTGAATGTTTATGTTTTATTTATTTCTCATAATTATATATTTACATAGACAAGAGATATGAACGCATCGCCATCTCGTTCGATGATTCGATTGACATAATTGGACCAAAGGGGATTCCCAGCCATCTTGCTCGATTCAGATACAGTAAAAGGGGTTTCCCCGGGTCGTTCTCACTCGATTCACATATGAAGCAAAGAGGAAATAGGGGTGGTCTGTCCTGGTTTCTTTTTGGGTTGGCTATGGAAAGAGGTTTTTCCTTGGGTTGTTCTCACTCGATTCGTCGTGTATCATATAAAGCAGACCCCAGAATCTCAAAGACAACAATATAAGAATAAAAACAACAGGACCTAACTGTTTTGATTTTGAGATAAGCGAATAAATGACCTCAGATATGTCAAAACCATATTAGTATGAGTCGAAAAATAATATTTTCCGGCAACCGTCCGGGAAGTACTCGCTTCCCAGACGCTTTTCCTTTGAGAAAGTAACATTTCCCGGCCTAGTCCGGAAAGTACGTAATTTCCGGACTAGACCGGAAAGTACGTTTCCCGTAGCAACTAAATTACGACTGACACCTATTACGTTGTTATCATTGGCTATATGAAAATCTGGGTGGGTCTGATTTCGAAAAATACAATTGATCATTACCATAGCAACGAAATACCAACATGAAATTAGTTGCCATTTTCAATTCAATTCAATTTATTCATCACAAATTTTACAATACAATAAAATAAAAATAACAATGAGAGTAGCGGAGATATGCAGTCCAAGCACACTTGTATACTGACATATCCCGCAATATAAATTGATGAACCATTCCTAGTAACCGCAATCAAACATAATAAACCCCAATTCCCTGCCAGAATGAACAGTCCCGAACAGGATGAAAGAACGAAGCGATATCAGGAAAAAAAATATCCAAAAATATATTCTAATTATCTCGAAAGGACTCCCTGAAAGTCTCAAAAGTTATTGACTATGTAATTTTTGAGAAGGTTTTTATGTATCTTACTTTTCAAATTAAATCGTGACCTTATGTCTACTGGAAGTAAATTATAAAATTTTGGACCGTGGTATAGGAAATAATGTTGCAAACCAGTCTTACACAAGATTTTTCCTTCTGATCTGTCTAGTAAAAATAGAATGATGAACCAGTGTCCCGTTATTTTTAATCTGATTTAACGTTGTCTCATACACGTAAAAATGTTTAATATTGAATTGTTCACATTCAACGAATAGTTTATCAGAGTCATACATTTTCCCTACATTCGAGATGATCTCCAGTATGGTTTTCTGTAGTATTTCAATCCCCTTGAAGTGAGTGTCACACATACCCCCCCACATAACAATCGCATACCTCAATATCGACAAAACCAATGATTCATAGACGCGAAGACACGTCTTTCTGAGGAGTATATTTCGGAGACCGTAAAATACATGTAAGAGACGTTTCATCCTCCCAATGAGAAATTCAGCGTGTTCGGTCCACTTCATATGTTGATCGACATAGACTCCGAGATATTTGCCTGATTCTGTCTTCTCGATAGTAGGACAGGTGCATGAAGATGGGCTACACAGTGTTCCATGTATGGAAAGCTCCCGAAATCCCGGTTGTCCACGCGCTGTGAGGGAGAATGTGATGAATTTTGTCTTCTCGGGATTAAGGGTCAGCAAGCAATAAGACAACAGGTTACAAACCAATGATGGCCTTTTCATAGGTATCTACCCAACTTTCACCGCTGAACGCCACAACAGAGTCGTCGGCATATGTGATCACATCCAATTCTGAAACGGGAAGCAGCCAGTCTATATATATGAGGAACAGTACTGGGCCCAGCACTGTCCCTTGTGGTATTCCAGTTTTGATAGTTAGTGGTTGACTCAATACATTGTCTATTTTGACACGTTGGTTTCGGTAATTCAAATAATTTCGAAATAGTCTTCCAGCGACTCCTCTAACCCCAATTGTCTCCAATCTTTCCAATAGTAGACCGTGATCTACCGTGTCGAACGCCTTCTTGAGATCCAGGAATACCGCTAATACTTTTTTGTCATCATTCATGGAGTTCAAGATATTCTGCGTGAGTTCCCGGATAGCATCTGTGGTAGTAATATTCTCCCTGAACCCAAACTGACGATTGCTCAACAGCTCAAACCTATTTAGGAATGAAATGAGTCTCGTCTTCAATGATTTTTCAAATTGTTAATGAGGGATATTGGCCGATAATGAGTCATTTCCCTTTTGTTTCCAGATTTAAAAATACATGCAACATAAAATTCCTTCCATTCAGGCGGCACAATTCCACTTACAAAACACAGGTTGATAATATGCACTAATGGTTTCAGAATATGCACATGTGTAGACTTTATGAGAAATGTTGAAATTTTATCGGGTCCGGGACAGGTGTTGCCCTTCAATGATGCCATTTATTTATTTATTTATTTATTTATTTATTTATTTATTACCGAAAATACACAAAACTAACAATATGTGCAGCTCACAGAGGTAATCAGTTACCTGTTTGTGAGCTCGGTGAAAAGTCAATCATACATCATATTACATTAAAACCAATAAATACCAAAAACAGTGAAACCCCCAAAACTACAGAATATGAACACCTTCAAACCCCATTGCAATTTACAACTACAATTACAACAATAATACGAATTTTGATCCTAATCACAAATTTGTTGAAATCCATTTCATCAATTCATTCTTCCTGAAATATCGACTGTTCAAAATTTTTAGTTCATTAGGAAGTGAGTTGAACACACTGATCGCCCTCACAATACTACTCTTACCACTGACTGTCTTGAATCTTATAGGCAATTGGATACTTTTGTTTCTAGTGATGCTTTTTGAGCGCTCGTACTACTTACACGAGGGCTATATCATTTCGTCACGATGTCTGTATTTTTCGAATTTTGAGCCGAAAATGGTCTCAATCGACTATGTTCGACTCACTGATTACGAATCCGTCGGAAAATTCCAGTCTGTCCGTCCGGCCGTCCGTCCGTCCGTCAGCACGATAACTCTCGAACGGATCAACTTAGAGACTTGAAATTTTCAGTGTAGGTTCAGATCCCGAATGCCTCGGTTGAGTTCGTTAATGGGCCAAATTCCACCAGGGGTTCCGTAAATATGGCCGTTCAAAGTTTTGTTTTCCTGATTACTTGAAAACTACAGATTCGATCAAGGTGAGATTTTGCACTCAGATGGAAAATGAGGTGTTTTAGCTACATGCGAAATTTTGTCCAGATCGCATGACCAGAACCATAGAAACCATAGAAAATTGTAACTTTTGAACGGAAATGCCTAGGGACTTGAAATTTTCAGGATAGGTGTGGATCTCGAATGTCGTGATCACGTTCATCTATGAGCAGCATTATACAAGGGGTTCCGTAAATACGGTCGTTTGAAATTTTGTTTTCTCGATAAATTCGAAACTTCGGATTCGATCGAGATGAAATTTTGTATTTTAATCGAGAATGATATATTGAAGCAATATTTTGTCCAGATCGCATGACCAGAACCATAAAAACCATAGAAAATTGTGACTTTTGAACAGAAAGGCCTAGGAACTTGAAATTCTCAGGGTGGGTTTGGATCGCGAATATCGCGGTCACGTTCATCAATGAGCAAAATTAGACTAGGGGTTCCGTGAATATGGCCGTTCAAAATATTTGTTTCCAGATAGTTTCGGAACTACTGATCGGATTGGAATGAAATTATGCATCTAGCTGAGGAATAATGTATTCAAAGTACGTGCAAAATTTTGTCCAGACCGCATCACCAAGACCATAGATACCGTAGAAAGTTCTAGCGAATTATCGAAAAAAAAATTGGTCACCTAAAGCACTGCATGTACGAGCGCTCAAAAGCTCCTGCCTTCACGGCAGTGCTTTTCGTAATTTTTTGATTTCATAAATTCATTTTTGAGTACGTCATAATGATATTTCAGTGACTCAAATGAAAAAAATTACGAAAAGCACTGCCGTGAAGGCAGGAGCTTTTGAGCGCTCGTACATGCACCTTGTAGGTAGATTCGCATTTTCCAGTTTTAGAAATCAATTGAAGGAATTTTTGACAGCTGTCAAAAAAATTCTGAAACTTAGGCGAAACTCCAGACTTCATGTCAGTGCTTCAGCTGACCTTTTTTTTTCGATAATTCGCTAGAATTTTCTACGGTATCTATTGTCTTGGTGATGCCATCTGGACAAAACTGGCACTTAGTTAGCATACATTATTCTTCATCTACGTGCTATAATTCAATTCCAATTCAATCAGCAGTTTCGAAAAAATATTTTGAACGGCCATATTTACGGAGATGGTCCAATTTTGTTCAGATCCAAACCTACCCTGGAAATTTCAAGTCCCTAGGCCTTTCCGTTTGAGTGTTATAATTTTATATGGTTTATATGGTTTCTATGGTTCTGGTTATGCGATCTGGACAAAACAATCGAATATATCATTCTCCATCAAATTACAAAATATCATCCCAATCGAATCCGTAGTGATCAAGAGAACTATATTTCAAAAGACTAGTCTAATATTGCCCATGGATGAACGTGACCGCGATATTCGAGATCTAAACATACCCTGAAAATTTCGAGTCTCTAGGCCTTTCCGTTTGAAAGTTATTATTTTCTATGGTTTCTATGGTTCTGGTTATGTGATCTGGACAAGATTTTGCATGTACCTTAAACACGTCATTCTCCATCTGAAATCGAATCAATAGTTTCGAAGTAATCAGGAGAACAAAATTTCGAACGGCCATATTTCCGAAAGCCCTGATCGAATTTCAAATTAACGAACTCAACCGCGTCATTCGAGATTCGAAATTACTCTGGAAATTTCAAGTTTCTAGGTCCTTTTGTTCGAGAGTTATTGTGTATACGGCCGGACGGAAAGACGGACAGACAGAATTGAATTTTTCGACATATTCGTCATCAGTGAGTCAAACCTTGTCGATTGAGATCATTTTCGGCTCAGAATTCGAAAAATTCAGACATCGTGACGAAATGATATAGCCCGCTCAAAAATGAGTCAGTCTGAATTGCAACTGATGGAAGATAACGGGTGGGCCATCTGTTGGTACGTTTTTGAATTTCGTCGTATGACAACGGCAAACGAGCTGCCGACCCGAAATTTTGACAGTTCATTAGCCATACCGTCTGCGGCACGAAACAACATGTTTTCTCTTGAAGAGCGTTTCGAAATTTTAAAAACTTATTTTCAAAGTCAGTGCTGTGTCGCCGAAACTGTGCGAATTTTGAAAAGAAATATGGGTCGTGATAAAGCACCCACCGAAGGCGCTATACGCAAATTGGTGAAGAAAGTTCGTGAGAAAGGGATGTTAGTGGATGACAGAAGTGGTCCCAGAGCTCGGACAGTGCGCACACCCGAGAATATCGAGGCTGTGGCCCGAAGAGTGAGACAGAATCCGGCGACCTCAACTGGACGCCGATCGCAGCAACTGAGCATTAGTCGCACCAGCCTGAGGAGAATACTGCACAAAGACCTCGGATTATTCGCCTACAAGATCCAGATGACTCAGGAGTTGAAAGCAAATGACCATCCGCTTCGATATCAGTTCGCTGTGTGGGCCATAGACCAGCTCAATAATGACGTCGATTTTGGTCGAAAAATCATCTTTTCGGACGAAGCGCATTTCCATCTCGGCGGATATGTGAACAAGCAAAACTGCCGGATTTGGGGTTCGGAACAGCCACATGCAATCGTAGAGAGACCAATGCATCCTCCAAGAGTCACAGTTTGGTGTGGATTTTGGAGTGGTGGCATAATTGGCCATTTTTCTTCGAAAATGATACTGGCAACGCCGTTACCGTCAATGGCGAACGCTACAGAGCCATGTTGACCAATTTTTTATGGCCTAAAATCGACGCTATGAATGTGGACGACCTTTGGTTTCAACAAGATGGCGCCACATGCCATACAAGCCGACTTACGATCGACCTTCTGCGCACCAAGTTTAACAACCGCATAATCAGCCGTTCAGGAGATGTCAATTGGCCTGCGCGTAGCTGCGATTTGACACCGCTGGAATTCTTCCTGTGGGGTGCCGTTAAAGACCGATGTTATGCGAATAATCCAGAGACAATTCCAGCTTTGAAAAACATTATTACGACTGTTTTGAGTGAAATTGGCGCCGAGGTAGTTCAAAATGTCATTACTAATTGGGGTGACCGAATGGCATACTGTAAGGCCAGTAGAGGGAGCCACATGAACGAAATCGTTTTTCATTCTTGACGGGGATACTTTTAGCTTTACAACAACAAAAAAATTAATAAAAAATTTAGAAAAGCACTGCCGTGAAGGCAGGAGCTTTTGAGCGCTCGTACATGCACCTTGTAGGTAGATTCGCATTTTCCAGTTTTAGAAATCAATTGAAGGAATATTCGACAGCTGTCACAAAAATTCTGAAACTTAGGCCAAACTCCAAACTTCATGTCAGTGCTTTAGGTGACCAATTTTTTTTTTCGATAATTCGCTAGAATTTTCTACGGTATCTATGGTCTTGGTGATGCGGTCTGGACAAAATTTTGCACGTACTTTGAATACATTATTCCTCAGCTAGATGCATAATTTCATTCCAATCCGATCAGTAGTTCCGAAACTATCTGGAAAAAAATATTTTGAACGGCCATATTTACGGAACCCCTAGTCTCATTTTGCTTATTGATGAACGTGACCGCGATATTCGCGATCCAAACCCACCCTGAAAATTTCAAGTTCCTAGGCCTTTCCGTTCAAAAGTTACAATTTTCTATGGTTTCTATGGTTCTGGTCATGCGATCTGGACAAAATATTGCTTCAATATATCATTCTCGATTAAAATACAAAATTTCATCTCGATCGAATCCGAAGTTTCGAATTTATCGAGAAAACAAAATTTCAAACGACCGTATTTACGGAACCCCTTGTATAATGTTGCTCATAGATGAACGTGATCACGACATTCGAGATCCACACCTATCCTGAAAATTTCAAGTCCCTAGGCATTTCCGTTCAAAAGTTACAATTTTCTATGGTTTCTATGGTTCTAGTCATGCGATCTGGACAAAATTTCGCATGTAGCTAAAACACCTCATTTTCCATCTGAGTGCAAAATTTCATCTTGATCGAATCTGTAGTTTTCAAGTAATCAGGGAAACAAAACTTTGAACGGCCATATTAACGGAACCCCTGGGCGAATTTGGCCCATTAACGAACTCAACCGCGGCATTCGGGATCTGAACCTACACTGAAAATTTCAAGTCCCTAAGTTGATCCGTTCGAGAGTTATCGTGCTGACGGACGGCCGGACGGCCGGACGGCCGGACGGCAGGACGGACAGACTCGAATTTTCTGACGGATTCGTCATCAGTGAGTCGACCATAGTCGATTGAGACCATTTTCGGCTCAAAGTTCGAAAAATACAGACATCGTGACGAAATGATATAGCCCTCGTGTAAGTTGTACGAGCGCTCAAAAAGTTGTTCCTTTGTCAAAGGTCTGTTACGAACAGTCCCATTTCTATTAACTATCTTCAAAATCCTCTTCTGAAGGTTTTTTAACAGATTCAGACAGCTAGCGTAAGCTCCTCCCCATGCAATAATTCCATAACTTATGATACCATGAAACAGTGCATAACAGAGCATACGAAGAACATCACCAGGCATTATTCTAGCAAGTTTGTGGAAAATGAGAACCATGTATTTCGATTTTATCAGCAAATATTCGATATGCTTTTCCCATCTCATGTTACTATCAAAGATTATCCCCAAGTACCGGACTGTGTCTACCCTAGTTATAAGTTTTCCATCTAAATTGATATTCAAAAACCCCGGTACGCTATTGCAGTAATTCCCAAATGTTACGTAGACCGTCTTATCGATGTTCAGAGAGAGTTTGTTTGACGACAACCAAGCGCTTATTTCTTTCAGATATTCATTCATATTGTCTTCGATTTCCTTCCAACTATTACCAGTTGACACAACAGCGGTGTCGTCTGCGAAAGAAATGATAGAATCGTCAGGTACAGTCACGAGCATATCATTTACATATATGAGAAACAATAACGGTCCCAAAACAGTGCCTTGGGGAACTCCCGTCCTCACCTCGCAATAGTCGCCCACAACTCTGTCAAATTCCACCCGATGGCATCTTTTTGAGCGCTCGTACTACTTACACGAGGGCTATATCATTTCGTCACGATGTCTGTATTTTTCGAATTTTGAGCCGAAAATGGTCTCAAACGACTATGTTCGACTCACTGATGACGAATCCGTCGGAAAATTTGAGTCTGTCCGTCCGTCCGTCCGTCAGCACGATAACTCTCGAACGAAATGTCCTAGAAACTTGAAATTTTCAGGGGAGGTTCAAATCTCGAATGCCGCGGTTAAGTTCGTTATTGGGCAAAATTCGCCGAGGGGTTCCGTAAATATGGCCGCTTGAAATTTTGTTTTCCTGATTACTTTGAAACTACAGATTCGATCAGCTCACATCACCAGAACCATAGAAACCCTAGAAAATTGTAACTTTTGAACGGAAACGCCTAGGGACTTGAAATTTTCAGGATAGGTGTGGATCTCGATTGTCGTGATCACGTTCATCTATGAGCAAAATTATACTTGGGGTTCCGTAAATATGGTCGTTTGAAATTTATTTTTCTTGATAATTTCCAAACTACAGATTTGATCGTGACGGAATTCTGTATACTAATGGAGAATGATATATTCAAGCTACATTTCTCTAGATCGCATGACCGGAACCATAGAAACCATAGAAAATCATAACTTTCGAACGGAAAGGCCTAGGGACTTGAAATTTTCAGGGTGGGTTTGGATCGCGAATTTCACGGTCACGTTCATCAATGAGCAAAATAAGACTAGGGGTTCCGTAAATATGGCCGTTCAAACTATTTTTTTCCTGAGTTTCGAAACTACTGATCGGATTGGAATGAAATTTTGCACTTAGCTGAGGAATAATGTTTTCAAACTACGTGCAAAATTTTGTCCAGATCGCATCACCAAGACCATAGATACCGTAGAAAATTTTAGCGAATAATCGAAAAAAAAAAAATTGATCCGCTGAAGCACTGAAGTCTGGAATTTCGCCTAAGTTTCAGAATTTTTTTGACAGCTTTCGAAAATTCCTTCAATTGATTTCTAAAACTTGAAAATGCGAATCCACCTACAAGGTGCATGTACGAGCGCTCAAAAGCTCCTGCCTTCACGGCAGTGCTTTTCTAAATTTTTTCCAAATATGAAGTGAGAAGCTGATGTGCTTTACCTCTAATTCCATAGTTGTTCAATTTTTCAAGTAAAATTCTGTGATTGACCGTATCAAATGGCCTTTGCCTTTGCCAAATCTAAAAAGGTTACAGCCACTGGCGCGCTTCTATCAAGTCGTTGGTATATTAGGTTAGTCAAGTAATTTAAAGCGTCCTTGGTTCCCAAATTTTCCATGAAACCATACTGCCTTTTTGATATCAAATTGTGTTTTTTAATAAAGCCTGAAATCCTGAGGTAAATTATTTTTCCAAAAATTTTAGCTAGATTAGATATTAATGATATCGGTCTATAGTTCGACAGACTATGCTTGTCTCCAGTTTTATGAATTGGCTTTATAACGGCTTCCTTGAATCTATCTGGCCATATTCCTCTTTCTATGCTTGAATTTACTATATGCGCAAGAGGATCTGCAATAAAGTCGGCTAAAGCAATAACGGTCTTTACATTTATGTCATCAACTCCACCACACTTCATTTTCATCTTTTTAATTATATTGATTACCTCGCACGAATCAGTAGGTGAAAGAAACATAGTATGGGGATTAATCAGGGGAGGTCTAACCTGTGTCACACTCGGCTGTCGAACATTATCACCAATTTGTCTACCGATGTCTGCAAAATATTTACTGAAACAATTCGCAATCAGAAATGGGTCCCGGACTTTCGATTTCTTCTCATCATATACGAAATCAACGCAGTCTTCCCTTTTACCGTTTTTGCCGAGTTTTTCATGAATTATTGACCACAATCCTTTGGAGCTATGAATGTTCATTTCTACAATTTTTCTATCATACATTATTTTCGCAATTTTAATTACTTTTTCTAGGATTTTAACATAACTTTTATATTCAGTTTTCAGTTGAAAGTTATCAGGCTGCATTTTCCAAATGGAATATAACATTTCTTTTCTACCACAAGACTTCAATATACCGCTTGTTATCCAAGGAGGAAATATTCTTGAAAAAAAAATTGCTCACAATCTGCGATTAATTAGTTCCTTCATCCTTTAACAAATAATTTTCGGATTCCAATTATAGGATTTTAGATGTAATGATCAACAAATAAGTTATCAGGATGAAGAAGTGACAGCATAACGGAAGAAAAAAGGCAAATTTTAAGCCACTATTTTCTCTAATTTTTCGAATATGTGTACTGCTAACGTGATATCGATTTCTCCGAAAATTTCATTTTATCCCGGCTAATTGAAGGCAAATAAATGGAAAATTTTAAGTCACTTTTTTTCCACAAATATTTCATTATAATGCTCAGTGCGAGCGAAATTTATTTCGTATTTTTGAAAAATAGGATTCTAGGATTTCAACATAA
Organism: Aphidecta obliterata; assembly: GCA_963966015.1. NCBI lineage: Eukaryota > Metazoa > Arthropoda > Insecta > Coleoptera > Coccinellidae > Aphidecta > Aphidecta obliterata. Next base: position 28,701,819 of record OZ014431.1, read on the forward strand.
TTTTTATATTCAGTTTTCAGTTGAAAGTTATCAGGCTGCATTTTCCAAATGGAATATAACATTTCTTTTCTACCACAAGACTTCAATATACCGCTTGTTATCCAAGGACTGCGAGGAGCAGTCTTCGAATTTTTCCGTATAAGATAAAATTTCATATTTCATATTTCATATAATATAACATTTCATTCTCATCAACTGGTCGAAAATAAATGGACGAAGGGTGCGGGGGAAGTCTCGGGAAACTGTCGATATTTGGTCTATGTATTTTTTTTCGCTAGACGTTCGCCAATGTAAATGAAAAATCTATTGAATGTGTCCGCCCTTTCCGCAGAATCAGATATTGTGTTACCTTCATCATCAATTATTTCATCACTTACCTTAGTTTCATTGTGACCCCGGTTAGTAACTTGATTTATAGTTTTCCAAATTTTTTTAGAATCGTTACCTGCGAGTCTCAATTGATTGTCATTGTACGATTTCTTAGTTTCTTTGATTAGTTTATTCAACATATTACGGTATTCAACAAATCACTGTCGAGCTTCTATGCTATGATCATTTTTCAGTCTAGATTTCAACCAGTCTCTGTGCTTTATTGATGTTATCAACCCTGTAGTGATCCAAGGTTATTTTTTCACAAGTGATTTCCCTATGATAGTTCTCGTGTAGGAAGATTTATTTATGTATTCATTTAGTGATTTCAAAAATCTACTATATGCAATTTGAGGATCCGATTCATTTAATACTCCCTGCCATTCTTCTACAAGCAAACATGAATTAAGCCTGCAATAGTCGATACATGACAATTTTTCAGATGGTGTAGACGATACTTCAACGCCATCTCGTGACTCGATTGACAAAAATGTTTACCAGTGATATGTGAGTGAGCTCTGAAATATACGAGGGCTCACTGTGATTTTGTTTAGCATATTTGTTTTCAGCTTGATGTAAATATGGTCAATGATAGTAGATGAGCTGTTATTTCCTCTAGTAGCATCATTAATCTGGGACACATATCCATTCAGTCCCATACATGCCTGGTATGACAAGCTTTTAGGACAGGTGGAGTTTCCGATGTTAATATTCACATCTCCCAAAAAAATTTCCACGTCCGAACCACGCAGACTCACCAGATTATCGCTCAAATCTTCGAAATAAAAACCCGTGTTAGTAGAGGGTGGCCTATATGATGCTATTATGCCATAAGTTTTCTCATTAATTTCAAGAGTTAGTCGTAGAACATTAGTTTCCCTAAATTTCACAACCTGAGCTTCCACATTCACAGACTGTCTAACATAAACCGATAGCCCATCGTTTTTATTGAGCGCTCGTACAACTTACGCGAGGGCTATATCATGTCGTCACGATGTCTGTATTTTTCGAATTTTGAGCCGAAAATGGTCTCAATCGACTATGTTCGACTCACTGATGACGAATCCGTCGGAAAATTCGAGTCTGTCCGTCCGTCCGGCCGTAAGCACGATAACTCTCGAACGGATCAACCTAGAGACTTGAAATTTTCAGTGTAGGTTCGGATCCCGAATGCCTCGGTTGAGTTCGTTAATGGGCCAAATTCGCCCAGGGGTTCCGTTAATATGGCCGTTCAAAGTTTTGTTCCCCTGATTACTTGAAAACTACAGATTTGATTGAGATGAAATATTGCACTCAAATGGAGAATGAGGTGTTCAAGCTACATGTAAAATTTTGTTCAGATCACATGAATAGAACCATAGAAACCATAGAACATTGTAACTTTTGAACGGAAACGCCTAGGGACTTGAAATTTTCAGGATAGGTCTGGATCTCGAATGTCGTGATCACGTTCATCTATGAGCAAAATTATACTAGGGGTTCCGTAAATATGGTCGTTTGAAATTTAGTTTTCTTGATAATTTCAAAACTACAGATTCGATTGTGACGAAATTTTGTATACTAATGGAGAATGATATATTAAAGCTACATTTCTCCAGATCACATGACCAGAACCATAGAAACCATAGAAAATCATAACTTTCGAACGGAAAGGCCTAGGGACTTGAAATTTTCAGGATAGGTGTGGATCTGAAATGTCGCGTTCACGTTCATCAATGAACAGAATTATCCTAGGGGTTCCGTAAATACGGTCGTTTGAAATTTTGGTTTCTCGATAATTTCGAAACGGCGGATTCGATCGAGATGAAATTTTGTATTTTAATCGAGAATGATATATTGAAACAATATTTTGTCCAGATCGCATGACCAGAACCATAAAAACCATAGAAAATTGTAACTTTTGAACGGAAAAGCCTAGGAACTTGAAATTCTCAGGGTGAGTTTGGATGGCAAATATCGCGGTCACGTTCATCTATGAGCAGAATTAGACTAGGGGTTCCGTAAATATGGCCGTTCTAAATATTTTTTTGCTGATAGTTCCGAAAATACTGAGCGGATTGGGATGAAATTTTGCACCTAGCTGAGTTATAATGTATTTAAACTACGTGCAAAATTTTGTCCAGATCGCACCACCAAGACCATAGATACCGTAGAAAATTCTAGCGAATTATCGAAAAAAAATAGATCAGCTGAAGCACTGACATGAAGTCTGGAGTTTCGCCTACGTTTCAGAATTTTTTTGACAGCTGTCGAAAATACCTTCAATTGCTTTCTGAAACTGGAAAATGCGAATCTATCTACAAGGTGCATGTACGAGCGCTCAAAAGCTCCTGCCTTCACGGCAGTGCTTTTCGTAATTTTTATATTTAGATTCATTATAAAAAACATTATACCCAGGAATTCCAAAATCCGAGCCATTACATATTTCCCAACACTCCGACAACACAATTACATCTAAGTTATCAAAATTTAATGCATATAGGTACAACATCAAGTCATCATAATTCTTTCGTACACTTCGTATGTTGAAATGTATGATATTCAAGAGTTTATTACATTCAAGTTCTTTCATCACGTCCTCTAAATTACTGTAAACTTTCGTTCTCTCATCCGCCTCCGGCTCAAAAATCTCCATCCCAAAGAACAAAAAAAAAAACAAAAAAATTTCGAAAAGCACTGCCGTGAAGGCAGGAGCTTTTGAGCGCTCGTACAGGCACCTTGTAGGTAGATTCGCATTCTCCAGTTTTACAAACCAATTGGAAAGATTTTGACAGCTGTCAAAGAAAATTTCAAACCAACGCGAAAATCCAGACTTCACGTCAGTGCTTTGGGTCCATTTTTTCGATAATTCGCTAGAATTTTCTACGGTATCTATGGTCTTGTTATGCAATCTGGACAAAATTATACACTATTCTTCATATATGTGCGAAATTTCGTTTCAATCCAATAAGTATTTTCGAAATTATCAGAAAAAATATAGTTTGAACGGCAATATTTACGGAACCCCTAGTCTAATTTGGCTCATTGATAAAAAGGATCGCGAAATTCGCGATCCGAACCTATCCTGAAAATTTCGAGTCACTAGGCCTTTTTGTTCGAAAGTTATGATTTTCTATGGTTTCTATGATTCTGATCATACGATCTGGAAGATATCTAGCTCGAATATATAATTCTCAATTTAAATTCAAAATTTCGTCGAGATCGAATCCATAATTTTGAAATGATCAAGAAAACTGAATTTCAAACGGCCATATTTACGGAACCCCTAGTCTTATTTTGCTCATTGATACACGTTAACGCTACATTAACGATCCACACCTATCCTGAAAATTTCAAGTCTCTAGGCCTTTCCATTACAAAGTTATAATTTTCTATGGTTTCTATGGTTCTGGTCATGCGAGCTGGACGAAATTCTGCATGTAGCTTGAGTACGTAATTATCCATCTGAGTGCAAAATTTCACCTCGATCGAATCAGTAGTTTCGGAGTAATCAGAAAAACAAAATTTCGAGCGGCCATATTCACGGAACCCCTTGACGAATTTTGCCCAATAACGAACTTAACCGCGGCATTCGAGATTCGAACCTACCCTGAAAATTTCAAGTTTCTAGGACATTCCGTTCGAGAGTTATCGTGTATACGGCCGGACGGCCGGACGGCCGGACGGACAGACTCGAATTTTTCGACGGATTCGTCATCAGTGAGTCGAACATAGTCGATTGAGACCATTTTCGGCTCAAAATTCGAAAAATACAGACATCGTGACGAAATGATATAGCCCTCGTGTAAGTAGTACGAGCGCTCAAAAACAGAGTACTGAAAGGGAATATCAAAAACTAAACCCGAAATATGAGCAGATTTGAATATATTATCAATATGAGACTAATAACATAATTACTCTCACCCCCCCATATAATCTAAATCCAAACAATTGAAAAACAAAAAACAGTTAGATCCATGTATTTAGTTTTCTGTAGTCACCTCCGGCCGTTAGGTGCTATCTCCTGGTTTCTTGATAGTATTTCAGGGTTAATTTGCGCTATATTGTCAATGTTATGTTTATTCTCCAGTGATATTACTCATTTTCGGTTTTTGACTTTATAACACCGCCATTGGTCCAAACACTTCTATATCCAAGTTTTCCAACTGCGTACTTATACAATTCTATTCGACTTCTTGTTAAATCTTCCTTTATTACGATCTTAGTTCCTGAAAATTGTTTTCGAGAAAGGTAAACTTCATTTCGCTGGTATTCATCCTTGAATTCAATCAATATTGGTCGTGTCTTATTTACACTTCTTCTTCCCAGTCGATAACAGGTTTTTATTCCATTTTCTTTGATAGTTATGTTCTTATCACTGCACAAGGAGATGAAATTTTCTATCGGGTCCGTATTTTCTGTTTCGGGAATCCCGAATGCCACCAAGTTTGCCTTTTTATCCTCTTGCTGCAACTGGTCTATTTTGAATTCGGCATCTTCCAGTTTTGTTTTGATGACTTCGATTTCGTCTTGAAATTTAGTCTTGAATATTTCCATTACTCTTTCTGCTAGTTTATCCAAGTATTCATCATACAGCAAAGCCATAACGGTTTCCTTGACGACATCTCTTATGGCTGCTTTATTTTCTCTGGGGAATCCCATATTCGATTATAACGGGTGATTTTTTTGAAGTTAGGATTTTCATGCATTAGTATTTGCTCAGATTTTTTTGAGGTTAGGATTTTCATGCATTAGTATTTGCTCAGTATGCTTTGACATTTCATCATGAATAGACTTACTAACGAGCAACGCTTGCAAATCATTGAATTTTATTACCAAAATCAGTGTTCGGTTCGAAATGTGTTTCGCGCTTTACGCCCGATTTATGGTCTACATAATCGACCAAGTGAGCAAACAATTAATGCGATTGTGACCAAGTTTCGCACTCAGTTTACTTTATTGGACATTAAACCAACCACACGAATGCGTACAGTGCGTACAGAAGAGAATATTGCGTCTGTTTCTGAGAGTGTTGCTGAAGACCGTGAAATGTCGATTCGTCGCCGTTCGCAGCAATTGGGTTTGTGTTATTCGACCACATGGAAGATTTTACGTAAAGATCTTGGTGTAAAACCGTATAAAATACAGCTCCTGCAAGAACTGAAGCCGAACGATCTGCCACAACGTCGAATTTTCAGTGAATGGGCCCTAGAAAAGTTGGCAGAAAATCCGCTTTTTTATCGACAAATTTTGTTCAGCGATGAGGCTCATTTCTGGTTGAATGGCTACGTAAATAAGCAAAATTGCCGCATTTGGAGTGAAGAGCAACCAGAAGCCGTTCAAGAACTGCCCATGCATCCCGAAAAATGCACTGTTTGGTGTGGTTTGTACGCTGGTGGAATCATTGGACCGTATTTTTTCAAAGATGATGTTGGACGCAACGTTACGGTGAATGGCGATCGCTATCGTTCGATGCTAACAAACTTTTTGTTGCCAAAAATGGAAGAACTGAACTTGGTTGACATGTGGTTTCAACAAGATGGCGCTACATGCCACACAGCTCGCGATTCTATGGCCATTTTGAGGGAAAACTTCGGAGAACAATTCATCTCAAGAAATGGACCGGTAAGTTGGCCACCAAGATCATGCGATTTGACGCCTTTAGACTATTTTTTGTGGGGCTACGTCAAGTCTAAAGTCTACAGAAATAAGCCAGTAACTATTCCAGCTTTGGAAGACAACATTTCCGAAGAAATTCGGGCTATTCCGGCCGAAATGCTCGAAAAAGTTGCCCAAAATTGGACTTTCCGAATGGACCACCTAAGACGCAGCCGCGGTCAACATTTAAATGAAATTATCTTCAAAAAGTAAATGTCATGGACCAATCTAACGTTTCAAATAAAGAACCGATGAGATTTTGCAAATTTTATGCGTTTTTTTTTTTAAAAAAGTTCTCAAGCTCTTAAAAAATCACCCATTATAATTGACTCGTTTTTCGTTACGAAAATTTATTATTTACTTCACAATTTATCGGGGCGGTGAAGAGCGTACGTCTGTCTAATCGCAGCGACACATGTAGAATGTTGAATTTTGATTGTTTGCAGGGGCGGATTAGACTTATTTCCTCCCTTAGGCCAATAACAATTTGCCGCCCCTCTGAGTTGAGCGAATCCAAAAGAAACACATGTCGATTTTTTTCAATCAAGTGATTTTCGCAGGAGGAGTTGATAAAAACAATTTACTATCGTGGAAATGAAACAATCTTATTGTGTTTATTTAATATTATTCTACATATTATTCAAAAACACCGCAATTGAACTTTTCTTCGTCAATATATTAACTTTTTTTTTCTTGCTTTTTTTTTCTGCATACTTTTGCAACACTACTTCAATAGTATATTATTTCATAAGGAGGAAAAGTGTCACTTTTCATGGCAAGCTTGTGTTTACCCGCCGAACGTAGTGAGGCGGATAATTGAAAGCGAGCCATGAAAAGTCACTTGTCCTCCGAATGGAATATGTTATTTTTTTTTCAAACGCTTCGAAATTCCTTGAAATATGGAGATTAGATTTATATTTACGATCGTTATAATTGAGTGATCAATAGAACGTTTGCCTAGTTACCGTTGTCTCGCAAAATTAATTTTTATAGTTAATTACTTTTTCCCTACGGCGTACGGAAATGTAATTCATCGTTTACATAGCAACACATTTTCCTACGGCGGAGGAGAAGTAGAACTTTTCGATGATCCTGTCAGTCGAAATATGATGTTTTCTCTGAACGTTTGAAAAAAAAATTTATTTTTTGCACTCAGCTTCAATGCACAAAATGGTAAAATAATTTAAACGCTCTTGAGATATGCTAGATCGCCACAATGATAAAATTTGTTTCAAAGCTGAAAAAGACCTCTCTGCTGAGCAGTTCGTAGCCAAAACCTTCTAACGGCAATATCAAGATAGGAAAAAACTTGCAGTAAGCTTTTTTCGCTTCTAATGAAGGTGCTCATCTCGGGTTAGAGTTTTTGAAGGACGTTCTGACTGAGCTACATAGGCTTTGAAAAGTTTGAAGTGCGAACATTCATCGTGAAGCTTGTCGTCTAAATCGTCTTGATAACTAGAAATAAGATAACTGCTACTTCTAATTCTTCAGAATCAAGTTTTTGCAATTTTAATAAAAAATTACGAGAAGCACTGCCGTGAAGGCAGGAGCTTTTGAGCGCTCGTACATGCACCTTGTAGGTAGATTCGCATTTTCCAGTTTTGGAAACCAATTGAGGAAATTTTTGACAGCTGTCAAACAAATTTTCAAACTAGGGCGAAAATCCTGACTTCAAGTCAGTGCTTCAGGTGACCAATTTTTTTTCGATAATTCGCTAGAATTTTCTATGGTATCTATGGTCTTGGTAATGCGATCTGGACAAAATTCCCCACGTAGTTTGAATATATTTATCTTCACCTATGTGCGAAATTTCATTCCAATCCAATGATGAGTTTCGAAATTATCAGAAAAAAAATAGTTTTGAACAGCTATATTTACGGAACCCCTAGTCTCATTTGGCTCATTGATGAACGTGACCGCGAAATTCGCGATCCTAACCTATCCTGAAAATTTCAAGTCCTTAGGCCTTTCCGTTCGAATGATTGATTTTCTATGGTTTCTATGGTCCTGGTCATGCGATCTGGAAAAATATAGCTCGAATACATCATTCTCAATTTACATACTAACACGTCCTCCAAGGTTCACGTCTAATTTGCAAACACCCTGTATATTAGACTCCGAGTGCCAGTACTCGTTATTTTTTCCCTCAGAATTTGTGTGTGTGCCACGAGATTTTATTAGTTCAAATTGAAGGATATATAGTTCAGTTTGATCAAATTTTCAACCTTTCTGTACAGGGTACATTGGTTAATGTAGTACATACATCAACCTGGGGGAGGGCTACCCTAGACTAGTCCAAAAAATCTATGTGTGATAGGTCTAATCAACTTCGTGACCAAGATACAAGGTGATTTATGTATTCGCCGATATCTTCAATTACTCATAACTTTTGAACCATCCAGTATCAATTGATATTTGGAACGTAAAACACACATCTATGGGTAAAACGATTCATCTTTGAACTAATCAAAAAATCCAGGTCCGTATCAGAAAAATTTGGGACTTTTCGCAAGCTGGGATTCAACGTCTGAAGTAATATTGAAATTTGATAAGCAGAATATTCGGAAAAAGTAGAAAATTTTTGATGGGGATCAGTGAATGTAAGTGTCCGCACGACATTTGTCCCATCCAAATTTTAGTCCAACGATTCAATTCGATGGTAAAATTCCACTGCCTTCACAAAAATGTCATACATTGGGATTGAATTCAACAAATGGTCTGTAGGACTGATGGAAAATTTTCATTTTTTCTTCATATTTTAATGAATAATTTCAAGAATTTTTCAGAAAAGTATGAATTTTGATTAATTCATTATAATTGAAGAAATTTATAAACAAATAAGTAAACAATCAAAACATTTGAAAGAAATCATGAAAGTTGCTTAAAAGTGCCAAAGTTTTGCTCGATGCACATTCTTGCTCTTTTCAAACTATGTCTAATAGCCTTTTTGGTTATTTCTATATCATTAGGGATCTTATTGCAGGCAACTTCGATACGTTGTAGGAGAATATCTTCACTACCAATCTCAGACGCATTTACTGAATATTTCAATTAAATATCCCCATACGGAATAACCAATAAAGCAAATCTGGTGATCTAAGGGACCATACATGCGGTCCACCTCTGCCTATCCACATATTTGTAAAGTTCTGAAACGTAAAGTTCTGATACAAAAAGTTCCTTACAATAACTCTTAAATAAGGCGGAGGGCCATCATGCTGGAAATACTTTCCTGCAATGTTCGTACCGTCGAGTAGTACAGGCAGATGATTTTGAAGGAAATCCGAATAAATATAATCCGTAAGCCTTCTTGGCAGAATTCGAGGAACAATCAATCGATTATTATGAACTCCACACCACACGTTAATTACAAATTTGTACTGGGATTTCATGTGCCTGCCTGTACACTTGGGGGTATTAACATTGCAGGCATGTATTTCCAGCATGATAGGCTTTACCTTATTTTAGAGTTATTGTCAGGAACGTTTTGTATCAAGGTGGGTTTAAACCAAAGAAACAAAGAGCAAGAGCTAGAACAAGAACATTCTTTGTTGATCTTTTAGTGTGAACGAAAGCTCGTTTTCAGTGTTTACACCAAAATATCTGCGAGCAAAAACGAGAACTGAGAGCTAGAACACTAGAACGCTTTGAAGAGGCCGCTCCAGGAAGCGAGCGCGTCTTTAGGCCGATTTACATCAAACGAGCTAATGCTCATTCTAACCCCTCTATCAAATTCTTCTTGTTTAAACAGACGTGGAACATTCTTTTGTCATTCTATCAGTGTTCTAAAAGATTCTATAGAACATTTCAAGAATGCTCGATCGCTTAATGTAAACGGCACTAGAACGCATGATCAGTTCCTTAGAGCGTTCTTTCGTGTTCAGACGCGCTCGCTTCCCGGAGCGGTCTCTTCAAAGCGTTCTAGTGTTCTAGCTCTTTGTATAGACCGATAGATAGATAGATATTTTGGTGTAAACGCTGAAAAGAAGCTTTCGTTCACACTAACAGATCAACGAAGAATGTTCTTGTTCTAGCTCTTGCTCTTTGTTCGTTTGGTTTAAACCCACCTTGAACACTGAGGAACTGATCATGCGCTCTAGTGCCGTTCACATTGAGCGATCAAGCATTCTCAAAATGTTATTTATCTATAGAATCTTTTAGAACACTGATAGAATGACGAAAGAATGTTCCACGTCTGTTTGAACTAGAAGAATTTGATAGAGTGGTGTTAGAATGAACATTCGCTGGTCTGATATAAATCGGCCTTCAGAACTTTCCAAATATGTGGATAGGCAGAGGTGGACAGCATACATGGCCCTCTAAATCATCAGATTTCAATTCTATCGATTATTTCGTTTGGAGATATTTGAAATCTTCAGTATATGTGTATGAGATTGAATTTGAGGATATTCTCCTACAACGTATCGAAGTTGCCTGCATAAGATCCGTAATTATCCAGTAATGACCAAACATGCTAGAAAACATAATTTGAAAAGAGCAAGAATGTGCATCGAGCAAAACGGTGATACTTTTGAGCAACTTTTATGATTTCTTTCAAATATTTCACTTGTTTACTCATTTGTTTATTTATTTTTTCAATTTCATTTTCGAATTAATTATTCAAAATTCTTATTTTTCTGAAAAATTCTCGAAATTATTCATTATAATAAAAAAACATACAATTTTTCGAATTCAATCTCAATCTACGTCTTTTTGTGAAGGAAGTGGAATTTCACTATCGAATTAAATCTTTGGACAAGAATTTTGATTAGTCAAATGTCGTGCGGGACACTGAAATTCACTGATCCCCATCGAAAATAATCTGCTCTTCCCAAATATTCCAATCAAATTTCAATATTCCTTCATACAGGGTGTTGAATCACAGCTTGCAAAAAGTCCCATATTTTTCTAATACGGACCTGGATTTTCCGATTAGCTCAAAATGAATCGTTTTACCCATGAAAATGTGTTTTACGTTTCAAATATCTATTGATACTATATGGTTCAAATGTTATAAGCAATTGAAAATATTGGCGAATACATAAATCACCCTGTATCTCGGCTATGGAGTTGATCAGACCTATCATATATAGGTTTTTTGGACTCGTCTATAGTAGCTCCACCGCAGGTTAACGTACTTTCATTTACTATTACCTGTATATATGGTGATTTTCATCATGATTTCTGAAATTATTCGATAATTCAAGTCCGGTTCTGGAAATTGTGAACTTCTCACCTCAGCTGTATACATATATCCTTGTGGTCCTCTTGTATACCGAATTTCATGAATTTGTCATGATTCCATTTGTCCAATGGAGCATTTTGAAAATATGGCCGAAAACTGTAAATCGCCCTGTATCAGGCGAACGAATGGTGTGAGACCCATCATGTGGGGTATTTTTGGAACCGCCCAAGTGTCCTCTACCACAGTGTGAAGTATGTACAGTTCATCAGGATTCACCCTGTATAATACGCTAACGTGTGAGACGTGGAATCGTGTTTTTTAGGTTTTTTCTCGTTGTTATTTGATATTGTAGATAGTGTATTTTGTTTTGGAATACTGTACTTTACATATCCGTAGTACGGCTTTGAACTCGTTGATAAATCATTTCCAATTATGGTTTAAAAATGTTATGTTCATTACAAGACGTTCACTAGAAATACAAAATGAAAGCATAATCTAATGGAATATGGAATACAACTAGATCACTCATGTGCTCTGTCCTCTCCTTATTCATCCTTTCCTAGATAGTTAGTTTTCCTAAGTTTTATCCTTTATATCTTAATTGGACTATCTGTTCACGCTTGTACTAACTAATAAATTTGATGTTACTAATAGGATGATGAGGTGTTGTGTTGCACAATAGATCGCCTATCCTAATCTACGTACTGAAGTCTATCCATGAGGGATGTTTGTTGTCTAGCTCCTTGGAGCAGCCTCGACCTAGAGGTCGATCTTCTTCTTGCATTTCTAGTATTGGTGGCGATTTGGTGTAGTTAGTCAGTCACGATTTCCAATTGTCGCAGTTTATAAAAATTTTCGTTCGTAGATATGTCCTTGATGAGGCCTATGATTCATTCATAGATTTATTTTGCCAAAATTAACTTCATTGTTATATTGCAATAACGAGATTGTTATAACGAGAAAGCTCAGCGCCTATTGAATTACAGATAAGAAGGTGATCCGTAACAAAAGATGCCATTTACAATAATATATCCCAACACGTATCAACCGCAATGAACTACAATTTTGTTATGAACACGTTTATGTATCGTGGTTATGGGTCATTCCCAAGTCAGTTGATTTCATTGGCGCCTTTGCGACGTTGCATTTTTGTCGTGTTCCTGGCTTTCATTGAGGGCGGCTGTGGCACATCCTCAGAATTGGATGTCCAGATAGATCTAAGCTTCTTCAGGAGCTGTTTGTTCTTGATTGGTAACTTGAAGTTCAAATCAGAATGAGCGGATCTGTGATATAGCATATGTTTTAAAAATTCGTAGAACATTTTTTTCAAGGTCATCTTTTCAGAAAAGACAATTAGCCTGTTGGATATCGAATTTATTTTAGCATGGCATCATTATGAATTTAGCATTGTTTTTAATGCTTTACCGCACACTGTTCATGAAACAATACCGAAAATGTATCTATCCCATAATGAATCATATTCTGAAACGAAGAATTGTTTTTCAGGAAATAGAAGGAAGTATTTCGAAAACTCCGAAGTCTCAATCATACTTGACTTGAATATAAATCGAAAACACCTCGAAAAACAGATAATATCATCAGCATATTTTTTTGGGAGAACATTGAAGCAGTTTTTGAATTTTCCAAATATATTTGATAGTTCATGAGAATTTCGTATAGTTTCTACTTCAATATTACTGAATCAGTCGGGCGTGCATATTTTATACCTAACAACCCTTCAACTTCTTCTCGTAAGGTATGGTACAATTAATATCAGTCATAATGAGAAGGAACGTGATGTTTATTCATTGATCTCATATTCAAAGTCGAACTGTGATATATTTTATGTGATATTTTTTATGAGAAGGAACGTAAGTTTCTTTATTGATCTCATATTCCAAGCTGTGATATATGTATATCGAACAACTCATATCGAGTATGAGTATAAAGTTCAGAATTTTGTCTTTATTTTTTTCTTCAACCAAAATATTTTTGTTTTTTTTAGAATATTTTTTTTGTTCACTATATTTGTATTGGTTCAGAATATTTCTGTTTATTTTTAAGAATTTGTTTTTAGTTAATTTTTGAGAATTTGTTTTTAGTTCATTTTCAAGAATTTGTTTTCAGTTTTTTCCTCTCATTTCGAAGAATTTGTTTTTAGTTTTTTCTTCTCATTTTCAAGAACTTGTTTCTAGTTTTTTCCTCTCGAAAAATATATTTTTCTTTCTCTACAACCTTACTCATTTGACCCTTTGGGATTTTCATTATATTCCGAAGTTTTTCGAGAATCTTTATCCAATCTCTTTCTAGCAGTGGGGTGAAACCCTTCTCATTTAGTACTGAAAATACTAGTACGTTTGAGTATCAAAATCGTGTTTGATAGAAAACATCGATATGTCTGCACAAGTAGTACACAGTATATTTGTACAAATTGGCAGGCTGATTACAACAACAAGCAAGCATTTAAACCAAGAGTTTTTTGTCAAATACGGAAATAAATATTCTTGTGCTCAGTTTAGATGGAAATTATTCATATTATATACATATTTCGAATGGTTTACAAGTAAAAAAATTTCCATTCAACTCAAACAAATGAACTATTTCTTCAGGAAAATACAGAAAAAGACAATCTCAAACCAGATGGGGGAAGTACTTAAAGGACAGTGACACTTTGGGATGAGGTATTGCATCGAACTCAAGGACAACCTTTCACCACACCCTTGCATTAGCTCATCGAATGAATACTGCCCAGCTGTGATGTTTTGCCCAAATATTGGAAACATGCTCTGATTGGCAAAGCCATTAACATGGCAGCTACTCTGCCCACTGCGAACAAACCGTTTTGTTGTTATTGTTACTTCTTGATAGGGAACGTGATATTATAGTCGTCGTTGGGTTTTTTTGTTTTTCAATATTTCAAACATCTCTAAACATTACTTTCAAGGTGAGTAATTGTTTATTTATACCACATAAATTGTGGTTTTTTTGTTTTTGCATTTTTAATTCAATCTAATTGTAGTTAGTCACCTAGTGGTTGTAGTTCGACTATGAAAGACAAAGGCTTTGCATAAATACTTGAGGTCATATTTCCAATTACAACCCCCTAGAACTCTTCATTTTCCCCTCTCATATAGTGTCTTTTACTTTCTTCAATATATACGGATAGGACACTATGGTCTATGTGTGTCTATTGTTATGACAATGCCTGTTCGATCACTTCTGATAAGAGTTTTCTTTCTGTCAGTTATTGGCCATGCCACTTGCGATTTGAAGTGCCAGAATTTGCAATTCAGCGCGTGCCTTAAGATTCTTGTTTCTACTCAGATCTAGCGAGCTTTCCAGTCGCAATCGATACGCACTTGATCCTAGTCGCAGCCGCTACAAAAAGTTGAATCAGTTCACAGTTTACGCATCCCTAGCTCGAACAGTGTTCGCCTAGCGCAATGGAGATGCACATTCACACATGTACGGTACCGTCTGTCTGCAGTCTGCACGGCCAGTTCGTTCCATGTGCACCTCGGCATTTTGTTAGTTCGCTTATCGCCATATGCATTTCTTTCCTCAATATTATTATTTCTTAAATAAGATAGTATGCAACATTGAGTGTGTTTCGATACATCGTTCAGGTTAGATGGCCAAGAAATTTATTTTTAAAATTTCAATATCTTCTTCTTCTTCTAATATATAAAATTCTCGTGTCACAGTTTTCGTTGCCATACTCCTCCGAAACGGCTTAACCGATTTTGATGAAATTTTTTGTGCTTATCCGGTATCTATGAGAATCAGCCAACATCTATTTTTCATCCCCCTAGATGTTAGGGGTAGTCCACCTCTAAATTTTTTTTTTTATTTTTTAGACAAAATTTCTAATTTCTATTTTTTTATGATACAACATACAAAAATACATACAATCCCCAATTTTCACCCTTCTACGATCCCCTTATTTACCCTTATTTTTTAATAGCCATTTTAGTAATTTAATCATTTTTCCTCTCCGGTCGAAAACTGATCAATCGTCATTTAATTAGTTATCTCCGCCAGATGTCTACAGGTGTCACTTCTGACCCAGTAAACAGCACGGAGTAGGGATGAGAACAAAGCCGGTCTCCTTTCTTTCTCACTCCCTACACAGTTGTCGGCCATCATTATTGTTTATGCATCAAGTGTAGTAGTAACGTTGACAATTATTATTTTGCTATCTCAGTGTTACTCTCATATTAACTTTTAATCATTCCTATTTTATCAATAATAATTAAATTATCAATTTTGAGTGTATTTTGCACGATTAGTTAATCAAGTGATTTTATAACCTCAAAAGTACTCAACACCCGACACGAGCTTCTAATAACAACGGATTTTGTGTTGTAAGTATACTTTCTTTCAATTATATCGAAAATGTTGTTGATCTTATAAAAATGTAATTTTAATTTAATTTTATTAAAAAAATGTAATTGAACAATTAAGATTTTCATAGTTTCCAAAAAATCAATCATTATGAATCTTTATTTTGAAATGTTAATGGAAATATTGGTTGTATGAAAAAATTATAAGAGACAATGTTTTCATAAAATTTAATTTTTTACTTTTGTTTGAAAAATTTTTCCATAAAACTTATATTTTTGTTATAATTTCATAAATTAAAACTAATCATTTCAAAACTGCGGCAAAAGTTCCTGGCCCTAATTATACTTTTAGGATTTTAAATGGCAAGTTCAGAGGTGAAAATATACTCATACCACGGATTCCTATTATACCTACAGATGTGCCAATTCAATTCAATTTCCGATTAGATTGGCATTTGCAATGACTATCAACAAATCCCAAGGTCAAACGATGTCTGTTTGTGGATTAGATTTGAGAACACCATGTTTTTCACACGGACAATTATACGTGGCATGCTCTCGAGTGGGTAAACCATCCAGTTTGTTTGTGTTAGCTAAAGATGGACTAACAAAAAATATTGTTCACGCTATAGCATTAAAGTCTAGTTCGCATTAGGAGAGTATTTTAGTCGAGTAGCGAGTGATTTAGTAACTAAACGTGTCTGAACGATGAAAATTCAGTCGAGTAGTTAGGCAAGTAATTTAGTCGAGTCGATCCATTCTACTCTATTTTCAACGGGCGAGTAGCACCCCCACCACGCGTCCGAGATCACTGGCTTGCCAGCTCAACAAGTGCGAACCCGAATATTTAGTAGAGTTCATTAGTAGCCGCTAATATGACGTCCCTCTGGAGTGAAGATACAACTTTAAAATTTATTTCGAAGTATCTAGAACATGAATGTTTGTGGAACATCAAGTCCACGCAGTATAAAAACAGGCAGTCGAAACAATCTGCATATTTGGACATCGAAAAAACAATGGACATTTCTGGATTTGGTGAAAGGGAAATAAAAATGAAAATCAAAAATATCAGGTATATATTCCTTTAATGATTCATATATTGCTTCACAAACTTCGATGATGAATCCAGAAATAGTTGATTTTCCGAGTCTAAATATATGTGTGAGTGTCCTTAAACTGCATCCAGTAGCAAGAAAGTATAGAACTACTTGTAATTTAGTGATTGCAGGAATAGCGCTTCTTAAAAGAGTATCTTCACGCTGAATCTGAGACTATATTTTCATTAACAGAAAATGCACACAACTTTCCGACATTCTGAAACTATCGAAGTATTCTTTGGGATCTTCTAATGCTAATTCTCTCAGAAGACAATTAGTAGCTCCTAGTTTTTCTCTTCTTTCGATCCATTTTCGTACCCATAGCTTCTTCTTATTAATTACACAAATTTCTTCATCAACCTCTTCTAAAATAGCCGACACGATTAGCTTAATCACTTTGTTTATTTTAATTCGTTGTAGGCTGTTCATCTTGCAAATCACACTACTACCTAACCTCACTTGTGAACTGTCAACTGTACTAAAAGCAAAGTGCGAACGATTTTCGGACAGTAGCGGGTTTAGTCACTCGCTACTCGACTAAAATACTCTCCTAATGCGAACTAGACTTAAGAGATTGATATTGTTTAATAGTGTTACTGTCGTAATTGTTTAATTAATGATGTATAATTTTAAGGAATAAATTATAATAACTTAAAAATAATGTTTGCCTTTTGTTATTTTTATATTCCCTCATCGTTCACAGCGCTCCATACTTATTTCACGCATATACCACATTCTTACATACATACAATATACACATTCTAACATACATACATACTTACAATAAGTAAGCTATTTTTTGTCTACACTAGAAATTACTAGGAAATTATTTATATGGCAAAACAACGTTTGCCGGGTCAGCTAGTTGTCTATAATATTTTATATATATATCCCATCTCCAACTATGCTGTACAAAACTTGAGAAAGAGCGCTTGTTTGAGCGCATCACCAGAGCGGTCATCCATCCAGGAAATTATCGATAAGTGTCCACCTGAAAATAACGTGTATTTAAGATATTTTCATCCGAAATTCGAGATGTCAGATTTTGACAAATTCCAAATTGAACCTAGCCTATTCTCGAATGTTAGTAACTCCAATTTTCCTTTCAATCCGTTCCACTAGCTAGAATGAATGAAAAAATGAACTACCGGACAGATTAATTGAACTAGGTTCATAATTTTCTTAAGATCTCTGAAAACCTATCCGAGTGGAATGGCAAGAAGATCTTGTTCATCATATTTACCTCATTCCCAACCCATATGGGCTATTTCATTCAAATTATTAATGAGTTTCCTGGTAGTTGTCGAATTTTTATTATCTCGTTATCGTTGAAAATCCGAAAAAATCGAGAAAAGCTCTGACGTGAAGTCAGTAGCTTTTGTCCCCTCGTTTATATGTACCAAACCGGACTTCAGTGTTCATTGTGAGTATGACAAATAATGTCATTTTATTCTTCCAGAGATGAAATTGCCGAATTATATTGAATATATCAGAAGAGCTATTCACGTGAAACAATTGAAATGCTGAATTTCAACATAACTCATTTTATCGATGTTTCATATGTGCTTCATTTACGGAACCCTTTGGCGGATTTAAGCCATTAACGAATTCAATCGGCGCGTTCAAACCTCGAATGAACCTGAAATTTTCAAAAATCTAGGCCTTTTCTTACGAAAGCAATCAACTTTTCGACAGAATTGAATCTGATGACGAATTCTTCATCTACGAGTACAACCTAATTGTTTGAGACCATTCTCAGCTCATAATTAAAAAACTATGTTGGATGTTTGGCAAAATGATGATGGCCTTGTTCATAGAAATACAAGAAAGCAAAAGGGAAAGAACTGGCAACAATATTTCACAATTCTCCATTATAAATGTTTTGCCGAAATATGGTGGTGGCAGGATCCCTATTAATAATATTCCTTCTATTTCCTGTATTGTATTCGAGAACGTCTGCACCTTTCTGATGATGATTTCTGCGATTGTTTACAGGTGTTAGTGAATAAATGTGTTAGGCGCCAACGTGGTGTCACAATTCACCAAGGTCATCTAGTTTCAGAAACTCGATCTTTGGATGTAGTTGGTTCCCCTTTTTGTTGAGCGCTCGTTCTACTTACACGAGGGCTATATCATTTCGTCACGATGTCTGTATTTTTCGAATATTGAGTCGAAAATGGGTTCAATCGACTAGACTAGGGGTTCCGTAAATATGGTGGTTTGAAATTCAGTTTTCTTGATAATTTCAAAACTATGGATTTGATCGTGACGAAATTTTCTATTTAAATTGAGAATGATATATTCGAGCTATATTTTTTCCAGATCGCATAATCAGAACCATAGAAAATCATAACTTTCGAACGGAAAGGCCTAGGGACTTAAAATTTTCAGGATAGGTTCGGATCGCAAATTTTGCGGTAAATTTCATCAATGAGCAAAATTAGACGAGGGGTTCCGTAAATGTAGCCGTTCAAACTATTTTTTTCCTGATAATTTCGAAACTTATTTTGGATTGGAATGAAATTTCGCACATAGATGAAGAATAATGTTTTCAAACTACGTGGGAAATTTTGTCCAGATCGCATTCCCAAGACCACAGATACCATAGAAAATTCTAGCGAATTATTGAAAAAAAAGATTGGTCACCTGAAGCACTGCGTGAAGTCTGGATTTTCGCCTTAGTTAGAAATATTCTTTGACAGTTGTCAAAATCTTTCCAATTGGTTTCTAAAACTGGAGAATGCGAATCTACCTACAAGATGGATAAACGAGTGCTCAAAAGCTCCTGATTTCACGGCAGTGCTTTTCGTAATTTTTTCCTGATAATTTCGAAACTACTTATTGGATTGAAATGAAATTTCGCACATAGATGAAGAATAATGTATTCAAACTACGTGGAAAATTTTGTTCAGATCGAATTACCAAGACCATAGATACCGTAGAAATTTCTAGCGAATTATCGAGAAAAAATTGGTCACCTAAAACACTGACGTGAATCTGGATTTTCGTCTTAGTTTGAAATTTTCTTTGACAGCTGTCAAAATCTTTCCAATTGGTTTCTAAAACTGGATAATGCGAATCTACCTACAAGGTGGATGCACGAGCGCTCAAAAGCTCCTGACTTCGCGGCAATGCTTTTCTAAATTTTTTTATATTTGAAATTGTGCAACTATTGCGAAGCATCGCTGTCGCTCAAGAATCCAGAAAAGAACGAAGAATTCAATTTTCATCGAGAAATACTTACGTAGTTATATTGTGTATCAGA
The DNA here is from genome assembly GCA_963966015.1 of Aphidecta obliterata. NCBI lineage: Eukaryota > Metazoa > Arthropoda > Insecta > Coleoptera > Coccinellidae > Aphidecta > Aphidecta obliterata. The sequence continues at coordinate 28,721,715 of OZ014431.1, forward strand.
ACATCGTTTCTCAACTTTTTTATCCACTAAATACAAATTCGCGACACCCTTTCAAGTAAAATATCGGTTATTAGTTATAGATTATAGTATTTTTACTAGGTACGCAATTTTTTGGACTTAAAGATTTTGTTTGTTTTTTTGAGAGTATATGGCCGTTTTCTCTCTGGTTTTCTTCGACAATAATTATTGTCGCATATACTTCCGTTATTCGGACTTTTACATGGAAGAAATAAAATCGATATTTGTTGCATTCAATTATTATTCAATTAAAATATCGTAAATACAATTGACCGGGACTTGAACATACCAATGTGTCAGGACACGGTTATTGAAAATTGCTGTATTAGCAGTCATGACCAAATTTGAATGGTCTTCAGCAATTCTCTAGAATCTATAAAAATACATTTCCATCAACCATTTTCATTTAATCAATTTTAGACAAGTGGCTTTGTCCAAACGGAAGGAAGGCGATATTCAACTGCACCAATCTCCAACAATCGCTTAAAATTAGTAAGTAATTGATTTTATGGAGAAAGTGATCAATTGATAAAGTGATCAGTTGAAAAAATAATTATTTAGGGAACAAGCAGAATATTGGTCCATTTGTTGAATGGTCCCGCATAGTTAATTTAGGTTCCGTTCTCCATGAATATGAAAAAAATCATAAGGCATGGTGTAGATGTACTATGGGAAAAATGAATTCTGTGAAGAAAACAAAATTTGGCTTGAACTCGCTACTTTATTTTTTTCTGCGGTAACTGTGAAAATCTGCTGTATTGTACACCGATATAGTCCATAGAGAAAATAAATTGGCCAATGCTGTCGTACGGGGCAATTTATCCATAGGCATTGAAAGAAATCAATGTGAGGAATTATTTGCTGCAATGAATGTTCCTTTCATGACACCAAAAACGTATATTCGTAAAACTTATGAAATAAAAAATTATAAACAGCACTGCCGTGAAGCCAGGCACTTTTGAGCGCTCGTACATGCAACTTGTAGGTAGATTCGCATTTTCCAGTTTTAGAAACCAATTGAAGAAATTTTTGACAGCTGTCGAATAAAATTTCAAACTAACTCGAAACTCCAGACTTCACGTCAGTGCTTAGTGACCAATTTTTTTTTCGATAATTCGCTAGAATTTTTACGATACCTATGGTCTTGGTAATGCCATCTAGAAAAATTTCACACGTAGTTTCAATACATTTTTCTCCATCTATGTGCAAAATTCATTCCAATCCAATCGGAATTATCTGAAAAAAAATATTTTGAACGGCCATATTTACGGAACCCCTAGTCTAATTTCTCTCATGGATGAACGTGTCCGCGACATTCGCGATCCAAACTTACCCTGAAAATTTCAAATCCCTAGGCCTTTCCGTTCGAAAGTTATGCTTCTCTATGGACAAAATGTAGCTTCAATATATCATTTCCCATTGAAATACAAAATTTCGTCACTATCGAATCGGTAGTTTCCAAATGATCAAGGTAACTTAATTTCAAACGAACATATTAACAGAACTTCTTATCTAATTTTGCTCATTGATGAACGTGACCGCAAGATTCGCGGTCCAAACTTACCCTGAAAATTTCAAGTCCCTAAGCCTTTCCGTTCGAAAGTAATAATTCTCTATGGACAAAATGTAGCTTCAATATATCATTTCCCATTGAAATACAAAATTTTGTCACGATCGAATCGGTAGTTTTCAAATTATGTATCAAGGTAACTAAATTTCCGTAAATATGGTCGTTCGAAATTTAGTTAACTTGATAATTGCAAAACTACGGATTTGATCATGACGAAATTTTGTGTTTCAATGGAGAATGAGATATTCAAGCTGCATTTTGTCCAGAATGCATTACCAGAACCATAGAAACCATAGAAAATTATAACTTCCGAAGGGAAATGCCTAGGAACTTGAAATTTTCAGGATAGGTTTGGATCGCGAATGTCGCGGTCACGTATATCAATGAGCAAAATAAGACTGGGTGTTCCGTAAATATGACCGTTCAAAATATTTTTTTCCTGATAATTTCGAAACTACTGATTGGATTGGAAATAAATTTCGCCCATAGATGACGAATAATGTATTCAAACTATGTGCGAAATTTTGTCCAGTTCGCATCACCATGAAGAAAATTCTAGCGAATTATCGAAAACAAAATTGGTCACTAAAGCACTGACCTGAAGGCTGGAGTTTTGCCTTAGTTTGAAATTTTTTTTGACAGCTGTCAAAAAGTTCTTCAGTGGAAAATGTGAATCTACTCACAAGGTCAATAAACGAGCGCTCGAAAGCTCCTGACTTCACGGCAGTGCTTTTCATCAATTTTTTAAAGGTCATTAGGAATATCTATGAAAATTTGGCCTTTTGTTTCGATAGATACCATTTTTGCAATGATCTCAAATTGACTACGTCGTACGAATTTCGTTTGTGAAACGTTATGAAAACTATGTCGAATAGATAACGCAGATGTTTATTCATGTTTCCTACAAAGAAAATCAAAGTTTATGAATCAGAATCAGTTCCAACCGAGACGCGAAGCAAGGTAGTCGATATATAGTGTGCGGTTGAATTATAGTACAAAAAATTCATTTTGTGATTGTTACAAAAGGGCATTAGGAGTACATGATGGATTAAAAGTTTTGCGTGTAAAATTGAGAAAAAATCGCAAGTAAACACAGAAAACTTCTGAAATAAGTCAGTTTGTCGAAGTATCCTACGATTTTTTTGTAATACAGTTTATCCTGAAGGGTGAATTGTTATACATTTTTACGGAAACGTTTCCTCGTATTTTTCAATTTTCGAATATTTTTCATTGAAACTGAGCATTTTTGATGGTTTTCAATGATGGCAAACTATGTTTATGCAGATTTTTTTCAATAGAATCAGAAATAAACAGTTGTGCTGGGTAGATAAAAAAAAATTACGATAAGCACTGCCGTGAAGGCAGGAGCTTTTGAGCGCTCGTACATGCACCTTGTAAGTAGATTCGCATTTTCCAGTTTCAGAAATCAATTGAAGGAATTTTCGACAGCTGTCAAAAAAATTCTGAAACTTAGGCGAAACTCCAGAATTCATGTCAGTGCTTCAGCTGATCAATTTTTTTTCGATAATTCGCTAGAAATTTCTACGATATCTATGGTCTTGGTGATGCGATCTGGACAAAATTCTGCACGTGGTTTGAATACATTATTCTTCATCTATTCGCAAAATTTCATTCTAATTCAATGGTTACTTTCGAAATTATCAGGAAAAAAATATTTATTATATTACTCAGCTAGGTCCAAAATTTTATCCCAATCCGCTCAGTATTTTCGGAACTATCAGCAAAAAAATATTTCGAACGGCCATATTTACGGAACCCCTAGTCTAATTTTGCTCATTGATGAACGTGACCGCGATCCAAACCCACCCTGAGAATTTCAAGTTCCAAGGCCTTTCCGTTCGAAAGTTACAATTTTCTATGGTTTCTATGGTTCTGGTCACGCGATCTGGACAAAATATTGTTTCAATATTTCATTCTCGATTAAAATACAAACTTTCATCTCGATCGAATCCGTAGTTTCGAAATTATCGATAAACCAAAATTTCAAACGACCGTATTTACGGAACCCCTAGTATAATTCTGCTCATTGATAAACGTGAACGCGACATTTCAGATCCACACCTATCCTGAAAATTTCAAGTCCCTAGGCCCTTCTGTTCGAAAGTTATGATTTTCTATGTTTTCTATGGTTCTGGTCATGTGATCTGGAGAAATGTAGCTTGAATATATCGTTCTCCATTAGTATACAAAATTTCGTCACGATCGAATCTGTAGTTTTGAAATTATCAAGAAAACTAAATTTCAAACGACCATATTTACGAAACCCATATTATAATTTTGCTCATAGATGAACGTGATCACGACATTCGAGATCCACAACTATCCTGCAAATTTCAAGTCCCTAGGCGTTTCCGTTCAAAAGTTACAATTTTCTATGGTTCCTATGGTTCTGGTCATGCGATCTGGACAAAATTTCACATGTAGCTTGAACACCTCATTCTCCATTTGAGTGCAAAATTTCATCCCAATCAAATCTGTAGTTTTCAAGTAATCATGGGAACAAAACTTTGAACGGCTATATTTACGGAACCCCTGGTGGAATTTGGCCCATTAACAAACTCAACTGAGGCATTCGGGAACTGAACCCATACTAAAAATTTCAAGTCTCTAGGTTGTTCCGTTCGAGAGTTATCGTGCTTACGGACGGACGGACGGACGGACAGACTCGAATTTTCCGACGGATTCGTCATCAGTGAGTCGAACATAGTCGATTGAGACCATTTTCGGCTCAAAATTCGAAAAATACAGACATCGTGACGAAATGATATAGCCCTCGTGTAAGTAGTACGAGCGCTCAGAAAGGAACGTTAGGAAACCTAACATAACCTCACCTAACTTCACCTATGTTTTCATCATTCTGAACGGAGAAAATAAGAGAATAGAAAATTTTGAAGAAATGATCGTAGTTTTCCAAAAAAATTTGCCAGTGCTCTTATTAGAACTGTGGCATGGAAACATTATAACGAATCACTATGCAAAATATATTTGAAATTTGTTTTTTTGGAGAGCTCGTAGGTAGACCCTTGGCGGAGCCTGAGATGTTGCGGTTTAATATCCTTATGAAAAGATCGGCGGCAACTTTTCGAGTTTTTGACCTTTTCCGAACGTTATTTTCGTTCGTTTGGAATTGGAAATAGACAACTTTTCGAGTACCTTAGGAAAGCCCGTTTCTTCCCCTCGAAAACAAGAGGTCTAAATCATTTCGTCACAATGTCTGTATTTTTCGAATTTTGAGCCGAAAATGGTCTCAAACGACTATGTTCGACTCACTGATGACGAATCCGTCGGAAAAATCGAGTCTGTCCGACCGTCCGACCGTCCGTCCGTATACACGATAACTTTCGAACGCAACAACTTAGAAACTTGAAATTTTCAGGGTAGGTTCGAATGTCGCGATTGGGTTTATTATTGGGCAAAACTCGACCAGGGGTTCCGTAAATATGGCCGCTCGAAATTTTGTTCTCCTGATTACTTCGAAACTACTAATTCGATCGAGATGAAATTTTGCACTCAGATGGAGAATGACGTGTTCAAGCTACATGCATTTTGTCCAGCTCGCATGACCAGAACCATAGAAACCATAGAAAACTATAACTTTGTAATGGGAAGGCCTAGGGACTTGAAATTTTCAGGATAGGTGTGGATCTCGAATGTTGCGGTCACGTTCATCAATGAGCAAAATTAGACTAGGGGTTCCGTAAATATGGTCGTTTGAAATTCAGTTTTCTTGATAATTTCAAAACTATGGATTTGATCGTGAAAAAATTCTGTATTTAAATTGAGAATGATATATTCGAGCTACATTTTTTTCCAGATCGCATGATCAGAACCTTAGAAACCATAGAAAATCATAACTTTTGAACGGAAAGGCCTAGGGACTTCAAATTTCTAGGATATGTTCGGATCGCGAATGTCGCGGTCACGTGTACCAATGAGCAAAATTAGACTAGGGGTTCTGTAAATATGACCTTTCAAAATATTTTTTTCCTGATTATTTCGTAACTACTGATTGGATTGGAATTGCACATAGATGAAGAATAATGTATTCAAACTACGTGAAAAATTTTGTCCAGATCGCATTACCAAGACCATAGATACCGTAGAAAATTCTAGCGAATTATCGAAATAAAAATTGGTCACCTAAAGCACTGACGTGATATCTGGATTTTCGGCTCAGTTTGAAATTTTTTTTGGCAGCTGTCAAAATCTTTCCAATTGGTGTCTAAAACTTGAGAATGCGAATCTACCTACGAGGTGGATGAACGAGCGCTCAAAAGCTCCTGACTTCACGGCGGTGCTTTTCGTAATTTTTTTTCTCATAACATGTGTTATTCACTTCAGACACCTCTAACTTTCACCTTCCACAAGAAAATAACGAAAATATTCTCCGATGACTAGTTATTTGGTTTTCCTCTCGTTATTTCTCGAATGTAACACTCCTTCGCCAAAACCCCCCAGGAATTTCCATAGAAAAAATTCACCAAAATAATACTTCATAAATATTAATGGTCCAATACGAAGCATTCTTCTCGAAAACAGAGGAATTTCTGCAGCAACTAAACGGAATTCCATCGACTTCGATATCAAAAGAAATGATGGAAATTCGTTGCGGTGGATTCGAAATTTCAAGAAAAATTCTCTATAAAAAGCGCCTGGAATGAATTCAATGCCAACTACTTTTCAGCATAAAAACTTCGTTCAGTTCATCGGAGTGTGACAAAGCGACGCCAATTATTCGCGCATTTTAATGAACGATTTAACATTGTTATTGCCATCCTTTGATTTTTGATCTCAAATTAACCGGGATCTACTGATGAAAATGTTTGGTGAATCAGGAAGTTGTCTATTCAGTCTACAGCGCCATTTCTGCACCTTTTCAGCTTCCATCTCGCATGCATCACCATTTGGGGATCCTCAACGAGGCAAGTTATTTCTTTATGAAGAAATGAGAAACGCCGACGAAATTAAACGCTTTATAAATACTTGTGGCGGTGGAATCATTGTCACGCTCCGCGATAGGATTGACGGTACAAGGTACAAATGCATTTGCGAGTCCACCAAGGATCATATATTGGCTTGTGGAGAAAATGGGTTGGATCACACTGTCGTGCGCAGGAATTTCAGAGGGCGGCATCTGAAAATAGGCCAATCGTGACAGATTGTGTTTCTCGCGATTTTCATCTATTTTACTGAGGCCGTTTTGAATACGATGAAAGTTTTTGTGAACATTGGGAAACGTTAAAGAACACGGTCGATAAATAATAATTCGAAATGAACACAACCCTCCTCTAAAAAACCGTGGCGGAAATATAGAGAGGTGAAGCTCTAACTTTCACTTGAAAAGGCAAATTATTATGATGAAATGCCCAAAAAAAGAAATTTCACGAATTATTCGCATGATTTCTTCTATAAATTAATCGAATTGCAGACCGTCATCTGAAAAACAAAATCCTCTCCTATGAAACCATGGCGGAATTATAGAAGGGGTGAAGCTTTCACTTTCAGTTGAAGAAGGCAAATTATTATAATGAAATGCCCAAAAAATAGAAATTTCACGAATTATTCGCATAATTTTTTTTTATAAAAGAATCAAATTGCAGACTGTCATTTAAAAAACATAATCCTCCCGTATGAAACCATGGCGGAATTATAGAAGGGGTGAAGCTCTCACTTTCACTTGAAGAACGCAAATTATTATGATGAAATGCCCAAACGGAAGAAATTTCACGAATTATTTGCATAATTTCTTCTATAAAAGAATCATATTGCAGACTCTCATTTAAAAAATAAAATACTACTCTATGAAAATATGCCTGAATTATAAATGGGGTGAAGCTCTCACTTTCACTTGGAGAAGGCAAATTATTATGATGAAATGCAAAAACAAAGAAATTTCGCGAATTATTCGCATAATTTCTTCTATGAATGAATCAAATTGCAGACTGTCATTCAAAAAACCAAACCCTTCCCTAAAAAACCTTGGCGGAATTATTCAGAGGTGAAGCTTTCATTTTTACTCGCAGAAGGCAAATTATTATGATGAAATGCGCAAAAAAAAGAAATTTCACGAATTATTCGCATAATTTCTTCTATAAATGAATCGAATTGCAGACTGTCATTTTAAAAACAAAATGTTCCTCTATAAAACCATTGCGGAAATAGAGAAGGGGTGAAGCTTTCACTTTTACTCGAAGAAGGCAAATTATTATAATGAAATGCCCACAAAAAAGAAATTTCACGAATTATTCGCATAATTTCTGCTATAAAAAAATCAAATTGCAGACTGTCATTCAAGACACAAAATCCTCCTCTATGAAACCATGGCGGAATTAAAGAAGGGGTGCAGCTCTCACTTTCACTTGAAGAAGGCAAATGATTATGATGAAATGTCCAAACGAAAAAAATTTCACGAATTATTCGCATAATTTCTTCTATAAATGATTCAATTCGCAGACTGTCATTCAAAAAACAAGACCCTCCTCTATGAAACCATGGCGGAATTATAGAAGGTGTGAAGCTCTCACTTTCACTTGAAGAAGGCAAATTATTATAATGAGATGCCCAAAAAAAAAGAAATTTCACGAATTATTCGCATAATTTCTTCTATAGAAGAATCAAATTGCAAACTCTCATTTAAAAAACAAAATCCTCCTCTATGAAACCATGGCGGAATTGAAGAAGGGGTGAAGCTCTCACTTCATTTGAAGAAGGCAAATTATTATAATGAAATGCCCAAAAAATAGAAATTTCACGAATTATTCGCATAATTTCTTCTATAAAAGAATCAAATTGCAGACTGTCATTTAAAAAACAAAATTCTCCTCTATGAAACAATGGCGAAATTGAAGTAGGGGTGAAGCTTTCCCTTTCACTTGAAAAAGGCAAATTAATAAAATGAAATGCCCAAAAAAAAGAAATTTAATGATTTATTCGCATAATTTCTTTTATAAATGAATAAAATTGCAGACTGTCATTCAAAAAACAAAATCCCCCTCTATGAAACCATGGCGGAATTAAAGTAGGGGTAAAGCTCTCACTTTCACTTGAAGAAGGCAAATTATTATGATGAAATGCGCAAAAAAAAGAAATTCCACGAATTATTCGCATAATTTCTTCTATGAATGAATAAAATTGCAGACTGTCATTTAAAAAACAAAATTCTTCTCTATGGAACCATGGCGAAATTAAAGTAGGAGTGAAGCTTTCACTTGAAGAAGGCAGATATATATAATGAAATTCCCAAAAAAAAGAAATTTCACGAATTATTCGCATATTTTTTTCTATAAATGAATCGAATTGCAGACTGTCATTCAAAAAACTAAATCCTCCTCTATGAAACCATGGCGGAATTAAAGAAGGGGCAAAGCTCTCACTTTCACTTGAAGAAGGCAAATTATTATGATGAAATGCGCAAAAAAATAGAAATTTCACGAATTATTCGCATAATTTCTTCTAAAAAATAATCAAATTGCAGACTGTCATTTGAAAAACAAAATCCTCCTCTATGAAACCATGGCGGAATTATAGAAGGGGTGGAGCTTTCACTTCACTTGGAGAAGGCAAATTATTATAATGAAATGCCCAAAAAATAGAAATTTCACGGATTATTCGCATAAGTTCTTCTATAAAAGAATCAAATTGCAGACTGTCATTCAAAAAACAAAATTCTCCTCTATGAAACAATGGCACAATTGAAGTAGGGGTGAAGCTCTTCCTTTCACTTGAAAAAGGCAAATTAATATAATGAAATGCCCAAAAAAAAAAATTTAACGAATTATTCGCATATTTTTTTCTATAAATGAATCGAATTGCAGACTGTCATTCAAAAAACAAAATCCCCCTCTATGAAACCATGGCGGAATTAAAGTAGGGGTAAAGCTCTCACTTTCACTTGAAGAAGGCAAATTATTATGATGAAATGCGCAAAAAAAAGAAATTTCACGAATTATCCGCATAATTTCTTCTATGAAATGTTCAAATTGCAGACTATCATTTAAAAAACAAAACCCTCCTCTATGAAACCATGGCGGAATTATAGAAGGGGTGAAGCTTTCACCATCACTTGAAGAAGGCAAATTATTATAATGAAATGCCCACAAAATAGAAATTTCACGAATTATTCGTATAATTTCTTCTATGAAATAATCAAATTGCAGACTATCATTCAAAAAACAAAACCCGCCTCTATGAAACCATGGCGGAATTAAAGTGGGGGTAAAGCTCTCACTTTCACTCGAAGAAGGCAAATTATTATGATGAAATGCCCACAAAATAGAAATTTCACGAATTATTCGCATAATTTCTTCTATAAAATAATCAAATTGCAGACTGTCATTCAAAAAACAAAATCCTCCTCTATGAAACCATGGCGGAATTGTAGAAAGGGCGAAGCTTTCACTTCACTTGAAGAAGGCAAATTATTATAATGAAATGCCTAAAAAATAGAAATTTCACGAATTATTCCCATAATTTCTTCTATAAAAGAATTAAATTGCAGACTGTCATTCAAGAAACAAAATACTCCTCTATGAAACAATGGCGGAATTATAGAAGGGGTGAAGCTCTCACTTCCAGTTGAAGAAGGCAAATTATTATAATGAAATGCTCAAAAAGAAGAAATTTCAATAATTATTCGCATAATTTCTTCTATAAATGAATCAAGTTGCAGACTGTCATTCAAAAAACGAAATCCTCCTTTATGAAACCATGGCGGAATTGAAGTAGTGGTAAAGCTCTCACTTTCACTTGAAAAAGGCAAATTATCTTGATGAAATGCGCAAAAAAAAAAAATTTCACGGATTATTCGCATGATGTCTTCCATGAATGAATCAAATTGCAGACTGTCATTTAAAAAACGAAATGTTCCTCTATAAAACCATTGTGGAAATAAAGAAGGGGTGAAGCTCTCACTTTCACTCGAAGAAGGCAAATTATTATAATGAAATGCCCACAAAAAAAAAATTTCACGAATCATTCGCATAATTTCTTCTATAGAATAATCAAATTGCAGACTATCATTTGAAAATCAAAGTCCTCGCGCATGAAACCATGGCTGAATTATAGAAGGGGTGCAGCTCTCTCTTTCACTTGAAGAAGGCAAATGATTATGATGAAATGCCCAAACGAAAGAAATTTCACGAATTATTCGCATAATTTCTTCTATGAATGATTCAATTCAATTTCATTCAAAACACAAGACCCTTCTCTATGAAACCATGGCGGAATTATAGAAGGTGTGAAGCTCTCACTTTCACTTGGAGAAGGCAAATTATTATAATGAAATGCCCAAAAAATAGAAATTTCACGAATTATTCGCATAAGTTCTTCTATAAAAGAATCAAATTGCAGACTGTCATTCAAAAAACAAAATTCTCCTCTATGAAACAATGGCGAAATTGAAGTAGGGGTGAAGCTGTTCCTTTCACTTGAAAAAGGCAAATTAATATAATGAAATGCCCAAAAAAAAAATTTAACGAATTATTCGCATATTTTTTTCTATAAATGAATCGAATTGCAGACTGTCATTCAAAAAACAAAATCCCCCTCTATGAAACCATGGCGGAATTAAAGTAGGGGTAAAGCTCTTACTTTCACTTGAAGAAGGCAAATTATTATGATGAAATGCGCAAAAAAAAGAAATTTCACGAATTATTCGCATAATTTCTTCTATGAAATGATCAAATTGCAGACTATCATTTAAAAAACAAAACCCTCCTCTATGAAACCATGGCGGAATTATAGAAGGGGTGAAGCTTTCACCATCACTTGAAGAAGGCAAATTATTATAATGAAATGCCCACAAAATAGAAATTTCACGAATTATTCGTATAATTTCTTCTATGAAATAATCAAATTGCAGACTATCATTCAAAAAACAAAACCCGCCCCTATGAAACCATGGCGGAATTGAAGTAGGGGTAAAGCTCCCACTTTCACTCGAAGAAGGCAAATTATTATAATGAAATGCCCACAAAATAGAAATTTCACGAATTATTCGCATAATTTCTTCTATAAAATAATCAAATTGCAGACTGTCATTCAAAAAACAAAATCCTCCTCTATGAAACCATGGCGGTATTATAGAAGGGGTGGAGCTTTCACTTCACTTGGGGAAGGCAAATGATTATAATGAAATGCCTAAGAAAAAGAAATTTCACGAATTATTCGCATAATTTCTTCTATAAATGAATCAAACTGCAGACTGTCATTCAAATAAAAAACCCTCCTCTACGAAACCATGGCGGAATTATAGAAGGGGTGAAGCTCACACTCAAACTTGAAGAAGGCAAATTATTATGATGAAATGCCAAAACAAAAGATATTTCGCGAATTCTTCGCAAACTTTCTTTGATGAATGAATCAAATTACAGACTGTCATTCAAAAAACCAAACCCTTCTCTATGAAACCATGGCGGAATTATTCAGAGGAGAACCTTTCACTTCCAATCGCAGAAGGCAAATTATTATGATGAAACGCTCAAAAAGAAATTTCACGAATTATTTGCATAATTTCTTCTATGAAAGAATCAAATTGCATACTGTCATTCAAAAAACAAAATCCCCCTCTATGAAACCATGGCGAAATTAAAGTAAAGGTGAAGCTTTCCCTTTAACTTGAAGAAGGCAAATTAATATAATGAAATACCCAAAAAATATAAATTTCACGAATTATTCGCATAATTTCTTCTATAAATGAATCAAACTGCAGACTGTCATTCAAAAAACAAAACCCTCCTCTATGAAACCATGGCGGAATTATAGAAGGGCTGAAGCTCTCACTTTCATTTGAAGAAGGCAAATTATTATAATGAAATGCCGAAAAAATAGAAATTTCACGAATTATTCGCATCATTTCTTCTATAAAATAATCGAATTGCAGACTTTCATTCAAAAAACAAAATCCTCCTCTATGAAACCATGGCGGAATTATAGAAAGGGCGAAGCTTTCACTTCACTTGAAGAAGGCAAATTTTTATAATGAAATGCCCAAAAAATAGAAATTTCACGAATTATTCCCATAATTTCTTCTATAAAAGAATTAAATTGCAGACTGTCATTCAAGAAACAAAATACTCCTCTATAAAACAATGGCGGAATTGAAGTAGGGGTGAAGCTTTTCCTTTCACTTGAAAAAGGCAAATTAATATAATGAAATGCCCAAAAAAAAAAATTTAACGAATTATTCGCATATTTTTTTCTATAAATGAATCGAATTGCAGACTGTCATTCAAAAAACAAAATCCCCCTCTATGAAACCATGGCGGAATTAAAGTAGGGGTAAAGCTCTCACTTTCACTTGAAGAAGGCAAATTATTATGATGAAATGCGCAAAAAAAAGAAATTTCACGAATTATTCGCATAATTTCTTCTATGAAATGATCAAATTGCAGACTATCATTTAAAAAACAAAACCCTCCTCTATGAAACCATGGCGGAATTATAGAAGGGGTGAAGCTTTCACCATCACTTGAAGAAGGCAAATTATTATAATGAAATGCCCACAAAATAGAAATTTCACGAATTATTCGTATAATTTCTTCTATGAAATAATCAAATTGCAGACTATCATTCAAAAAACAAAACCCGCCTCTATGAAACCATGGCGGAATTAAAGTAGGGGTAAAGCTCTCACTTTCACTCGAAGAAGGCAAATTATTCTAATGAAATGCCCACAAAATAGACATTTCACGAATTATTCGCATAATTTCTTCTATAAAATAATCAAATTGCAGACTGTCATTCAAAAAACAAAATCCTCCTCTATGAAACCATGGCGGTATTATAGAAGGGGTGGAGCTTTCACTTCACTTGGGGAAGGCAAATGATTATAATGAAATGCCTAAAAAAAAGAAATTTCACGAATTATTCACATAATTTCTTCTATAAATGAATCGAATTGCAGACTGTCATTCAAAAAACAAAATCCCCCTCTATGAAACCATGGCGGAATTAAAGTAGGGGTAAAGCTCTCACTTTCACTTGAAGAAGGCAAATTATTATGATGAAATGCGCAAAAAAAAGAAATTTCACGAATTATCCGCATAATTTCTTCTATGAAATGATCAAATTGCAGACTATCATTTAAAAAACAAAACCCTCCTCTATGAAACCATGGCGGAATTATAGAAGGGGTGAAGCTTTCAACATCACTTGAAGAAGGCAAATTATTATAATGAAATGCCCACAAAATAGAAATTTCACGAATTATTCGTATAATTTCTTCTATGAAATAATCAAATTGCAGACTATCATTCAAAAAACAAAACCCGCCTCTATGAAACCATGGCGGAATTAAAGTAGGGGTAAAGCTCTCACTTTCACTCGAAGAAGGCAAATTATTATGATGAAATGCCCACAAAATAGAAATTTCACGAATTATTCGCATAATTTCTTCTATAAAATAATCAAATTGCAGACTGTCATTCGAAAAACAAAATCCTCCTCTATGAAACCATGGCGGAATTATAGAAAAGGCGCAGCTTTCACTTCACTTGAAGAAGGCAAATTATTATAATGAAATGCCTAAAAAATAGAAATTTCACGAATTATTCCCATAATTTCTTCTATAAAAGAATTAAATTGCAGACTGTCATTCAAGAAACAAAATACTCCTCTATGAAACAATGGCGGAATTATAGAAGGGGTGAAGCTCTCACTTCCAGTTGAAGAAGGCAAATTATTATAATGAAATGCTCAAAAAAAAGAAATTTCACAAATTATTCGCATAATTTCTTCTATAAATGAATCAAGTTGCAGACTGTCATTCAAAAAACGAAATCCTCCTTTATGAAACCATGGCGGAATTGAAGTAGTGGTGAAGCTCTCACTTTCACTTGAAAAAGGCAAATTATCATGATGAAATGCGCAAAAAAAAGAAATTTCACGGATTTTTCGCATGATGTCTTCCATGAATGAATCAAATTGCAGACTGTCATTTAAAAAACGAAATGTTCCTCTATAAAACCATTGTGGAAATAAAGAAGGGGTGAAGCTCTCACTTTCACTCGAAGAAGGCAAATTATTATAATGAAATGCCCACAAAAAAGAAATTTCACGAATCATTCGCATAATTTCTTCTATAAAATAATCAAATTGCAGACTATCATTTGAAAATCAAAGTCCTCGCGCATGAAACCATGGCTGAATTATAGAAGGGGTGCAGCTCTCACTTTCACTTGAAGAAGGCAAATGATTATGATGAAATGCCCAAACGAAAGAAATTTCACGAATTATTCGCATAATTTCTTCTATGAATGATTCAATTCAATTTCATTCAAAAAACAAGACCCTTCTCTATGAAACCATGGCGGAATTATAGAAGGTGTGAAGCTCTCACTTTCACTTGAAGAAGGCAAATTATTATAATGAAATGCCCAAAAAAAAAGGAATTTGACGAATTATTCGCATAATTTCTTCTATAAGAGAATCAAATTGCAAACTCTCATTTAAAAATTACGAAAAGCACTGCCGTGAAGGCAGGAGCTTTTGAGCGCTCGTACATGCACCTTGTAGGTAGATTCACATTTTCCAGTTTTGGAAACCAATTGAGGTAATTTTTGGCAGCTGTCAAACAAATTTTCAAACTAAGGCGATAATCCAGACTTCAAGTCAGTGCTTCAGGTGATTCGCTAAAATTTTCTACGGTATCTATGGTCTTGGTGATGCGACCTGGAAAAAATTTCGCTCGTAGTTTGAATACATTATTCCTCAGCTAGGTGCAAAATTTCATTCCAATCAAATCGGTAGTTTCGAAATAATCAGGAACAGAATATTTTGAACGGCCATAATTACGGAACCCCTAGTCTAATTTCGCTCATTGATGAACGTGTTCCTAGGCCTTTTACTTCGGAAGTTTCTATGGTTTCTATGGTTCTGGTCATGCGATCTGGACAAAATGTTGCTTCAATATGTCATTCCCGTTCAAAATACAAAATTTAATCTCGATCGAATCCGTAGTTTCGAAATTTTCGAGAAAACAAAATTTCAAACAACCGTATTTACGAAACCCCTGGTATAATTCTGCTCATTGATAAACTTGAACGCCACATATCAGATCTACACCTATTCTGAGAATTTCAAGTCCCTAGGCCTTTCTGTTCGAAAGTTATGATTTTCTATGGTTTCTATGGTTCTGGTCATGCGATCTAGAGAAATGTAGCTTGAATATATCATTCTCCATAAGTACACAAAATTTCGTCACGATCGAATCTGTAGTTTGGAAATTATCAAGAAAACTAAATTTCAAACACCTATATTTACGAAACCCCTTGTATAATTTTGCTCATAGATGAAAGTGATCACGACAATCGAGATCCACACCTATCCTGAAAATTTCAAGTCCCTAGGCGTTTCCGTTCAAAAGTTACAATTTTCTATGGTTTCTATGGTTCTGGTGATGCGAGCTGAACAAAATTCTGCATGTAGCTTGAACACCTCATTCTCCATCAGACTACAAAATTTCATCTCGATCGAATCTGTAATTTCAATGTAATCAGGAAAACAAAATTTCGAGCGGCCATATTTACGGATTCCTTAGGCGGATTCTACCCAATAACGAGCTCAACCTCGGCATTCGAGATTCAAACCTACCCTGAAAATTTCAAGTTTCTAGGACATTCCGTTCGAGAGTTATCGTGTATACGGACGGCCGGACGGACTGGCAGACTCGAATTTTCCGACAAATTTGTCATCAGTGAGTCGAACATATTCGTTTGAGACCATTTTCGGCTCAAAATTCGAGAAATACAGACATCGTGACGAAATGATATAGCCCTCGTGTAAGTAGTACGAGCGCTCGAAAACAAAATCCTTCTGTATGAAACCATGGCGGAATTAAAGAAGGGGTGAAGCTCTCACTTCATTTGAAGAAGTCAAATTATTATAATGAAATGCCCAAAAAATAGAAATTTCACGAATTATTCGCATAATTTCTTCTATAAAAAAATCAAATTGCAGACTGTCATTTGAAAAACAAAATTGTCCTCTATGAAACAATGGCGAAATTAAAGTAGGGGTGAAGCTTTCCTTTTCACTTGAAGAAGGCAAATTAATATAATGAAATGCCCAAAAAAAAAAAATTTAACGAATTATTCGCATAATTTTTTCTATAAATGAATCAAATTGCAGACTGTCATTCAAAAAACAAAATCCCCCTCTATGAAACCAATGGCGGAATTGAAGTAGGGGTAAAGCTCTCACTTTCACTTGAAGAAGGCAAATTATTATGATGAAATGCGCAAAAAAAAGAAATTTCACGAATGATTCGCATAATTTCTTCTATGAATGAATCAAATTGCAGACTGTCATTCAAAAAACAAAATGTTCCTCTATAAAACCATTGCGGAAATAAAGAAGGGGTGAAGCTTTCACTTCCACTTGAAGAAGGCAAATGATTATGATGAAATGTCCAAATGAAAGAAATTTCACGAATTATTCGCATAATTTCTTCTATAAATGATTCAATTCGCAGACTGTCATTCAAAAAACAAGACCCTTCTCTATGAAACCATAACGGAATTATAGAAGGTGTGAAGCTCTCACTTCCACTTGAAGAAGGCAAATTATTATAATGAAATGCCCAAAAAAAAAGAAATTTCACGAATTATTCGCATAATTTCTTCTATAAGAGAATCAAATTGCAAACTCTCATTTAGAAAACAAAATCCTCCTCTATGAAACCATGACGGTATTAAAGAAGGGATGAAGTTCCCACTTCATTTGAAGAAGGCAAATTATTATAATGAAATGCCCAAAAAATTGAAATTTCACGAATTATTCGCATAATTTCTTCTATAAAAGAATCAAATTGCCGACTGTCATTAAAAAAAAAAAAATTCTTCTCTATGAAACAATGGCGAAATTGAAGTAGAAGTGAAGCTTTCCCTTTCACTTGAAAAAGGCAAATTAATATAATGAAATGCCAAAAAAAAAAATTTTATGAATTATTCGCATAATTTCTCCTATAAATGAATCAAATTGCAGACTGTCATTCAAAAAACAAAATCCCCCTCTATGAAACCATGGCGGAATTAAAGTAGGGGTAAAGCTCTCACTTTCACTTGAAGAAGGCAAATTATTATGATGAAATGCGCAAAAAAAAGAAAATTCACGAATTATTCGCATAATTTCTTCTATGAATGAATCAAATTGCACTTAAAAAACAAAATGTTTCTCTATAAAACCATTGCGGAAATAAAGAAGGGGTGAAGCTTTCCATTTCACTCGAAAAAGGCAAATTAATATAATGAAATGCCAACAAAAAGAAATTTAACGAATTATTCGCATAATTTCTTCTATAAATGAATCAAATTGCAGACTGTCATTCAAAAAACAAAATCCCGATCTATGAAACCATGGCGGAATTAAAGTAGGGGTAAAGCTCTCACTTCCACTCGAAGAAGGCAAATTATTATAATGAAATGCCCACAAAATAGAAATGTCACGAATTATTCGCATAATTTCTTCTATGAAATGATCAAATTGCAGACTATCATTTAAAAAACAAAACCCTCCTCTATGAAACCATGGCGGAATTAAAGTAGGGGTGAAGCTCTCACTTTCACTCGAAGAAGGCAAATTATTATAATGAAATGCCCACAAAATAGAAATGTCACGAATTATTCGCATAATTTCTTCTATGAAATGATCAAATTGCAGACTATCATTTAAAAAACAAAACCCTCCTCTATGAAACCATGGCGGAATTAAAGTAGGGGTAAAGCTCTCACTTTCACTCGAAGAAGGCAAATTATTATAATGAAATGCCCAAAAAAAAGAAATTTCACGAATTATTCGCATAATTTCTTCTATAAATGAATCAAGTTGCAGACTGTCATTCAAAAAACGGAATCCTCCTTTATGAAACCATGGCGGAATTAAAGTAGTGGTGAAGCTCTCACTTTCACTTGAAAAAGGCAATTTATTATGATGAAATGCGCAAAAAAAAATGACGAAAAGCACTGCCGTGAAGGCAGGAGCTTTTGAGCGCTCGTACATGCACCTTGTAGGTTGATTCGCATTTTCCAGTTTCAGAAATCAATTGAAGGATTTTTCGACAGCTGTCACAAAACTTCTGAGACTTAGGCGTTCATTCTCGATTAAAATTTCATCTCGATCGAATCTGTAGTTTCGAAATAATCGGGAAACCAACATTTCGAACGACCTTATTTACGGAACCCTTAGTATAATTCTGCTCATTGATAAACGTGAACGCGACATTTCAGATCCACACCTATCCTGAAAATTTCAAGTCCCTAGGCCTTTCCGTTCGAAAGTTATGATTTTCTATGGTTTTTATGGTTCTGGTCATGTGATCTGGAGAAATTTAGCTCGAATATATCATTCTCCATTAGTATACAAAATTTCGTCACGATCGAATCTATTAGTTTTGAAATTATCAAGAAAACTAAATTTCAATCTATCATATTTACGGAACCCCGAGTATAATTTATCTCATAGATGAACGTGATCACGACATTCGAGATCCACACCCATCCTGAAAATTTCAAGTCCCTAGGCGTTTCCGTTCAAAAGTTACAATTTTCTATGGTTTCTATGGTTCTGGTCATGCGATCTGGACAAAATTTCACATGTAGCTTGAACACCTCATTCTCCATTTGAGTGCGAAATTTCATCCTAATCAAATCTGTAGTTTTCAAGTAATCAGGGGAACAAAACTTTGAACGGCCATATTTACGGAACCCCTGGTGGAATTTGGCCTATTAACGAACTTAACCGAGGCATTTATGAACTGAACCCATACTGAAAAGATCAAGTCTCTAGGTTGTTTCGTTCGAGAGTTATCGTGCTTACGGCAAGACTCGAATTTTCCGACGGATTCGTCATCAGTGAGTCGAACATAGTCGATTGAGACCATTTTCGGCTCAAAATTCGAAAAATACAGTAATCGTGACGAAATGATATAGCCCTCGTGTGAGTTGTACGAGCGCTCAAAAATTCACGAAAAATTCGCATAATTTCTTCTATAAAAGAATCAAACTGCAGACTTCCATTCAAAGAAAAAAACCTCCTCTATGAAACCATGGCGGAATTAAAGTAGGGGCGAAGCTTTCCCTTTCACTTGAAGAAGGCAAATTATTATAATGAAATGCCCAAAAAAAATAAATTTCACGAATTATTCGCATATTTTTTTTTATAAGTGAATCGAATTGCAGACTGTCATTCAAAAAACAAAATCCTCCTCTATGAAACCATGGCGGAAATCAAGTAGGGGTAAAGCTCTCACTTTCACTTGAAGAAGGCAAATTATTATGACGAAATGCGCAAAAAAAAATTACGAAAAGCACTGCCGTGAAGGCAGGAGCTTTTGAGCGCTCGTACATCCACCTTGTAGGAAGATTCGCATTTTCCAGTTTTAGAAATCAATTGAAGGAATTTTGACAGCTGTCAAAAAAATCCTGAAACTTAGGTGAAACTCCAGACTTCATATCAGTGCTTCAGCTGATCAATTTTTTTTCGATAATTCGCTAGAATTTTCTACGGTATCTATGGTCTTGGTGATGCGATCTGGACAAAATTTCGCACGTAGTTTGAATACTCTATTCCTCAGCTAGGTGCGAAATTTAATTCCCATCCGATCAGTAGTTTCGAAACTATCAGGAAAAAAATATTTTGAACGGCCATATTTACGGAAACCCTAGTCTTATTTTGCTCATTGATGAACGTGACCGCGCTATTTGCGATCCAAACCCACCCTGAGAATTTCAAGTTCCTAGGCCTTTCCGATTAAAATACAAAATTTCACCTCGATCCGATCGCTGGTATAATTCTGCTCATTGATGAACGTGAACGCGACATTTCAGATCCACACCTATCCTGAAAATTTCAAGTCCCTAGGCCTTTCTGTTCGAAAGTTATGATTTTCTATGGTTTCTATGGTTCTGGTCATGTGATTTGGAGAAATGTAGCTTGAATATATCATTCTCCATCAGTATACAAAATTTCGTCACGATCGAATCTGTAGTTTTGAAATTATCAAGAAAACTAAATTTCAAACGACCATATTTATGGAACCCCTTGTATAATTTTGCTCATAGATGAACGTCATCACGACATTCCAGAACCTCACCTATCCTGAAAATTTCAAGTCCCTAGGCGTTTCCGTTCAAAAGTTACAATTTTCTATGGTTTCTATGGTTCTGGTTATGCGATCTGGACAAAATTTCACATGTAGCTTAAACACCTCATTCTCCATTTGAGTGCGAAGTTTCATCTCGATCAAATCTGTAGTGTCGAAGTAATCAGGAGAACAAAACTTTGAACGGCCATATTTACGGAACCCCTGGTGGAATTTGGCCCATTAACGAACTCAACCGAGGCATTTGGGATCTGAACCTACACTGGAAATTTCAAGTCTCTAGGTTGATCCGTTCGAGAGTTATCGTGCTTACGGACGACGGACGGACGGACAGACTCGAATTTTCCGACGGATTCGTCATCAGCGAGTCGAACATAGTCGATTGAGACCATTTTCGGCTCAAAATTCGAAAAATACAGACATCGTGACGAAATGATATAGCCCTCGTGTAAGTAGTACGAGCGCTCAAAAGGAAATTTTACGAATTATTCGCATAATTTCTTCTATAAATGAATCAAATTGCTGACTGTCATTCAAAAAACAAAATCCTCGCGTATGAAACCATGGCTGAATCATAGAAGGGGTGCAGCTCTCACTTTCAGTTGAACAAGGCAAATGATTATGGGATTATGGTGAAATGCCCTAACGAAAGAAATTTCACGAATTATTCGCATAATTTCTTCTATAAATGAATCAAATTGCAGACTGTCATTTAAAAAACAGAATGCTCTCCTATGAAACCATGGCGGAATTGAAGAAGGGGTGAAGCTCTCACTTTCAGTTAAAGAAGTCAAATTATTATAATGAAATTCCCAAAAAATAGAAATTTCACGAATTATTCGCATAATTTCTTCTATAAATGAATCAAATTGCAGACTGTCATTTGAAAAACAAAATCCTCCCGTATGAAACCATGGCTGAACTATAGAAGTGGTGAAGCTCTCACTTTCACTCGAAGAAGGCAAATTATTATAATTAAATGCCCAAAAAATAGAAATTTCACGAATTATTCGCATAATTTCTTCTATAAAAGAATCAAATTGCAGATTTTCATTTAAGGAAAAATAACTTCCTCTATGAAACCATGGCGGAATTAAAGTAGGGGCGAAGATTTCCCTTTCACTTGAAGAAGGCAAATTATTATAATGAAATGCCAAAAAAAAAGAAATTTCACGAATAATTCAAATAATTTTTTCTATAAATGAATCGAATTGCAGACTGTCATTCAAAAAACAAAATCCTCCTCTATGAAACCATGGCGGAAATAAAGTAGGGGTGAAACTGTCACTCTCAGTTGAAGACGGCAAATTATTATAATGAAATGCCCAAAAAAATAGAACTTTCACGAATTATTCGCATAATTTCTTCTATGAAATAATCAAATTGCAGACTATCATTTAAAAATCAAAGTCCTCGCGCATGAAACCATGGCTGAATTATAGAAGGGGTGCAGCTCTCACTTTCACTTGAAGAAGGCAAATGATTATGATGAAATGCCCAAACGAAAGAAATTTCATGAATTATTCGCATAATTTCTTCTATAAATGATTCAATTCAATTTCATTCAAAAAACAAGACCCTCTATGAAACCATGGCGGAATTATAGAAGGTGTGAAGCTCTCACTTTCACTCGAAGAAGGCAAATTATTATAATGAAATGCCAAAAAAAAAGAAATTTAACGAATTATTCGCATAATTTCTTCTATAAAAGAATAGAATCGCAAACTCTCATTTGAAAAACAAGATCCCCCTCTATGAAACCATGGCGGAATTAAAGAAGGGGTTAAGCTCTCACTTCATTTGAAGAAGGCAAATTATTATAATAAAATGCCCAAAAAATAGAAATTTCACGAATTATTCACATAATTTCTTCTATAAATGAATCAAATTGCAGACTGTCAGTTAAAAAACAAAATACTCCTCTATGAAACCATGGCGGAATTATAGAAGGGGTGAATCTCTCACTTCCACTCAAAGAAGGCAAATTGTTATGAGGAAATGCCAAAAAAAAAGAAATTTCACGTATTATTCCAATGATTCTTTCTCTAAATTAATCGAATTGCAGACTGTCATTCAAAAAACAAAATGCTCTCCTATGAAACCATGGCGGAATTAAAGAAGGGGTGAAGCTCTCACTTTCAGTTGAAGAAGGCAAATTATTATAATGAAATTCCCAATAAATAGAAATTTCACGAATTATTCGCATGATTTCTTTTATAAAAGAATCAAATTGCAGACTGTCATTTAAAAACCAAAATGCTCTCCTATGAAACCATGGCGGAATTAAAGAAGGGGTGAAGCTCTCACTTTCAGTTGAAGAAGGCAAATTTTTATAATAAAATTCCCAATAAATAGAAATTTCACGAATTATTCGCATGATTTCTTTTATAAAAGAATAAAATTGCAGACTGTCATTCAAAAAACAAGCCCCTCCTCTATGAAACCATGGCGGAATTATAGAAGGTGTGAAGCTCTCACTTTCACTCGAAGAAGGCAAATTATTATAATGAAATGCCAAAAAAAAAAGAAATTTAACGAATTATTCGCATAATTTCTTCTATAAAAGAATAGAATCGAAAATACTCATTTGAAAAACAAAATCCCCCTCTATGAAACCATGGCGGAATTAAAGAAGGGGTTAAGCTCTCACTTCATTTGAAGAAGGCAAATTAATATAATGAAATGCGCAAAAAAAAAGAAATTTCACGAATTATTCGCATAATTTCTTCTATAAATGAATCAAATTGCAGACTGTCATTCAAAAAACAAAATCCTCGCATATGAAACCATGGCTGAATTATAGAAGGGGTGCAGCTCTCACTTTCAGTTGAAGAAGGCAAATGATTATAATGAAATGCCCAAAAAATAGAAATTTCACGAATTATTCGCATAATTTGTTCTATAGATGAATCAAATTGCAGCCTATCATTTAAAAAACGAAATCCTCCCGTATGAAACCATGGCTTAATTACAGAAGGGGTGAAGCTCTCATTTTCACTCGAAGAAGGCAAATTATTATAATGAAATGCCCAAAAAATAGAAATTACACGAATTATTCGCATAATTGCCTCTATGAATGAATCAAATTTCAGACTGTCAGTTAAAAAACAAAATACTCCTCTATGAAACCATGGCGAAATTATAGAATGGGTGAAGCTTTCACTTTCAGTTGAAGAAGGCAAATGATTATAATGAAATGCCCAAAAAATAGAAATTTCACGAATTATTCGCATAATTTGTTCTATAGATGAATCAAATTGCAGCCTATCATTTAAAAAACGAAATCCTCCCGTATGAAACCATGGCTTAATTACAGAAGGGGTGAAGCTCTCATTTTCACTCGAAGAAGGCAAATTATTATAATGAAATGCCCAAAAAATAGAAATTTCAAGAATTATTCGTATAATTTCTTCTATAAAAGAATCAAATTGCAGATTTTCGTTTGAAGAAAAAAAACCTCCTCTATGGAACCATGGCGGAATTAAAGTAGGGGCGAAGCTTTCCCTTTCACATGAAGAAGGCAAATTATTATAATGAAATGCCCAAAAAAAAAGAAATTTCACGAATTATTCGCATGTTTTTTTCTATGAATGAATCGAATTGCAGATTGTCATTCAAAAATCCAAATCCTCTTCTATGAAACCATGGCGGTAGGGGTAAAGCTCTCACTTCCACTCGAAGAAGGCAAATAATTATAATGAAATGCACAAAAAAAAAGAAATTACACGAATTATTCTCATGATTTCTTCTATAAAAGAATCAAATTGCAGACTGTCATTCGAGAAACAAAATCCTACTCTATGAAACCATGGCGGAATTATAGAAGGGGTGAAACTCTCACTTTCAGTTGAAGACGGCAAATTATTATAATGAAATGCCAAAAAAATAGAAATTTCACGAATTATTCGCATATTTTTTTCTATAAATGAATCGAATTGCAGACTGTCATTTGAAAAAAAAAATTCTCCCGTATGAAACCATGGCAGAATTATAGAAGGGGTGAAGCTCTCACTTTCACTTGAAGAAGGCTAATTTTTATGATGAAATGCCCAAACGGAAGAAATTTCAGGAATTATTCGCATAATTTCTTCTATAAGAGAATCAAATTACAGACTCTTATTTAAAAAACGAAACCCTCCTCTATGAAACCATGGCGGAATTATAGAAGGGGTGAAGCTCTCACTTCACTTGAAGAAGGCAAATTATTATAATAAAATGCCCAAAAAATAGAAATTTCACGAATTATTCCCATAATTTCTTCTATAAATGAATCAAATTGCAGACTGTCAGTTAAAAAACAAAATACTCCTCTATGAAACCATGGCGGAATTATAGAAGGGGTGAACCTTTCACTTTCAGTTGAAGAAGGCAAATGATTAGAGTGAAATGCCCAAAAAATAGAAATTTCACGAATTATTCGCATAATTTGTTCTATAGATGAATCAAATTGCAGACTGTCATTTAAAAAACAAAATCCTCCCGTATGAAACCATGTCTTAATTACAGAAGGGGTGAAGCTCTCATTTTCACTCGAAGAAGGCAAATTATTATAATGAAATGCCCCAAAAATAGAAATTTCAAGAATTATTCGTATAATTTCCTCTATAAAAGAATCAAATTGCAGATTTTCATTAAGAGAAAAAAAACCTCCTCTATGGAACCATGGCGGAATTAAAGAGGGGGCGAAGCTTTCCCTTTCACTTGAAGAAGGCAAATCATTATAATGAAATTCCCAAAAAAAAAGAAATTTCACGAATTATTCGCATATTTTTTTCTATAAATGAATCGAATTGCAGATTGTCATTCAAAAATCCATATCCTCCTCTATGAAACCATGGCGGTAGGTGTAAAGCTCTCACTTTCACTCAAAGAAGGCAAATAATTATAATGAAATGCACAAAAAAAAAGAATTTCCACGAATTATTCGCATAATTTCTTTTATAAAAGAATCAAATTGCAGACTGTCATTCAAGAAACAAAATCCTACTCTATGAAACCATGGCGGAATTATAGAAGGGGTGAATTTCTCACTTTCAGTTGAAGAAGGCAAATGATTATAATGAAATGCCCAAAAAATAGAAATTTCACGAATTATTCGCATAATTTGTTCTATAGATGAATCAAATTGCAGACTGTCATTTAAAAAACAAAATCCTCCCGTATGAAACCATGTCTTAATTACAGAAGGGGTGAAGCTCTCATTTTCACTCGAAGAAGGCAAATTATTATAATGAAATGCCCAAAAAATAGAAATTTCAAGAATTATTCGTATAATTTCTTCTATAAATGAATCAAATTGCAGACTGTCAGTTAAAAAACAAAATACTCCTCTATGAAACCATGGCGGAATTATAGAAGGGGTGAACCTTTCACTTTCAGTTGAAGAAGGCAAATGATTATAATGAAATGCCCAAAAAATAGAAATTTCACGAATTATTCGCATAATTTGTTCTATAGATGGATCAAATTGCAGACTGTCATTTAAAAAACAAAATCCTCCCGTATGAAACCATGTCTTAATTACAGAAGGGGTGAAGCTCTCATTTTCACTCGAAGAAGGCAAATTATTATAATGAAATGCCCAAAAAATAGAAATTTCAAGAATTATTCGTATAATTTCTTCTATAAAAGAATCAAATTGCAGATTTTCATTTAAAGAAAAAAAACCTCCTCTATGGAACCATGGCGGAATTAAAGTAGGGGCGAAGCTTTCCCTTTCACTTGAAGAAGGCAAATTATTATAATGAAATGCCCAAAAAAAAAGAAATTTCACGAATTATTCGCATATTTTTTTCTATAAATGAATCGAATTGCAGATTGTCATTCAAAAATCCAAATCCTCCTCTATGAAACCATGGCGGTAGGGGTAAAGCTCTCACTTTATCTCGAAGAAGGCGAATAATTATAATGAAATGCACAAAAAAAAAGAAATACCACGAATTATTCGCATAATTTCTTCTATAAATGAATCGAATTGCAGACTGTCATTCAAGAAACAAAATCCTAGTCTATGAAACCATGGCGGAATTATAGAAGGGGTGAAACTCTCACTTTCAGTTGAAGACGGCAAATTATTATAATGAAATGCCCAAAAAATAGAAATTTCACGAATTATTCGCATATTTTTTTCTATAAATGAATCGAATTGCAGACTGTCATTTGAAAAACAAAATCCTCCCGTATGAAACCATGGCAGAATTATAGAAGGGGTGAAGCTCTCACTTTCACTTGAAGAAGGCTAATTATTATGATGAAATGCCCAAACGGAAGAAATTTCACGAATTATTCGCATAATTTCTTTTATAAAAGAATCAAATTACAGACTCTTATTAAAAAAACAAAATACTCCTCTATGAAAATATGCCTGAATTATAAATGGGGTGAAGCTCTCACTTTCACTCGAAGAAGGCAAATAATTATAATGAAATGCACAAAAAAAAAGAAATTCCACCAATTATTCGCATAATTTCTTCCATAGAAGAATCAAATTGCAGACTGTCATTCAAAAAACAAAATCCTACTCTATGAAACCATGGCGGAATTATAGAAGGGGTGAATTTCTCACTTTCAGTTGAAGACGGCAAATTATTATAATGAAATGCCCAAAAATAGAAATTTCACGAATTATTCGCATAATTTCTTCTATAAATGAATCAAATTGCAGACTGTCAGTTAAAAAACAAAATACTCCTCTATGAAACCATGGCGGAATTATAGAAGGGGTGAATCTCTCACTTCCACTCAAAGAAGGCAAATTGTTATGAGGAAATGCCCAAAAAAAAGAAATTTCACGAATTATTCCCATGATTCTTTCTCTAAATTAATCGAATTGCAGACTGTCATTCAAAAACAAAATGCTCTCCTATGAAACCATGGCGGAATTAAAGAAGGGGTGAAGCTCTCACTTTCAGTTGAAGAAGGCAAATTATTATAATGAAATTCCCAATAAATAGAAATTTCACGAATTATTCGCATGATTTCTTTTATAAAAGAATCAAATTGCAGACTGTCATTCAAAAAACAAAGTGCTCTTCTATGAAACCATGGCGGAATCAAAGTAGGGGTAAAGCTTTCACTTCCACACTAAGAAGGCAGATTAATATAATGAAATGCGCAAAAAAAAAGAAATTTCACGAATTATTCGCATAATTTCTTCTATAAATGAATCAAATTGCAGACTGTCATTCAAAAAACAAAATCCCCCTCTATGAAACCAATGGCGGAATTGAAGTAGGGGTAAAGCTCTCACTTTCACTTGAAGAAGGCAAATTATTATGATGAAATGCCCAAAAAATAGAAATTTCACGAATTATTCCCATAATTTCTTCTATAAAAGAATCAAACTGCAGACTGTCATTCGAGAAACAAAATCCTACTCTATAAAACCATGGCGGAATTATAGAAGGGGTGAATTTCTCACTTTCAGTTGAAGACGGCAAATTTTTATAATGAAATGCCCAAAAATAGAAATTTCACGAATTATTCGCATAATTTCTTCTATAAATGTATCAAATTGCAGACTGTCAGTTAAAAAACAAAATACTCCTCTATGAAACCATGGCGGAATTATAGAAGGGGTGAATCTCTCACTTCCACTCAAAGAAGGCAAATTGTTATGAGGAAATGCCCAAAAAAAAGAAATTTCACGAATTATTCCCATGATTCTTTCTCTAAATTAATCGAATTGCAGACTGTCATTCAAAAACAAAATGCTCTCCTATGAAACCATGGCGGAATTAAAGAAGGGGTGAAGCTCTCACTTTCAGTTGAAGAAGGCAAATTATTATAATGAAATTCCCAATAAATAGAAATTTCACGAATTATTCGCATGATTTCTTTTATAAAAGAATCAAATTGCAGACTGTCATTCAAAAAACAAAGTGCTCTTCTATGAAACCATGGCGGAATCAAAGTAGGGGTAAAGCTTTCACTTCCACTTGAAGAAGGCAGATTAATATAATGAAATGCGCAAAAAAAAAGAAATTTCACGAATTATTCGCATAATTTCTTCTATAAATGAATCAAATTGCAGACTGTCATTCAAAAAACAAAATCCCCCTCTATGAAACCAATGGCGGAATTGAAGTAGGGGTAAAGCTCTCACTTTCACTTGAAGAAGGCTAATTTTTATGATGAAATGCCCAAACGGAAGAAATTTCACGAATTATTCGCATAATTTCTTCTATAAGAGAATCAAATTACAGACTCTTATTTAAAAAACGAAACCCTCCTCTATGAAACCATGGCGGAATTATAGAAGGGGTGAAGCTCTCACTTCACTTGAAGAAGGCAAATTATTATAATAAAATGCCCAAAAAATAGAAATTTCACGAATTATTCCCATAATTTCTTCTATAAATGAATCAAATTGCAGACTGTCAGTTAAAAAACAAAATACTCCTCTATGAAACCATGGCGGAATTATAGAAGGGGTGAACCTTTCACTTTCAGTTGAAGAAGGCAAATGATTAGAGTGAAATGCCCAAAAAATAGAAATTTCACGAATTATTCGCATAATTTGTTCTATAGATGAATCAAATTGCAGACTGTCATTTAAAAAACAAAATCCTCCCGTATGAAACCATGTCTTAATTACAGAAGGGGTGAAGCTCTCATTTTCACTCGAAGAAGGCAAATTATTATAATGAAATGCCCCAAAAATAGAAATTTCAAGAATTATTCGTATAATTTCCTCTATAAAAGAATCAAATTGCAGATTTTCATTTAGAGAAAAAAAACCTCCTCTATGGAACCATGGCGGAATTAAAGAGGGGGCGAAGCTTTCCCTTTCACTTGAAGAAGGCAAATCATTATAATGAAATGCCCAAAAAAAAAGAAATTTCACGAATTATTCGCATATTTTTTTCTATAAATGAATCGAATTGCAGATTGTCATTCAAAAATCCATATCCTCCTCTATGAAACCATGGCGGTAGGTGTAAAGCTCTCACTTTCACTCAAAGAAGGCAAATAATTATAATGAAATGCACAAAAAAAAAGAATTTCCACGAATTATTCGCATAATTTCTTTTATAAAAGAATCAAATTGCAGACTGTCATTCAAGAAACAAAATCCTACTCTATGAAACCATGGCGGAATTATAGAAGGGATGAAACTCTCACTTTCAGTTGAAGACGGCAAATTATTATAATGAAATGCCCAAAAAATAGAAATTTCACGAATTATTTGCATATTTTTTTCTATAAATGAATCGAATTGCAGACTGTCATTTGAAAAACAGAATCCTCCCGTATGAAACCATGGCAGAATTATAGAAGGGGTGAAGCTCTCACTTTCACTTGAAGAAGGCTAATTATTATGACGAATCGCCCAAACGGAAGAAATTTCACGAATTATTCGCATAATTTCTTCTATAAAAGAATCAAATTACAGACTCTTATTTAAAAAACAAAATACTCCTCTATGAAAATATGCCTGAATTATAAATGGGGTGAAGCTCTCACTTTCACTCGAAGAAGGCAAATAATTATAATGAAATGCACAAAAAAAAAGAAATTCCACGAATTATTCGCATAATTTCTTCCATAGAAGAATCAAATTGCAGACTGTCATTCAAAAAACAAAATCCTACTCTATGAAACCATGGCGGAATTATAGAAGGGGTGAATTTCTCACTTTCAGTTGAAGAAGGCAAATGATTATAATGAAATGCCCAAAAAATAGAAATTTCACGAATTATTCGCATAATTTGTTCTATAGATGAATCAAATTGCAGACTGTCATTTAAAAAACAAAATCCTCCCGTATGAAACCATGTCTTAATTACAGAAGGGGTGAAGCTCTCATTTTCACTCGAAGAAGGCAAATTATTATAATGAAATGCCCAAAAAATAGAAATTTCAAGAATTATTCGTATAATTTCTTCTATAAATGAATCAAATTGCAGACTGTCAGTTAAAAAACAAAATACTCCTCTATGAAACCATGGCGGAATTATAGAAGGGGTGAACCTTTCACTTTCAGTTGAGGAAGGCAAATGATTATAATGAAATGCCCAAAAAATAGAAATTTCACGAATTATTCGCATAATTTGTTCTATAGATGGATCAAATTGCAGACTGTCATTTAAAAAACAAAATCCTCCCGTATGAAACCATGTCTTAATTACAGAAGGGGTGAAGCTCTCATTTTCACTCGAAGAAGGCAAATTATTATAATGAAATGCCCAAAAAATAGAAATTTCAAGAATTATTCGTATAATTTCTTCTATAAAAGAATCAAATTGCAGATTTTCATTTAAAGAAAAAAAACCTCCTCTATGGAACCATGGCGGAATTAAAGTAGGGGCGAAGCTTTCCCTTTCACTTGAAGATGGCAAATTATTATAATGAAATGCCCAAAAAAAAAGAAATTTCACGAATTATTCGCATATTTTTTTCTATAAATGAATCGAATTGAAGATTGTCATTCAAAAATCCAAATCCTCCTCTATGAAACCATGGCGGTAGGGGTAAAGCTCTCACTTTATCTCGAAGAAGGCGAATAATTATAATGAAATGCACAAAAAAAAAGAAATACCACGAATTATTCGCATAATTTCTTCTATAAATGAATCGAATTGCAGACTGTCATTCAAGAAACAAAATCCTAGTCTATGAAACCATGGCGGAATTATAGAAGGGGTGAAACTCTCACTTTCAGTTGAAGACGGCAAATTATTATAATGAAATGCCCAAAAAATAGAAATTTCACGAATTATTCGCATATTTTTTTCTATAAATGAATCGAATTGCAGACTGTCATTTGAAAAACAAAATCCTCCCGTATGAAACCATGGCAGAATTATAGAAGGGGTGAAGCTCTCACTTTCACTTGAAGAAGGCTAATTATTATGATGAAATGCCCAAACGGAAGAAATTTCACGAATTATTCGCATAATTTCTTTTATAAAAGAATCAAATTACAAACTCTTATTAAAAAAACAAAATACTCCTCTATGAAAATATGCCTGAATTATAAATGGGGTGAAGCTCTCACTTTCACTCGAAGAAGGCAAATAATTATAATGAAATGCACAAAAAAAAAGAAATTCCACCAATTATTCGCATAATTTCTTCCATAGAAGAATCAAATTGCAGACTGTCATTCAAAAAACAAAATCCTACTCTATGAAACCATGGCGGAATTATAGAAGGGGTGAATTTCTCACTTTCAGTTGAAGACGGCAAATTATTATAATGAAATGCCCAAAAATAGAAATTTCACGAATTATTCGCATAATTTCTTCTATAAATGAATCAAATTGCAGACTGTCAGTTAAAAAACAAAATACTCCTCTATGAAACCATGGCGGAATTATAGAAGGGGTGAATCTCTCACTTCCACTCAAAGAAGGCAAATTGTTATGAGGAAATGCCCAAAAAAAAGAAATTTCACGAATTATTCCCATGATTCTTTCTCTAAATTAATCGAATTGCAGACTGTCATTCAAAAACAAAATGCTCTCCTATGAAACCATGGCGGAATTAAAGAAGGGGTGAAGCTCTCACTTTCAGTTGAAGAAGGCAAATTATTATAATGAAATTCCCAATAAATAGAAATTTCACGAATTATTCGCATGATTTCTTTTATAAAAGAATCAAATTGCAGACTGTCATTCAAAAAACAAAGTGCTCTTCTATGAAACCATGGCGGAATCAAAGTAGGGGTAAAGCTTTCACTTCCACTTGAAGAAGGCAGATTAATATAATGAAATGCGCAAAAAAAAAGAAATTTCACGAATTATTCGCATAATTTCTTCTATAAATGAATCAAATTGCAGACTGTCATTCAAAAAACAAAATCCTCGCGTATGAAACCATGGGTGAATTATAGAAGGGGTGCAGCTCTCACTTTCAGTTGAAGAGGGCAAATGATTATGATGAAATGCCCAAACGAAAGAAATTTCACGAATAATTCGCATAATTTCTTCTATAAATGATTCAATTCGCAGACTGTCATTCAAAAAACGAAACCCTCCTCTATGAAACCATGGCGGAATTATAGAAGGGGTGAAGGGGTGAAGCTCTCACTTCACTTGAAGAAGGCAAATTATTATAATGAAATGCCCAAAAAATAGAAATTTCACGAATTATTCCCATAATTTCTTCTATAAAAGAATCAAACTGCAGACTGTCATTCAAGAAACAAAATCCTACTCTATAAAACCATGGCGGAATTATAGAAGGGGTGAAACTCTCACTTTCAGTTGAAGACGGCAAATTATTATAATGAAATGCCAAAAAAATAGAAATTTAACAATTATTCGTATAATTTCTTCTATAAAAGAATCAAATTGCAGATTTTCGTTTAAAGAAAAAAAACCTCCTCTATGGAACCATGGCGGAATTAAAGTAGGGGCCAAGCTTTCCCTTTCACATGAAGAAGGCAAATTATTATAATGAAATGCCCAAAAAAAAAGAAATTTCACGAATTATTCGCATGTTTTTTTCTATAAATGAATCGAATTGCAGATTGTCATTCAAAAATCCAAATCCCCTTCTATGAAACCATGGCGGTAGGGGTAAAGCTCTCACTTTCACTCGAAGAAGGCAAATAATTATAATGAAATGCACAAAAAAAAAGAAATTACACGAATTATTCTCATGATTTCTTCTATAAAAGAATCAAATTGCAGACTGTCATTCGAGAAACAAAATCCTACTCTATGAAACCATGGCGGAATTATAGAAGGGGTGAAACTCTCACTTTCAGTTGAAGACGGCAAATTATTATAATGAAATGCCAAAAAAATAGAAATTTCACGAATTATTCGCATATTTTTTTCTATAAATGAATCGAATTGCAGACTGTCATTTGAAAAGAAAAATTCTCCCATATGAAACCATGGCAGAATTATAGAAGGGGTGAAGCTCTCACTTTCACTTGAAGAAGGCTAATTATTATGATGAAATGCCCAAACGGAAGAAATTTCACGAATTATTCGCATAATTTCTTCTATAAGAGAATCAAATTACAGACTCTTATTTAAAAAACGAAACCCTCCTCTATGAAACCATGGCGGAATTATAGAAGGGGTGAAGCTCTCACTTCACTTGAAGAAGGCAAATTATTATAATAAAATGCCCAAAAAATAGAAATTTCACGAATTATTCCCATAATTTCTTCTATAAATGAATCAAATTGCAGACTGTCAGTTAAAAAACAAAATACTCCTCTATGAAACCATGGCGGAATTATAGAAGGGGTGAACCTTTCACTTTCAGTTGAAGAAGGCAAATGATTAGAGTGAAATGCCCAAAAAATAGAAATTTCACGAATTATTCGCATAATTTGTTCTATAGATGAATCAAATTGCAGACTGTCATTTAAAAAACAAAATCCTCCCGTATGAAACCATGTCTTAATTACAGAAGGGGTAAAGCTCTCATTTTCACTCGAAGAAGGCAAATTATTATAATGAAATGCCCAAAAAATAGAAATTTCAAGAATTATTCGTATAATTTCTTCTATAAAAGAATCAAATTGCAGATTTTCATTTAGAGAAAAAAAACCTCCTCTATGGAACCATGGCGGAATTGAAGAGGGGGCGAAGCTTTCCCTTTCACTTGAAGAAGGCAAATCATTATAATGAAATGCCCAAAAAAAAAAAAATTTCACGAATTATTCGCATATTTTTTTCTATTAATGAATCGAATTGCAGATTGTCATTCAAAAATCCAAATCCTCCTCTATGAAACCATGGCGGTAGGTGTAAAGCTCTCACTTTCACTCAAAGAAGGCAAATAATTATAATGAAATGCACAAAAAAAAAGAATTTCCACGAATTATTCGCATAATTTCTTTTATAAAAGAATCAAATTCAGACTGTCATTCAAGAAACAAAATCCTACTCTATGAAACCATGGCGGAATTATAGAAGGGATGAAACTCTCACTTTCAGTTGAAGACGGCAAATTATTATAATGAAATGCCCAAAAAATAGAAATTTCACGAATTATTTGCATATTTTTTTCTATAAATGAATCGAATTGCAGACTGTCATTTGAAAAACAGAATCCTCCCGTATGAAACCATGGCAGAATTAAAGTAGGGGCCAAGCTTTCCCTTTCACATGAAGAAGGCAAATTATTATAATGAAATGCCCAAAAAAAAAGAAATTTCACGAATTATTCGCATGTTTTTTTCTATAAATGAATCGAATTGCAGATTGTCATTCAAAAATCCAAATCCTCTTCTATGAAACCATGGCGGTAGGGGTAAAGCTCTCACTTTCACTCGAAGAAGGCAAATAATTATAATGAAATGCACAAAAAAAAAGAAATTACACGAATTATTCTCATGATTTCTTCTATAAAAGAATCAAATTGCAGACTGTCATTCGAGAAACAAAATCCTACTCTATGAAACCATGGCGGAATTATAGAAGGGGTGAAACTCTCACTTTCAGTTGAAGACGGCAAATTATTATAATGAAATGCCAAAAAAATAGAAATTTCACGAATTATTCGCATATTTTTTTCTATAAATGATTCAATTCGCAGACTGTCATTCAAAAAACGAAACCCTCCTCTATGAAACCATGGCGGAATTATAGAAGGGGTGAAGGGGTGAAGCTCTCACTTCACTTGAAGAAGGCAAATTATTATAATGAAATGCCCAAAAAATAGAAATTTCACGAATTATTCCCATAATTTCTTCTATAAAAGAATCAAACTGCAGACTGTCATTCAAGAAACAAAATCCTACTCTATAAAACCATGGCGGAATTATAGAAGGGGTGAAACTCTCACTTTCAGTTGAAGACGGCAAATTATTATAATGAAATGCCAAAAAAATAGAAATTTAACAATTATTCGTATAATTTCTTCTATAAAAGAATCAAATTGCAGATTTTCGTTTAAAGAAAAAAAACCTCCTCTATGGAACCATGGCGGAATTAAAGTAGGGGCCAAGCTTTCCCTTTCACATGAAGAAGGCAAATTATTATAATGAAATGCCCAAAAAAAAAGAAATTTCACGAATTATTCGCATGTTTTTTTCTATAAATGAATCGAATTGCAGATTGTCATTCAAAAATCCAAATCCTCTTCTATGAAACCATGGCGGTAGGGGTAAAGCTCTCACTTTCACTCGAAGAAGGCAAATAATTATAATGAAATGCACAAAAAAAAAGAAATTACACGAATTATTCTCATGATTTCTTCTATAAAAGAATCAAATTGCAGACTGTCATTCGAGAAACAAAATCCTACTCTATGAAACCATGGCGGAATTATAGAAGGGGTGAAACTCTCACTTTCAGTTGAAGACGGCAAATTATTATAATGAAATGCCAAAAAAATAGAAATTTCACGAATTATTCGCATATTTTTTTCTATAAATGAATCGAATTGCAGACTGTCATTTGAAAAGAAAAATTCTCCCATATGAAACCATGGCAGAATTATAGAAGGGGTGAAGCTCTCACTTTCACTTGAAGAAGGCTAATTATTATGATGAAATGCCCAAACGGAAGAAATTTCACGAATTATTCGCATAATTTCTTCTATAAGAGAATCAAATTACAGACTCTTATTTAAAAAACGAAACCCTCCTCTATGAAACCATGGCGGAATTATAGAAGGGGTGAAGCTCTCACTTCACTTGAAGAAGGCAAATTATTATAATAAAATGCCCAAAAAATAGAAATTTCACGAATTATTCCCATAATTTCTTCTATAAATGAATCAAATTGCAGACTGTCAGTTAAAAAACAAAATACTCCTCTATGAAACCATGGCGGAATTATAGAAGGGGTGAACCTTTCACTTTCAGTTGAAGAAGGCAAATGATTAGAGTGAAATGCCCAAAAAATAGAAATTTCACGAATTATTCGCATAATTTGTTCTATAGATGAATCAAATTGCAGACTGTCATTTAAAAAACAAAATCCTCCCGTATGAAACCATGTCTTAATTACAGAAGGGGTGAAGCTCTCATTTTCACTCGAAGAAGGCAAATTATTATAATGAAATGCCCAAAAAATAGAAATTTCAAGAATTATTCGTATAATTTCTTCTATAAAAGAATCAAATTGCAGATTTTCATTTAGAGAAAAAAAACCTCCTCTATGGAACCATGGCGGAATTGAAGAGGGGGCGAAGCTTTCCCTTTCACTTGAAGAAGGCAAATCATTATAATGAAATGCCCAAAAAAAAAAAAATTTCACGAATTATTCGCATATTTTTTTCTATTAATGAATCGAATTGCAGATTGTCATTCAAAAATCCAAATCCTCCTCTATGAAACCATGGCGGTAGGTGTAAAGCTCTCACTTTCACTCAAAGAAGGCAAATAATTATAATGAAATGCACAAAAAAAAAGAATTTCCACGAATTATTCGCATAATTTCTTTTATAAAAGAATCAAATTCAGACTGTCATTCAAGAAACAAAATCCTACTCTATGAAACCATGGCGGAATTATAGAAGGGATGAAACTCTCACTTTCAGTTGAAGACGGCAAATTATTATAATGAAATGCCCAAAAAATAGAAATTTCACGAATTATTTGCATATTTTTTTCTATAAATGAATCGAATTGCAGACTGTCATTTGAAAAACAGAATCCTCCCGTATGAAACCATGGCAGAATTAAAGTAGGGGCCAAGCTTTCCCTTTCACATGAAGAAGGCAAATTATTATAATGAAATGCCCAAAAAAAAAGAAATTTCACGAATTATTCGCATGTTTTTTTCTATAAATGAATCGAATTGCAGATTGTCATTCAAAAATCCAAATCCTCTTCTATGAAACCATGGCGGTAGGGGTAAAGCTCTCACTTTCACTCGAAGAAGGCAAATAATTATAATGAAATGCACAAAAAAAAGAAATTACACGAATTATTCTCATGATTTCTTCTATAAAAGAATCAAATTGCAGACTGTCATTCGAGAAACAAAATCCTACTCTATGAAACCATGGCGGAATTATAGAAGGGGTGAAACTCTCACTTTCAGTTGAAGACGGCAAATTATTATAATGAAATGCCAAAAAAATAGAAATTTCACGAATTATTCGCATATTTTTTTCTATAAATGAATCGAATTGCAGACTGTCATTTGAAAAAAAAAATTCTCCCATATGAAACCATGGCAGAATTATAGAAGGGGTGAAGCTCTCACTTTCACTTGAAGAAGGCTAATTATTATGATGAAATGCCCAAACGGAAGAAATTTCACGAATTATTCGCATAATTTCTTCTATAAGAGAATCAAATTACAGACTCTTATTTAAAAAACGAAACCCTCCTCTATGAAACCATGGCGGAATTATAGAAGGGGTGAAGCTCTCACTTCACTTGAAGAAGGCAAATTATTATAATAAAATGCCCAAAAAATAGAAATTTCACGAATTATTCCCATAATTTCTTCTATAAATGAATCAAATTGCAGACTGTCAGTTAAAAAACAAAATACTCCTCTATGAAACCATGGCGGAATTATAGAAGGGGTGAACCTTTCACTTTCAGTTGAAGAAGGCAAATGATTAGAGTGAAATGCCCAAAAAATAGAAATTTCACGAATTATTCGCATAATTTGTTCTATAGATGAATCAAATTGCAGACTGTCATTTAAAAAACAAAATCCTCCCGTATGAAACCATGTCTTAATTACAGAAGGGGTAAAGCTCTCATTTTCACTCGAAGAAGGCAAATTATTATAATGAAATGCCCAAAAAATAGAAATTTCAAGAATTATTCGTATAATTTCTTCTATAAAAGAATCAAATTGCAGATTTTCATTTAGAGAAAAAAAACCTCCTCTATGGAACCATGGCGGAATTGAAGAGGGGGCGAAGCTTTCCCTTTCACTTGAAGAAGGCAAATCATTATAATGAAATGCCCAAAAAAAAAAAAATTTCACGAATTATTCGCATATTTTTTTCTATAAATGAATCGAATTGCAGATTGTCATTCAAAAATCCAAATCCTCCTCTATGAAACCATGGCGGTAGGTGTAAAGCTCTCACTTTCACTCAAAGAAGGCAAATAATTATAATGAAATGCACAAAAAAAAAGAATTTCCACGAATTATTCGCATAATTTCTTTTATAAAAGAATCAAATTGCAGACTGTCATTCAAGAAACAAAATCCTACTCTATGAAACCATGGCGGAATTATAGAAGGGATGAAACTCTCACTTTCAGTTGAAGACGGCAAATTATTATAATGAAATGCCCAAAAAATAGAAATTTCACGAATTATTTGCATATTTTTTTCTATAAATGAATCGAATTGCAGACTGTCATTTGAAAAACAGAATCCTCCCGTATGAAACCATGGCAGAATTATAGAAGGGGAGAAGCTCTCATTTTCACTCGAAGAAGGCAAATTATTATAATGAAATGCCCAAAAAATAGAAATTTCAAGAATTATTCGTATAATTTCTTCTATAAATGAATCAAATTGCAGACTGTCAGTTAAAAAACAAAATACTCCTCTATGAAACCATGGCGGAATTATAGAAGGGGTGAACCTTTCACTTTCAGTTGAAGAAGGCAAATGATTATAATGAAATGCCCAAAAAAAAGAAATTTCACGAATTATTCGCATAATTTGTTCTATAGATGAATCAAATTGCAGACTGTCATTTAAAAAACAAAATCCTCCTGTATGAAACCATGTCTTAATTACAGAAGGGGTGAAGCTCTCACTTTCACTTGAAGAAGGCTAATTATTATGATGAAATGCCCAAACGGAAGAAATTTCACGAATTATTCGCATAATTTCTTTTATAAAAGAATCAAATTACAGACTCTTATTAAAAAAACAAAATACTCCTCTATGAAAATATGCCTGAATTATAAATGGGGTGAAGCTCTCACTTTCACTCGAAGAAGGCAAATAATTATAATGAAATGCACAAAAAAAAAGAAATTCCACGAATTATTCGCATAATTTCTTCCATAGAAGAATCAAATTGCAGACTGTCATTCAAAAAAACAAAATCCTACTCTATGAAACCATGGCGGAATTATAGAAGGGGTGAATTTCTCACTTTCAGTTGAAGACGGCAAATTATTATAATGAAATGCCCAAAAATAGAAATTTCACGAATTATTCGCATAATTTCTTCTATAAATGAATCAAATTGCAGACTGTCAGTTAAAAAACAAAATACTCCTCTATGAAACCATGGCGGAATTATAGAAGGGGTGAATCTCTCACTTCCACTCAAAGAAGGCAAATTGTTATGAGGAAATGCCCAAAAAAAAGAAATTTCACGAATTATTCCCATGATTCTTTCTCTAAATTAATCGAATTGCAGACTGTCATTCAAAAAACAAAATGCTCTCCTATGAAACCATGGCGGAATCAAAGAAGGGGTGAAGCTCTCACTTTCAGTTGAAGAAGGCAAATTATTATAATGAAATTCCCAATAAATAGAAATTTCACGAATTATTCGCATGATTTCTTTTATAAAAGAATCAAATTGCAGACTGTCATTCAAAAAACAAAGTGCTCTTCTATGAAACCATGGCGGAATCAAAGTAGGGGTAAAGCTCTCACTTCCACTTGAAGAAGGCAGATTAATATAATGAAATGCGCAAAAAAAAAGAAATTTCACGAATTATTCGCATAATTTCTTCTATAAATGAATCAAATTGCAGACTGTCATTCAAAAAACAAAATCCTCGCGTATGAAACCATGGGTGAATTATAGAAGGGGTGCAGCTCTCACTTTCAGTTGAAGAGGGCAAATGATTATGATGAAATGCCCAAACGAAAGAAATTTCACGAATAATTCGCATAATTTCTTCTATAAATGATTCAATTCGCAGACTGTCATTCAAAAAACGAAACCCTCCTCTATGAAACCATGGCGGAATTATAGAAGGGGTGAAGGGGTGAAGCTCTCACTTCACTTGAAGAAGGCAAATTATTATAATGAAATGCCCAAAAAATAGAAATTTCACGAATTATTCCCATAATTTCTTCTATAAAAGAATCAAACTGCAGACTGTCATTCAAGAAACAAAATCCTACTCTATAAAACCATGGCGGAATTATAGAAGGGGTGAAACTCTCACTTTCAGTTGAAGACGGCAAATTATTATAATGAAATGCCAAAAAAATAGAAATTTCAAGAATTATTCGTATAATTTCTTCTATAGAAGAATCAAATTGCAGATTTTCGTTTAAAGAAAAAAAACCTCCTCTATGGAACCATGGCGGAATTAAAGTAGGGGCGAAGCTTTCCCTTTCATATGAAGAAGGCAAATTATTATAATGAAATGCCCAAAAAAAAAGAAATTTCACGAATTATTCGCATGTTTTTTTCTATAAATGAATCGAATTGCAGATTGTCATTCAAAAATCCAAATCCTCTTCTATGAAACCATGGCGGTAGGGGTAAAGCTCTCACTTTCACTCGAAGAAGGCAAATAATTATAATGAAATGCACAAAAAAAAAGAAATTACACGAATTATTCTCATGATTTCTTCTATAAAAGAATCAAATTGCAGACTGTCATTCGAGAAACAAAATCCTACTCTATGAAACCATGGCGGAATTATAGAAGGGGTGAAACTCTCACTTTCAGTTGAAGACGGCAAATTATTATAATGAAATGCCAAAAAAATAGAAATTTCACGAATTATTCGCATATTTTTTTTCTATAAATGAATCGAATTGCAGACTGTCATTTGAAAAAAAAAATTCTCCCGTATGAAACCATGGCAGAATTATAGAAGGGGTGAAGCTCTCACTTTCACTTGAAGAAGGCTAATTATTATGATGAAATGACCAAACGGAAGAAATTTCACGAATTATTCGCATAATTTCTTCTATAAGAGGATCAAATTACAGACTCTTATTTAAAAAACGAAACCCTCCTCTATGAAACCATGGCGGAATTATAGAAGGGGTGAAGCTCTCACTTCACTTGAAGAAGGCAAATTATTATAATAAAATGCCCAAAAAATAGAAATTTCACGAATTATTCCCATAATTTCTTCTATAAATGAATCAAATTGCAGACTGTCAGTTAAAAAACAAAATACTCCTCTATGAAACCATGGCGGAATTATAGAAGGGGTGAACCTTTCACTTTCAGTTGAAGAAGGCAAATGATTAGAGTGAAATGCCCAAAAAATAGAAATTTCACGAATTATTCGCATAATTTGTTCTATAGATGAATCAAATTGCAGACTGTCATTTAAAAAACAAAATCCTCCCGTATGAAACCATGTCTTAATTACAGAAGGGGTGAAGCTCTCATTTTCACTCGAAGAAGGCAAATTATTATAATGAAATGCCCAAAAAATAGAAATTTCAAGAATTATTCGTATAATTTCTTCTATAAAAGAATCAAATTGCAGATTTTCATTTAGAGAAAAAAAACCTCCTCTATGGAACCATGGCGGAATTGAAGAGGGGGCGAAGCTTTCCCTTTCACTTGAAGAAGGCAAATCATTATAATGAAATGCCCAAAAAAAAAGAAATTTCACGAATTATTCGCATATTTTTTTCTATAAATGAATCGAATTGCAGATTGTCATTCAAAAATCCAAATCCTCCTCTATGAAACCATGGCGGTAGGTGTAAAGCTCTCACTTTCACTCAAAGAAGGCAAATAATTATAATGAAATGCACAAAAAAAAAGAATTTCCACGAATTATTCGCATAATTTCTTTTATAAAAGAATCAAATTGCAGACTGTCATTCAAGAAACAAAATCCTACTCTATGAAACCATGGCGGAATTATAGAAGGGATGAAACTCTCACTTTCAGTTGAAGACGGCAAATTATTATAATGAAATGCCCAAAAAATAGAAATTTCACGAATTATTTGCATATTTTTTTCTATAAATGAATCGAATTGCAGACTGTCATTTGAAAAACAGAATCCTCCCGTATGAAACCATGGCAGAATTATAGAAAGGGTGAAGCTCTCACTATCACTTGAAGAAGGCTAATTATTATGATGAAATGCCCAAACGGAAGAAATTTCACGAATTATTCGCATAATTTCTTCTATAAGAGAATCAAATTACAGACTCTTATTTAAAAAACGAAACCCTCCTCTATGAAACCATGGCGGAATTATAGAAGGGGTGAAGCTCTCACTTCACTTGAAGAAGGCAAATTATTATAATAAAATGCCCAAAAAATAGAAATTTCACGAATTATTCCCATAATTTCTTCTATAAATGAATCAAATTGCAGACTGTCAGTTAAAAAACAAAATACTCCTCTATGAAACCATGGCGGAATTATAGAAGGGGTGAACCTTTCACTTTCAGTTGAAGAAGGCAAATGATTATAGTGAAATGCCCAAAAAATAGAAATTTCACGAATTATTCGCATAATTTGTTCTATAGATGAATCAAATTGCAGACTGTCATTTAAAAAACAAAATCCTCCCGTATGAAACCATGTCTTAATTACAGAAGGGGTGAAGCTCTCATTTTCACTCGAAGAAGGCAAATTATTATAATGAAATGCCCAAAAAATAGAAATTTCAAGAATTATTCGTATAATTTCTTCTATAAAAGAATCAAATTGCAGATTTTCATTTAGAGATAAAAACCTCCTCTATGGAACCATGGCGGAATTGAAGAGGGGGCGAAGCTTTCCCTTTCACTTGAAGAAGGCAAATTATTATAATGAAATGCCCAAAAAAAAAGAAATTTCACGAATTATTCGCATATTTTTTCTATAAATGAATCGAATTGCAGATTGTCATTCAAAAACCCAAATCCTCCTCTATGAAACCATGGCGGTAGGTGTAAAGCTCTCACTTTCACTCAAAGAAGGCAAATAATTATAATGAAATGCACAAAAAAAAAGAATTTTCACGAATTATTCGCATAGTTTCTTCTATAAAAGAATCAAATTGCAGACTGTCATTCAAGAAACAAAATCCTACTCTATGAAACCATGGCGGAATTATAGAAGGGGTGAAACTCTCACTTTCAGTTGAAGACGGCAAATTATTATAATGAAATGCCCAAAAAATAGAAATTTCACGAATTATTTGCATATTTTTTTCTATAAATGAATCGAATTGCAGACTGTCATTTGAAAAACAGAATCCTCCCGTATGAAACCATGGCAGAATTATAGAAGGGGTGAAGCTTTCACTTTCACTTGAAGAAGGCTAATTATTATGATGAAATGCCCAAACGGAAGAAATTTCACGAATTATTCGCATAATTTCTTCTATAAAAGAATCAAATTACAGACTCTTATTTAAAAAACGAAATACTCCTCTATGAAAATATGCCTGAATTATAAATGGGCCAAAGCTCTCACTTTCACTCGAAGAAGGCAAATAATTATAATGAAATGCACAAAAAAAAAGAAATTCCACGAATTATTCGCATAATTTCTTCCATAGAAGAATCAAATTGCAGACTGTCATTCAAAAAACAAAATCCTACTCTATGAAACCATGGCGGAATTATAGAAGGGGTGAAACTCTCACTTTCAGTTGAAGACGGCAAATTATTATAATGAAATGCCCAAAAAATAGAAATTTCACGAATTATTCGCATATTTTTTTCTATGAATGAATCGAATTGCAGACTGTCATTTGAAAAACAAAATCCTCCCGTATGAAACCATGGCAGAATTATAGAAGGGGTGAAGCTCTCACTTTCACTTGAAGAAGGCTAATTATTATGATGAAATGCCCAAACGGAAGAAATTTCACGAATTATTCGCATAATTTCTTCTATAAAAGAATCAAATTACAGACTCTTATTGAAAAAACAAAATACTCCTCTATGAAAATATGCCTGAATTATAAATGGGGTGAAGCTCTCACTTTCACTCGAAGAAGGCAAATAATTATAATGAATTGCACAAAAAAAAAGAAATTCCACGAATTATTCGCATAATTTCTTCCATAGAAGAATCAAATTGCAGACTGTCATTCAAAAAACAAAATCCTACTCTATGAAACCATGGCGGAATTATAGAAGGGGTGAATTTCTCACTT
Organism: Aphidecta obliterata; assembly: GCA_963966015.1. Taxonomy (NCBI): domain Eukaryota; kingdom Metazoa; phylum Arthropoda; class Insecta; order Coleoptera; family Coccinellidae; genus Aphidecta; species Aphidecta obliterata. Next base: position 28,766,371 of record OZ014431.1, read on the forward strand.
TCAGTTGAAGACGGCAAATTTTTATAATGAAATGCCCAAAAATAGAAATTTCACGAATTATTCGCATAATTTCTTCTATAAATGTATCAAATTGCAGACTGTCAGTTAAAAAACAAAATACTCCTCTATGAAACCATGGCGGAATTATAGAAGGGGTGAATCTCTCACTTCCACTCAAAGAAGGCAAATTGTTATGAGGAAATGCCCAAAAAAAAGAAATTTCACGAATTATTCCCATGATTCTTTCTCTAAATTAATCGAATTGCAGACTGTCATTCAAAAAACAAAATGCTCTCCTATGAAACCATGGCGGAATTAAAGAAGGGGTGAAGCTCTCACTTTCAGTTGAAGAAGGCAAATTATTATAATGAAATTCCCAATAAATAGAAATTTCACGAATTATTCGCATGATTTCTTTTATAAAAGAATCAAATTGCAGACTGTCATTCAAAAAACAAAGTGCTCTTCTATGAAACCATGGCGGAATCAAAGTAGGGGTGAAGCTCTCACTTTCAGTTGAAGAAGGCAAATTATTATAATGAAATGCCCAAAAAATAGAAATTTCAAGAATTATTCGTATAATTTCTTCTATAAAAGAATCAAATTGCAGATTTTCATTTAGAGAAAAAAAACCTCCTCTATGGAACCATGGCGGAATTGAAGAGGGGGCGAAGCTTTCCCTTTCACTTGAAGAAGGCAAATCATTATAATGAAATGCCCAAAAAAAAAGAAATTTCACGAATTATTCGCATATTTTTTTCTATAAATGAATCGAATTGCAGATTGTCATTCAAAAATCCAAATCCTCCTCTATGAAACCATGGCGGTAGGTGTAAAGCTCTCACTTTCACTCAAAGAAGGCAAATAATTATAATGAAATGCACAAAAAAAAAGAATTTCCACGAATTATTCGCATAATTTCTTTTATAAAAGAATCAAATTGCAGACTGTCATTCAAGAAACAAAATCCTACTCTATGAAACCATGGCGGAATTATAGTAGGGATGAAACTCTCACTTTCAGTTGAAGACGGCAAATTATTATAATGAAATGCCCAAAAAATAGAAATTCCACGAATTATTCGCATAATTTCTTCCATAGAAGAATCAAATTGCAGACTGTCATTCAAAAAACAAAATCCTACTCTATGAAACCATGGCGGAATTATAGAAGGGGTGAACCTTTCACTTTCAGTTGAAGAAGGCAAATTATTATAATGAAATGCCCAAAAATAGAAATTTCACGAATTATTCGCATAATTTCTTCTATAAATGTATCAAATTGCAGACTGTCAGTTAAAAAACAAAATACTCCTCTATGAAACCATGGCGGAATTATAGAAGGGGTGAACCTTTCACTTTCAGTTGAAGAAGGCAAATGATTATAATGAAATGCCCAAAAAAAAAGAAATTTCACGAATTATTCGCATAATTTGTTCTATAGATGAATCAAATTGCAGACTGTCATTTAAAAAACAAGATCCTCCTGTATGAAACCATGTCTTAATTACAGAAGGGGTGAAGCTCTCACTTTCACTTGAAGAAGGCTAATTATTATGATGAAATGCCCAAACGGAAGAAATTTCACGAATTATTCGCATAATTTCTTTTATAAAAGAATCAAATTACAGACTCTTATTAAAAAAACAAAATACTCCTCTATGAAAATATGCCTGAATTATAAATGGGGTGAAGCTCTCACTTTCACTCGAAGAAGGCAAATAATTATAATGAAATGCACAAAAAAAAAGAAATTCCACGAATTATTCGCATAATTTCTTCCATAGAAGAATCAAATTGCAGACTGTCATTCAAAAAACAAAATCCTACTCTATGAAACCATGGCGGAATTATAGAAGGGGTGAATTTCTCACATTCAGTTGAAGACGGCAAATTATTATAATGAAATGCCCAAAAATAGAAATTTCACGAATTATTCGCATAATTTCTTCTATAAATGAATCAAATTGCAGACTGTCAGTTAAAAAACAAAATACTCCTCTATGAAACCATGGCGGAATTATAGAAGGGGTGAATCTCTCACTTCCACTCAAAGAAGGCAAATTGTTATGAGGAAATGCCCAAAAAAAAGAAATTTCACGAATTATTCCCATGATTCTTTCTCTAAATTAATCGAATTGCAGACTGTCATTCAAAAAACAAAATGCTCTCCTATGAAACCATGGCGGAATTAAAGAAGGGGTGAAGCTCTCACTTTCAGTTGAAGAAGGCAAATTATTATAATGAAATTCCCAATAAATAGAAATTTCACGAATTATTCGCATGATTTCTTTTATAAAAGAATCAAATTGCAGACTGTCATTCAAAAAACAAAGTGCTCTTCTATGAAACCATGGCGGAATCAAAGTAGGGGTGAAGCTCTCACTTTCAGTTGAAGAAGGCAAATTATTATAATGAAATTCCCAATAAATAGAAATTTCACGAATTATTCCCATGATTCTTTCTCTAAATTAATCGAATTGCAGACTGTCATTCAAAAAACAAAATGCTCTCCTATGAAACCATGGCGGAATTAAAGAAGGGGTGAAGCTCTCACTTTCAGTTGAAGAAGGCAAATTATTATAATGAAATTCCCAATAAATAGAAATTTCACGAATTATTCGCATGATTTCTTTTATAAAAGAATCAAATTGCAGACTGTCATTCAAAAAACAAAGTGCTCTTCTATGAAACCATGGCGGAATCAAAGTAGGGGTAAAGCTCTCACTTCCACTTGAAGAAGGCAGATTAATATAATGAAATGCGCAAAAAAAAAGAAATTTCACGAATTATTCGCATAATTTCTTCTATAAATGAATCAAATTGCAGACTGTCATTCAAAAAACAAAATCCTCGCGTATGAAACCATGGCTGAATTATAAAAGGGGTGCAGCTCTCACTTTCAGTTGAAGAGGGCAAATGATTATGATGAAATGCCCAAACGAAAGAAATTTCACGAATAATTCGCATAATTTCTTCTATAAATGATTCAATTCGCAGACTGTCATTCAAAAAACGAAACCCTCCTCTATGAAACCATGGCGGAATTATAGAAGGGGTGAAGGGGTGAAGCTCTCACTTCACTTGAAGAAGGCAAATTATTATAATGAAATGCCCAAAGAATAGAAATTTCACGAATTATTCCCATAATTTCTTCTATAAAAGAATCAAACTGCAGACTGTCATTCAAGAAACAAAATCCTACTCTATAAAACCATGGCGGAATTATAGAAGGGGTGAAACTCTCACTTTCAGTTGAAGACGGCAAATTATTATAATGAAATGCCAAAAAAATAGAAATTTCAAGAATTATTCGTATAATTTCTTCTATAAAAGAATCAAATTGCAGATTTTCGTTTAAAGAAAAAAATTCTCCTCTATGGAACCATGGCGGAATTAAAGTAGGGGCGAAGCTTTCCCTTTCACATGAAGAAGGCAAATTATTATAATGAAATACCCAAAAAAAAAGAAATTTCACGAATTATTCGCATGTTTTTTTCTATAAATGAATCGAATTGCAGATTGTCATTCAAAAATCCAAATCCTCTTCTATGAAACCATGGCGGTAGGAGTAAAGCTCTCACTTTCACTCGAAGAAGGCAAATAATTATAATGAAATGCACAAAAAAAAAGAAATTACACGAATTATTCTCATGATTTCTTCTATAAAAGAATCAAATTGCAGACTGTCATTCGAGAAACAAAATCCTACTCTATGAAACCATGGCGGAATTATAGAAGGGGTGAAACTCTCACTTTCAGTTGAAGACGGCAAATTATTATAATGAAATGCCAAAAAAATAGAAATTTCACGAATTATTCGCATATTTTTTTCTATAAATGAATCGAATTGCAGACTGTCATTTGAAAAAAAAAATTCTCCCGTATGAAACCATGGCAGAATTATAGAAGGGGTGAAGCTCTCACTTTCACTTGAAGAAGGCTAATTATTATGATGAAATGCCCAAACGGAAGAAATTTCACGAATTATTCGCATAATTTCTTCTATAAGAGAATCAAATTACAGACTCTTATTTAAAAAACGAAACCCTCCTCTATGAAACCATGGCGGAATTATAGAAGGGGTGAAGCTCTCACTTCACTTGAAGAAGGCAAATTATTTTAATAAAATGCCCAAAAAATAGAAATTTCACGAATTATTCCCATAATTTCTTCTATAAATGAATCAAATTGCAGACTGTCAGTTAAAAAACAAAATACTCCTCTATGAAACCATGGCGGAATTATAGAAGGGGTGAACCTTTCACTTTCAGTTGAAGAAGGCAAATGATTAGAGTGAAATGCCCAAAAAATAGAAATTTCACGAATTATTCGCATAATTTGTTCTATAGATGAATCAAATTGCAGACTGTCATTTAAAAAACAAAATCCTCCCGTATCAAACCATGTCTTAATTACAGAAGGGGTGAAGCTCTCATTTTCACTCGAAGAAGGCAAATTATTATAATGAAATGCCCAAAAAATAGAAATTTCAAGAATTATTCGTATAATTTCTTCTATAAAAGAATCGAATTGCAGATTTTCATTTAGAGAAAAAAAACCTCCTCTATGGAACCATGGCGGAATTGAAGAGGGGGCGAAGCTTTCCCTTTCACTTGAAGAAGGCAAATCATTATAATGAAATGCCCAAAAAAAAAGAAATTTCACGAATTATTCGCATATTTTTTTCTATAAATGAATCGAATTGCAGATTGTCATTCAAAAATCCAAATCCTCCTCTATGAAACCATGGCGGTAGGTGTAAAGCTCCCACTTTCACTCAAAGAAGGCAAATAATTATAATGAAATGCACAAAAAAAAAGAATTTCCACGAATTATTCGCATAATTTCTTTTATAAAAGAATCAAATTGCAGACTGTCATTCAAGAAACAAAATCCTACTCTATGAAACCATGGCGGAATTATAGAAGGGATGAAACTCTCACTTTCAGTTGAAGACGGCAAATTATTATAATGAAATGCCCAAAAAATAGAAATTTCACGAATTATTTGCATATTTTTTTCTATAAATGAATCGAATTGCAGACTGTCATTTGAAAAACAGAATCCTCCCGTATGAAACCATGGCAGAATTATAGAAAGGGTGAAGCTCTCACTATCACTTGAAGAAGGCTAATTATTATGATGAAATGCCCAAACGGAAGAAATTTCACGAATTATTCGCATAATTTCTTCTATAAAAGAATCAAATTACAGACTCTTATTTAAAAAACGAAATACTCCTCTATGAAACCATGGCGGAATTATAGAAGGGGTGAAGCTCTCACTTCACTTGAAGAAGGCAAATTATTATAATAAAATGCCCAAAAAATAGAAATTTCACGAATTATTCCCATAATTTCTTCTATAAATGAATCAAATTGCAGACTGTCAGTTAAAAAACAAAATACTCCTCTATGAAACCATGGCGGAATTATAGAAGGGGTGAACCTTTCACTTTCAGTTGAAGAAGGCAAATGATTATAGTGAAATGCCCAAAAAATAGAAATTTCACGAATTATTCGCATAATTTGTTCTATAGATGAATCAAATTGCAGACTGTCATTTAAAAAACAAAATCCTCCCGTATGAAACCATGTCTTAATTACAGAAGGGGTGAAGCTCTCATTTTCACTCGAAGAAGGCAAATTATTATAATGAAATGCCCAAAAAATAGAAATTTCAAGAATTATTCGTATAATTTCTTCTATAAAAGAATCAAATTGCAGATTTTCATTTAGAGATAAAAACCTCCTCTATGGAACCATGGCGGAATTGAAGAGGGGGCGAAGCTTTCCCTTTCACTTGAAGAAGGCAAATTATTATAATGAAATGCCCAAAAAAAAAGAAATTTCACGAATTATTCGCATATTTTTTTCTATAAATGAATAGAATTGCAGATTGTCATTCAAAAACCCAAATCCTCCTCTATGAAACCATGGCGGTAGGTGTAAAGCTCTCACTTTCACTCAAAGAAGGCAAATAATTATAATGAAATGCACAAAAAAAAAGAATTTTCACGAATTATTCGCATAGTTTCTTCTATAAAAGAATCAAATTGCAGACTGTCATTCAAGAAACAAAATCCTACTCTATGAAACCATGGCGGAATTATAGAAGGGGTGAAACTCTCACTTTCAGTTGAAGACGGCAAATTATTATAATGAAATGCCCAAAAAATAGAAATTTCACGAATTATTTGCATATTTTTTTCTATAAATGAATCGAATTGCAGACTGTCATTTGAAAAACAGAATCCTCCCGTATGAAACCATGGCAGAATTATAGAAGGGGTGAAGCTCTCACTTTCACTTGAAGAAGGCTAATTATTATGATGAAATGCCCAAACGGAAGAAATTTCACGAATTATTCGCATAATTTCTTCTATAAAAGAATCAAATTACAGACTCTTATTTAAAAAACGAAATACTCCTCTATGAAAATATGCCTGAATTATAAATGGGGTAAAGCTCTCACTTTCACTCGAAGAAGGCAAATAATTATAATGAAATGCACAAAAAAAAAGAAATTCCACGAATTATTCGCATAATTTCTTCCATAGAAGAATCAAATTGCAGACTGTCATTCAAAAAACAAAATCCTACTCTATGAAACCATGGCGGAATTATAGAAGGGGTGAACCTTTCACTTTCAGTTGAAGAAGGCAAATGATTATAATGAAATGCCCAAAAAATAGAAATTTCACGAATTATTCGCATAATTTGTTCTATAGATGAATCAAATTGCAGACTGTCATTTAAAAAACAAAATCCTTCCGTATGAAACCATGGCAGAATTATAGAAGGGGTGAAGCTCTCACTTTCACTTGAAGAAGGCTAATTATTATGATGAAATGCCCGAAAAAAAAGAAATTTCACGATATATTCGCATAATTTCTTCTATAAGAGAATCAAATTACAGACTCTTATTTAAAAAACGAAACCCTCCTCTATGAAACCATGGCGGAAATATAGAAGGGGTGAATTTCTCACTTTCAGTTGAAGAAGGCTAATTATTATGATGAAATGCCCAAACGGAAGAAATTTCACGAATTATTCGCATAATTTGTTCTATAGATGAATCAAATTGCAGACTGTCATTTAAAAAACAAAATCCTCCCGTATGAAACCATGGCAGAATTATAGAAGGGGTGAAGCTCTCACTTTCACTTGAAGAAGGCTAATTATTATGATGAAATGCCCAAAAAACAAGGAATTTCACGATATATTCGCATAATTTCTTCTATAAGAGAATCAAATTACAGACTCTTAGTTAAAAAACGAAACCCTCCTCTATGAAACCATGGCGGAAATATAGAAGGGGTGAATTTCTCACTTCACTTGAAGAAGACAAATTATTATAATAAAATGCCCAAAAAATAGAAATTTCACGAATTATTCCCATAATTTCTTCTATAAATGAATCAAATTGCCGACTGTCAGTTAAAAAACAAAATACTCCTCTATGAAACCATGGCGGAATTATAGAAGGGGTGAACCTTTCACTTTCAGTTGAAGAAGGCAAATGATTATAATGAAATGCCCAAAAAATAGAAATTTCACGAATTATTCGCATAATTTGTTCTATAGATGAATCAAATTGCAGACTGTCATTTAAAAAACAAAATCCTCCCGTATGAAACCATGTCTTAATTACAGAAGGGGTGAAGCTCTCATTTCCACTCGAAGAAGGCAAATTATTATAATGAAATGCCCAAAAAATAGAAATTTCAAGAATTATTCGTATAATTTCTTCTATAAAAGAATCAAATTGCAGATTTTCATTTAAAGAAAAAAAACCTCCTATATGGAACCATGGCGGAATTAAAGTAGGGGCGGAGCTTTCCCTTTCACTTGAAGAAGGCAAATTATTATAATGAAATGCCCAAAAAAAAAGAAATTTCACGAATTATTCGCATATTTTTTTCTATAAATGAATCGAATTGCAGATTGTCATTCAAAAATCCAAATCCTCCTCTATGAAACCATGGCGGTAGGGGTAAAGCTCTCACTTTCACTCGAAGAAGGCGAATAATTATAATGAAATGCACAAAAAAAAAGAAATTCCACGAATTATTCGCATAATTTCTTCTATAAATGAATCGAATTGCAGACTGTCATTCAAGAAACAAAATCCTACTCTATGAAACCATGGCGGAATTATAGAAGGGGTGAAACTCTCACTTTCAGTTGAAGACGGAAAATTATTATAATCAAATGCCCAAAAAATAGAAATTTCACGAATTATTCGCATATTTTTTTCTATAAATGAATCGAATTGCAGACTGTCATTTGAAAAACAAAATCCTCCCGTATGAAACCATGGCAGAATTATAGAAGGGGTGAAGCTCTCACTTTCACTTGAAGAAGGCTAATTATTATGATGAAATGCCCAAACGGAAGAAATTTCACGAATTATTCGCATAATTTCTTCTATAAAAGAATCAAATTACAGACTCTTATTGAAAAAACAAAATACTCCTCTATGAAAATATGCCTGAATTATAAATGGGGTGAAGCTCTCACTTTCACTCGAAGAAGGCAAATAATTATAATGAATTGCACAAAAAAAAAGAAATTCCACGAATTATTCGCATAATTTCTTCCATAGAAGAATCAAATTGCAGACTGTCATTCAAAAAACAAAATCCTACTCTATGAAACCATGGCGGAATTATAGAAGGGGTGAATTTCTCACTTTCAGTTGAAGACGGCAAATTATTATAATGAAATGCCCAAAAATAGAAATTTCACGAATTATTCGCATAATTTCTTCTATAAATGTATCAAATTGCAGACTGTCAGTTAAAAAACAAAATACTCCTCTATGAAACCATGGCGGAATTATAGAAGGGGTGAATCTCTCACTTCCACTCAAAGAAGGCAAATTGTTATGAGGAAATGCCCAAAAAAAAGAAATTTCACGAATTATTCCCATGATTCTTTCTCTAAATTAATCGAATTGCAGACTGTCATTTAAAAAACAAAATGCTCTCCTATGAAACCATGGCGGAATTAAAGAAGGGGTGAAGCTCTCACTTTCAGTTGAAGAAGGCAAATTATTATAATGAAATTCCCAATAAGTAGAAATTTCACGAATTATTCGCATGATTTCTTTTATAAAAGAATCAAATTGCAGACTGTCATTCAAAAAACAAAGTGCTCTTCTATGAAACCATGGCGGAATCAAAGTAGGGGTAAAGCTCTCACTTCCACTTGAAGAAGGCAGAGATTAATATAATGAAATGCGCAAAAAAAAAGAAATTTCACGAATTATTCGCATAATTTCTTCTATAAATGAATCAAATTGCAGACTGTCATTCAAAAAACAAAATCCTCGCGTATGAAACCATGGCTGAATTATAGAAGGGGTGCAGCTCTCACTTTCAGTTGAAGAAGGCAAATGATTATGATGAAATGCCCAAACGAAAGAAATTTCACGAATAATTCGCATAATTTCTTCTATAAATGATTCAATTCGCAGACTGTCATTCAAAAAACGAAACCCTCCTGTATGAAACCATAGCGGAATTATAGAAGGGGTGAAGGGGTGAAGCTCTCACTTCACTTGAAGAAGGCAAATTATTATAATGAAATGCCCAAAAAATAGAAATTTCACGAATTATTCCCATAATTTCTTCTATAAAAGAATCAAACTGCAGACTGTCATTCAAGAAACAAAATCCTACTCTATAAAACCATGGCGGAATTATAGAAGGGGTGAAACCCTCACTTTCAGTTGAAGACGGCAAATTATTATTATGAAATGCCAAAAAAATAGAAATTTCACGAATTATTCGCATATATTTTTTTCTATAAATGAATCGAATTGTAGACTGTCATTCGAAAAAAATTTAATCCTCCTCTATGAAACCATGGCGCAATTAAAGTAGGGGTAAAGCTCTCACTTTCACTCGAAGAAGGCAAATTATTATAATGAAATGCACAAAAAAAAAGAAATTTCACGAATTATTCGCATAATTTCTTCTATAAATGATTCAATTCGCAGACTGTCATTCTAAAAACAAAACCCTCTATGAAACCATGGCGGAATTATAGAAGGGGTGAAGCTCTCACTTCCACTTGAAGAAGGCAAATTATTATAATGAAATGCCCAAAAAAAAAGAAATTTCACGAATTATTCGCATAATTTCTTCTATAAAAGAATCAAATTGCAAACTCTCATTTAAAAAACAAAATCCTCCTCTATGAAACCATGGCGGAATTAAAGAAGGGGTGAAGCTCCCACTTTCAGTTGAAGAAGGCAAATTATTATTATGATAGTGCACTGCACCTGTGTAGTTACGCCGCTGGGTATCAGAACCTCATCCTGAACTCGACTTATTTGAGGCACAGAAAAACGATACAATTCGTTACATTTGATTGCAGCGCGATTTGGTCATTATCCGAAAGGAAATTGATTAGATTAGTTATTCAGCACTATTCACCTCACCGTTCTTATACACTAATGTTTTGCGATGACCCCAAAGGAAAATTTCATGGGTTTGTTCAATTCAAAATTTCCTTTCGAATGGTCCACGAAATATCAATTTTTTCAGGGCGGTACAGAGAATATCGTGGTTTATCTTTTAAGCCCCAAAATCTATTTTGAACGCTCGTTCTACTTACACGAGGGCTATATCATTTCGTCACGATGTCTGATTTTCCGAATTTTGAACCGAAAATGGTCTCAATCGACAGAGTTCGATTTACTGATGACGAATCTGTTGGAAAATTCAAGTCTATCCGTCCGGCCGTAAGTACGATAACTATCGAATGGAACAACCTAGAGACTCGAAAATTTCAGTGTGGGTTCAGTTCCCAAATGCCGCGGTTGGGGTCGTTAATGAGCAGAATTCCACAAGGGGTTCGAAATTGGCCGTTCGAAATTTTGTTCCCCTGATTTCTTCGAAACAGATTCGATCGAGATAAAATTTTGCACTCAAATGGAGAATGTCGTGTTCAAGCTACATGCGAAATTTTGACTAGGGACTTGAAATATTCAGGTTATGTTTGGATCGCGAATGTCGCGGTCACGTTCATCAATGAGCAAAATTAGACGAGGGGTCTCGTAAATATGGCCGTTCAAAATAATTTTTTCCTGATAATTTCGAAACTACCGATTGGATTGGAATGAAATTTTGCACATGGATGAAGAATAATGTACTCGAATTTTGTCCTGACCGCATTACCAAGACCAAAGATAATTCTAGCAAATAATCGAAAAAAAAAATTTGCAATTGGTTTCTAAAACTGGAAAATCCACCTACAAGGTGGATGAACGAGCGCTCAAAAGCTCCTGAATTCACGGCGGGCTTTTTATATTTTTTTTACATAACTTAGAGAAATGTCGTTATTGCCATGAAAGAATACATAATTCAACCTAAGGAATCCAATTTTCACTTTGAATGGCATACTTGTTACAAGATCGAATTGCATATTTCATGTAATTTTTTTGTAATGCGGTCCTGATTCTAGTCCTCTCGTGATAATATTTGTTGTCTTTCGCTGAGATTTTGAAGCTCAAAGCTTAAGAGCGTTTTTAGGTATAAATTGAACCATTTTGGAAAACTTCATTCCACAACACAAAAAAGTAGATATTGATATTTTTTCGAAAAACTTGAAAACTTAAGAAAAAATATTATTTCATTTCTCAACACAAAATTGAAAGGTTAGTATCATAAGAGATGCTCGAAACAGAGTCCTTCCATTATTTCGACACATTTTCTAGATCTCAAAATAAGATTATTATTTATTCACAATTTATTTCCCTTTTTAAAATATCGGGATTTCGTTTCAATTCGGTGCAAGCTTCTTTTATCCTCTGCCTCAAATGCTCTCGTTGAGGTATTTCATCGGCATATACATTACCCACGGAAAATAATCCATATGAGTTAGATCTGGGGAACTTGGGGGCCATGATACAGGACCACCATTTGAAATCCATCTATTTAGGATAGTTGTCATTCAGATATTGTGTAACCTCTCTGATTAATCGGTGTGGACCTTGATCATCATGCTCGAAGTGAATTCCCCTGATAATCAATTCTCTTAGCCATGGAGCTAAAGTGAATTTAATAAAATTGAAATAGATTTCTCCTGTTGATATTTCCTCGAATATGTACGGCCCTACATTCAAAAGCTTGATTATGCATACTTTTATTTACCTCTTCACGCAGCGTGTTACAACAGTCAGTGGGTGCTGAGAGTTAAGAATACAAAGGAGTTGAAGAGAAAAACATAAAATTCGATGTTTCAGAAAAAAGAAAAGACACATTATCACGAAAGGACTAAAATCAGGACCACATTACAAAACAATTACATAAAATATGAATTCGTTCGATCGCTACTCGCTTATAGCAAGTGTGCCATTCAAAGTGAAAATTGAATTCCTTAGGTTGAATTATGTATTTTTTCATGGCAATGGCGATATTTCTCTAAGTGATGTGAAAAATATAGATTTTAAGTCTTGAAAGATAAACTACGACATTCTGAGTAGGGGAGAGCGGGGTTGATAGTGCCGTTTTTTACAAATCCCCATATGATTCAGATGAAACAAGGACTTTATCTGGAAGAAGTGGTTCATCCTTAGCCAAATTCAGTCCATAATACGAATTTACCTACAGATTTTGCACATTTTCAATAGTTTTTGAGAAAAAGTGATTTTTTTATACAGCGGCGACAAGGCACTACCAACCCCACTTTGGGGCAAGTTGTGCCGTAGCTGGGGTCGGTTGTGCCGTTGATAATACTAGGTGTTTCACATGAATGGAAATCAATTCAGAATTTAAAAGACGTCAATTTCATAAAAATATATTTATGCCAAGATGGTGGTATGTTTTGTACATTAAACTTCACGGCACACTGGAACGCAAGTTGTTGTACTTCTTTCGGTAGATGACCGAAGTAAATTGAAGCGCTTTTGAAGATGTACTTCGACAGTAATGCATTGTTCCTCATTAAACACTTGTCTTGGTTTGTATACAACCGCAGGAGTAACTCCACTTTTTATTTTTTTTACATAGCGTTGTAGTGTTGTGTGACAAATTCACAATTCACGTGCAACTGTTTTTTTTTGTTGGTTGTGCCGCGGCACAACCAGCCCCAAATGAACGGCAAATTTTACCCCGTTTATGAGAGTGTGATATTTTGGCCGACATATGAAAATCACTCTGCTCAAATCATTGAAATTACACTGCATAACAAAGTACGATGAATAACACACATTTCACTGAAACTTTCATATTGAAAGCAAGAAAAATGCTAGCTTGCGACCAAAAAGTATCGAAACGGAAATATTTACTGACGTGCTGCTGGAGGAACCTCACATGAGTCACATGTAATTCTACTCGGTCCGCTTCGCTGACGCAACTGAGATGGCAGCCACGTGTGCCCGATGGTTAGGCAATACGCGATACAATACGATCCTTTATCAATCTTTTTCTGATTTCGAGATATTAGCATCGGCACAATTTACCCCCGGCACTTTCAGCCCCGCTCTCTCCTACTGAAGAAAATATTGATATTTCATTAGCCATTCGAAAGAACTTTTTGAAATGAACAAACCCAAGAAATTTGATCAAAATAGGACCTCAGATTCCAAAGTTATAGCTATCCATAAACCACCCTGCACTCCGGAACTAATAGCCTTAGGATCAGGCGCGCTCCCACGGGAAGGGGGGTACTTGGTGTAATTAGAATTACCCCTCCCTCCAGGACAGAACTTTCAACACTCAATTTTTTTACCGAAAATACAGAAAACAATAAACATATTTGGCTAAAATTAGCCAAAGTATTTTTTACGACTTATTCAAGAAGAATACAAATTGAAATTCGGATTTCATCGCCCCCCCTGAATACGGCCTTGAGCCAAAATCGTGGTTAATTCATTTTGGTTTATCCAATTAGTTTGTGCAGGAAAGGTTTCAAACAGAGGAAAATAATTTTAGCCTTCAACTGATTGTTTATTGTTCAATGTTTCTGAAACGAAATGAAAGATTTTTCAGACGGAAATTCATCAATGTCAAATGAGCTACTGAATTCAATAATATCATGATCATAAAAATCCAGAAATTTTGGTGAAAATTACGATCAGTCAATGAAAACACATTTCAAAGAAGGAATTATTACTCGATGATATAAGGGAATATCTTATTGAACTTAACATATTCTTATTAGGCAAGATAATCAGAGAGTCTGAAGCTTTGTGCTTTAAATAAGTCAAAAACTATAAGTACGTCCACTAAGGCAGCGTTAAAACTATTTAATAATACCCCGAAGGTGAACACAAGATTGCGAACGAATAAAATCATCATCGGCATAAATACTAGTTACAATTAACAATGTTTTCGATCTATAACTCTATACTCATTATTCGCCATAACATATACACTAAAATTCTAAGTAATATGTCATTAAATTACTATCTGATATTTCTAAAAATATCAAGCACATAATCATGAATAGTTTCGTCTCATTTTTTGTTTTTCGGACACTCTTGAAAGTTTATGTAACGATTCACTCGTATTTCTCAGATCTATTTCTGTTTCTTACACCTCGTTAAACCTAAAACATTATCGGTAAACTGAATTATTATAACGAGTGTGAATCATTTAAATGAGGTACACAGCATTACACGTAGATTTCGAAAGATTTCATTCTTCCTTTACATACTAATAATTTCAATACATATATACATAATAACCAGCTGAATTGAACTAAGGATGTTTCATATAAAACTTAATGTTTCATACTTGATGAAGATTTGAGTTTCCCCAACCATGGTATCTTCCCTTTAACTGAATGTGTAATTCGGTGAAGCTGAACAATATGTTTTTTATGAAAACATTAATGCCTACAATTATTAACAAATGAACATAAAACTTAAAAATCTACATTTTGAGCTAATGCGATACATTTCCTACCTTGTTATCATGCATTCTCATAACGAACAAATTATTGCTGAACTCAAACACGACATTGTACAAATTATACCCTTATAGATATTTTTGTATGATAACAAAATACAATATGCTATTAAATTCATTCGGTTTGCGTATCGCTTCATTCAAGAAGAATAAAGAAGATTCCCTCAACTTCAACTTGTTATTTTCAAATTGGAGTAAATATGAACATACCACCCAAGCTGTGAAGGTGAACATGGATATCTTTGGTGAAACCGTTTTGTGACGTTACTTTGTTGTACCTATTTTTAATTGATTTTTATGTGCGAAATATGTCGATAGTAAGATGAAGAATCATTCACGTTTCTTCTGGAAAATTTTGAATTGGCAATAACAAATATGTTCGTCAAAAATCTATCGAAACGGAAATTATTTGGCTTAAACTATCATCAATTCGAAATGAACTGAACCTCTTCTATCAGCTCGATCGTGGATTATGTTTTTGGCCCAGGCTTTGCATTCAATATTGATGAGAACTCCACCTGGAATTCCACACATTTCACATCAGATTGTATTACATAAGAAAACACCATTACAAGGAATAATAATGAAAAATTGATGAGAAATAATTTAACTCTGTCACATGATGATCTAATGTATCTTTTACCAAAAAAAGACCCACAGAACAATTCTAGGCAACAGCTAATTGCCATGACGAATCCTTGGTCCGTCATCTTGTTTTTAATTTCAGTAAAACAAATTTGGTCTGAAGAAACTAAATAATTGAGAATCAATACATTAAAGAGGAACGTTCTAACGAATCATCAACAAAACAAAATCTGACAGTTTAGTGTTATAAAAGTGTTATATTTATAGAGATGTGGCGCCAATTACTCAGACCGATGTCCTAAAAAGAAATTATAAAAAGCAATGCCGTGAAGTCAGGAGAAGTTCCAGTTTTTGGCGACCAATTTTTTTTCGATAATTCGCTAGAATTTTCTACGGTATCTATGATCTTGGTAATGCGATCTGGACAAAATTTTGCACGTAGTTTGATTACATCATTCTTCATCTATGTGCAAACTTTCCGAAAAATACTTACTAGTAGTATTACTATTACTTACAATTGAACCATAACAAAAAATTCGAAAACAGCGAGAGAACACCCCATTGATAAAATGAGTAATCTGGGGGACAATGGCATTTATATTTCTCATAGAAATGATGGTAATGAAAAGATACATTTGAGAATGACCAAAACAGAGTTCACAAATATTACAAGAAATGCGCTGTTGTAATATAAAACATTTTTACCACAAAACCAGAAAAGATGGGAATTCAAAAATATATCATAGATACATTGAAGACGAACATAATATACAGGGTCTTTCACGAGGAACCTCACCCATATTTATACGGAAAACTACTGAACGTATTTTCATGAAATTCAGCACTTATAAGTATTTCACGATGCTGATGAAATCTAAAATATTTTCAAGGCATGAGCACCTCCGGTTTTTCCGGAAATGATGTCAACTTCCGTTTTTCAAATTAGAACACCATTTTTTTATTGCAGAAATAGATTCCTTAGAATATTTCAAGTTATTTTGATGTAACATTTTTCAGTTTTGGTTGGAAAATTCTCTCTGAGCGGGAAAATTCGAAAAAAAAATCGAAAATAGAGCTCCGCTGAAACAAGAATAACTTCGAGGTTTTTGGATGGAAAATTTTCATTTTTGGGATTTTTCAAGATGTAAGATTGATGTATCCACTTTGAAAATCGAAATCGCGATTCATGATACAGGGGGTGAAAAAATCGCTTTCAAAGTTAGGGATGACAAAATCGTGAAAAATCAATTTTTTCAAATTAGAACCCCATTTTTTCATGGCAGATATTGAATCTACGTTAAAAAATAATGTGAGTGTATGCATCACACCCTTGCCCTAAAATGGATATTTTCTGAGTTATTCACAAAAAACTGTTTTTCGTCTTGAATTTTCAGCTATTTCTTTTCCCTTCACGCCAAAAAGATGAAATTTTCAGGAATTGTTACTTAAACCATGTTTTAGATTTTACTACCCTAATATGCGAGAGAAAAAAGTTACAGGTTGTTCCTAAATAGATGACGAATTTGGATTCGAATTTGTATCGGAAACCTCTTTATTTCACATTAATTACATCTGCCAAATTCCTCTTTATTCAGTAGCATTTTGTGTTTACTATTAATTTGGTGATAATTCGTATTAAGTTATAAAATCGATCACTATGCCCAATTTTACCAATGAAGATTATTTAAATCTCATTCTACTTCATGGAGAATGTAATAAAGTTGTAGATAGAACGATTCGACTGTTCATTGAGAGGTTTCCTGACCGACCCAGACCAACGAGAGATACCATTAACAGAACCATGACAAACTTGAGAAATGTCGGATCTTTCGTTAAGAAAACTATACACAGAGAAAAAAGTGTAGTAGAAGATGAGAACAACGAAATTACAGTTCTTGCATATTTTCGTGTGAATCCTCAAAATTCTCTCAAAGATGCCGAGATTGATCTGGGATTATCTCAATCGAGTGTTTGGAGAATATCAAAAAAACATAAAATGCACCCATATAAATTCAATAGGGTACAGCATTTGAAGGAAACTGATTTCGTCAGGAGAACAGAGTTTTGCGAAGCTATGATGATTCGATTTCAAGAGAATGAAAACTTTTTGGACTGTATAATTTGGACAGATGAATCTAGATTCAGAAAGAATGGTTCTTTCAATAGGCATAACGGTCATTATTGGAATGAAGAGACCAACCACCACTTCAGACAATGGAACTTTCAAGAGACCTGGAGTTTCAATGTTTTTTGCGCCATCAAAAATAATGCAATTCTCGATGTTCACATTTATGATGAGACTTTAACTGGTAAGATAGAACACTACACATGTTTGCATTATTTAAAGAATGTTCTCCCTTAGGAAATAGATATTCTGACATATTGACTCAAATAATTGAGCCGCTAGTACAGAACCATAATGACTTATGGTATCAACAAGATGGCGCGCCTCCACACAATTCACTCAATGTGTCAAATATCCTCTACAGGCTATTTGAAGATCGATGGTTGGCGAACAATGGTCCACATCTTTGGCCACCACGTTCTCCCGATTTAACTCCTTTAGACTATTATGTTTGGGGTAGGATAAAAAATATTGTCTACTCAACTCCCCTGACTGATAAAGAGGACTGCATAGAACGAGTCAGAAATGCGTTCAGGTTTGTTTAGATTTTTAGATTCATAGTTTTGAAACTCAATTTGGTTTTTAAACACTTTTGCAGATCTCTTCCTCCCGATGAAATAAGAAGAGCAACGCACGAAGCATTCCTGAAACGTATAAATAAATGTCTAGAAATTAACGGTCAAAACTTTGAGCATCTTCTCTAGTTATAACTGCGAGAGTTTGCCATGGTTCTCCTAATAGTAACTTGAAGTCGGTTTCAAGAAGGGGTGAAAAATCTACAGCATGGTTCAAATAAGAGTTCCTGAAAATTTCATCTTTTTGGCGTGAAGGGAAACGAAATAGCTGAAAATTCAAGACGAAAAACAGTTTTTTGTGAATAACTCAGAAAATATCCATTTTAGGGCAAGGGTGTGATGCATACACTCACATTATTTTTTAACGTAGATTCAATATCTGCCATAAAAAAATGGGGTTCTAATTTGAAAAAATTGATTTTCCACGATTTTGTCATCCCCAACTTTGAAAGCGATTTTTCCACCCCCTGTATCATGAATCGCGATTTCGATTTTCAAAGTGGATACATCAATCTTACATCTTGAAAAATCCCAAAAATGAAAATTTTCCATCCAAAAACCTCGAAGTTATTCTTGTTTCAGCGGAGCTCTATTTTCCTTTTTTTTTCGAATTTTCCCGCTCAGAGAGAATTTTCCAACCAAAACTGAAAAATGTTACATCAAAATAACTTGAAATTTTCTAAGGAATCTATTTCTGCAATAAAAAAATGGTGTTCTAATTTGAAAAACGGAAGTTGACGTCATTTCCGGAAAAACCGGAGGTGCTCATGCCTTGAAAATATTTTAGATTTCATCAGCATCGTGAAATACTTATAAGTGCTGAATTTCATGAAAATACGTTCAGTAGTTTCCCGTATAAATATGGGTGAGGTTCCTCGTGGAAGACCCTGTATAGGTAGGTACCTATTTACAAAATTGGATACTCCATTCCAATTCATATGCGAATGTCAATAAAAATTTATAAAAAGCACTGCCGTGAAGTCAGGAGCTTTTGAGCGCTCGTTCATCCACCTTGTAGGTAGATTCGCATTTTCCATTTTCAGAAATCAATTGAAGAAAAAAATTTCAAACTAAGGCGAGACTCCAGACTTCACGTCAGTGCTAGAACTTTCTACGGCATCTATGGTCTTGGTTATGCGATCTGGACAAACTTTCGAAATTCTCAAGAAAAAAAAATTTGAACGGCCAAATCGACGGAACCCTTTTCTAATTTTGCTCATTGATATACATTACCGCGACATTCGAGATCCACACCTATCCTGGAAATTTCAAGTACCTAGGCCTTTCCGTTCAAAAGTTATAATTTTCTATGGTTTATATGGTTATGGTAATGCGGTCTGGACAAAATGTAGCTTAAATATGTCATTCTCGATAAAAATTCATACAGAATTCCGCCACGATCGAATCCGTAGTTTTGAAATTATCAAGAAAACTAAATTTCGAACGACCCTATTGACGGAAGCCCTAGTCTAATTTTGCTCATTGATAAAAGTTACCGCGACATTCGAGATCCACACCTATCTTGAAAATTTCAAGTCACTACGCCTTTTTGTTCGTAAGTTATGATTTTCTATGGTTTCTATAGTTCTGGTTGTAAGATCTGTACAAAATGTAGCTTGAATATATCATTCTCCATTAAAATACAAAATTTCGTCACGATCGAATCTATAGTTTTGAAATAATCAAGAAAACTAAATTTTAAACCACCATATTTACAAAACCCCTAGTCTAATTTTTGATGATCGTGGCCGCGACATTCGAAATCTTAACCTACCTTGAAAATTTCAAGTCCCTAGGCCTTCTGTTCGAAAGTTATAATTTTCTATGGTTCTGGTCATGCGATCTTGACAAAATTCAGCCTGAAGCTTGAACACGTCATTTTTCATTTGTGGGCAAAATTTCATCTCGATCGAATCAGTAGTTTCGAAGTAATCAGGAAAACAAAATTTCGAACGACCATGTTCACGGAACCCCTTGTCGAATTTCTTCTTATTACGAACTTAACCGCGGCATTCGCTATTCGAACCTAACCTGAAAGTTTCTAGTTTCTAGGTCATTCAGTTCGAGAGTTATCGTGTATACACGTATAGAAAATTATAACTTAGGAACGGAAAGGCCAAGGACTTGGAATTTTCGTTCAAAATATTTTTTTTCGGCAAACGTCCGGGAAGTACTCACTTCCTAGACGCTTTTTCTTTGATTAAGTAGCATTTCCCGGCCTAGTCCAGGAAGTAGGTACTTCCCGGACTAGGCCGGAAAGAATCACATCGTTGTTAAGGAAATAACGAAAGACACCTATTTGACATGAAATTTCGTAGTTGACATTTGAATTTTTGAAAGTTCGAAATTTTGTTCTACAAAGAAATATAATAAAGAAGTGTGTCCCATTGATTTGTTATTATACACGGTTGCCGAAAAAATAGTGTACGCAACACGTCCAAAAACAGACTTTTTGGACTCGCCTCAGGCTCGTCCTAGAATTTGTTTACTCGTCCAAAACAAACAGTTTTTTCTGAACAGGTTACTGAAATGAAATTTTGCACATATAAAATAATATAAATTGGGAAATTTTGTCCATATCTCATCACCAATACCATAGATACTATAGAGAATTCTAATGAATCTTCGAAAACAAAATTGGTCACTTAGCACTGACGTGAAGTTTGGAGTTTCGCCTTAGTTTGAAAACAGCTGTCAAAAATTTCTTCAATTGGTTTCTAAAACTGAAAAATGCGAAAATACCTACAAGGTGCTCGAACGAGCTCGCTCAAAAACTTCTGACTTCACGGCAGTGCTTTGTATAATTTTTTTAATATTACAGTATAACCTTGATATAACGACCCTCAATATAACGAAATTCTCGATTTAACGAATATTTCGAAATCCCCTAGAACTGCCCGTAAGAATTGATGTAAAATATACCTCTATATTACGAATACTTTCTGTTAATGACCTCTTTACAACGAATTTCCAATCATCGAAAAATATCATATAGAAAGTCTAATTTACCTCCATTTAACGAATTTATCAACTCACAACCTCTAAATAACGAATTCTTCCAATCAAAAGCACACAATTATTAGACAATAACAACAAAAATGCATGTTTCGGCAGGTTAAGACACGTAAAACTGTTTGATGAAAACACTGGTGTTTGTCGCTATAGACAACAGAAATTACGATAGCTGAAAAACGAAAGTGTTCTCCAACCATCACAGAAAACCAGAAAAATTATTGAATTTGTAGGCAAGAATCCTCGGCAAGAGACACCGCTAAAGAGTTCAATATTCCTGCGAGTACCTACATTAGCCACAATTTTGAAATTTTAAGATAAATTTCCCGAAGAATGTGAGTGGCCGGCTCCCATTAAACAGCAGAAGATTGTTGTTGTTGAAGATTGAAATCATGCGAGTAAATACAGTGTTTTATTTTTGTAGAAATCGTTCGCCATTGAGATTAGTAAAAAAATGTTCTCACCTCGTTAAAACGAATCTGAGACCAATCTTACCTCTATATAACGAACCTCGGTTCAACGAAATACTTGATATAACGAATATTTTACAAATTCCCTTCAGTTTCGTTATATCGAGGTTGCACTGTATATGTTTTAACAATCACACCGCATGATTGAAAAAGAAATCTAAACTGCATTTAATTAAATTCAGAAAAGACCAGAACTCATCTTATTGTCTGTATCCCGATGGTGAAAAATTGTCATAGCAAGTATTTCACTTGTAATTTATGAGTAAACTTCACTTTTTATAACCACATTTTCTTTTGTGTTCCATAACAAAAGTAAGTACCGAATATTTTTCTATAGAATAACTAGATGACCCGGCAAACGTTGTTTTGCCATATCTCTCCCTTTTTTCGCAATTTCAAAATTGCTCGAGGCCATCGGCCTCTCGTCTCAAAATAACCTAACCTAAACCTAACCTAACCTAACCTAGCTGACCCGGCAAACGTTGTTTTGCCATATCTCTCCCTTTTTTCGCAATATCAAAATTGCTCGAGGCCTTCGGCCTCTCTTACCTTGGGAAAGCCCGTTTCTCCCTCTCGAAAACGCGGGGGGCGCTACGCGCCCCTGGTCTCTCCCATTTTTCGCAATTTCAAAATTGCTCGAGGCCTTCGGCCTCTCGTTGTTCTGGCTATTAAAAAATAAGGGTTGATCGTAGAAGGGTGAAAATTGGGGATTGTATTTATTTTTGTATGTTGTATCATAAAAAAATAGAAATTAGAAATTTTGTCTGAAAAATAAAGAAAAAAAATTTAGGGGTGGACTACCCCTAACATTTAGGGGGATGAAAAATAGATGTTGGCCGATTCTGATAGATACCGGATTAGCACAAAAAATTTCATCAAAATCGGTTAAGCCGTTTCGGAGGAGTATGGCAACGAACACTGTGGACACGAGAATTTTATATATTAGATTGTTATTTTTATATCATTATTTTCATTGAGTATTGAAATAATTTCCTGAGAAGATTCAATTATAATATAATTATTTAAAAGGGGGCTCAGATTATTTAAAATGTTACCATAGAAATTGTTGTAAAGTTATTAGAATGAAGCAAGCGAATTTTTTTTTTGACAATTTGTAAAAAGTCAGTGTGGAATAACTTCTTTGAATTGTATTATTGAAATTGAGATTTGATAACGAAAGATTATCAAAGATTTATGCAGCCTGACATCATGAAGTTGTTGATTTGGTGAGATTCAGATGGCTGTTGGTTGTTGAAAGCCTTCAAATTCGAGGTTCGAGGAGATACTGGAATCGAGCTGCAGTATACATATTCATTGCTGATTTCACAGTTTAGAAGAGAACTGTGGGATAAAACTGTCCCAACAGCTCATACCAGAAATATTAGTGGAACCCGAGGCAATAGATCTAATAGGATCAATCACTGAATTCAAAGATATTCTCTACGAAACGGAGGAGAAATTTGAAGCTTACATTTTATGAACTATATTTAGAGTAAGCTGTTTACTGTGAGTTTTTAATTTATATTTTGTTCGATAGGAGTCATAATTCAGAGTTTTTCATTTTATTAGAATTAGTTTATTGAATTTAAATAATAAGTTTTTGTAAAGAAAGATTATTTCATATGTGCACCTTGAGAATCCTCCTTAAAAAAGAGTCGCGGGAAAAATAAAAGAAAAATTAAAATACAAAATTATTTTTAATATTCTTAGTGGTTCTTTCTTAAAATTTCAATAATAAAATTTAAAATTATTAATATCAAAAAATTGAACCATAACAATTTTGGCGCCCAACGTGGGGGGTGACAGTGAAGAAGATGAGAGTTCCCTAATGTATGATGAAATCGATGATGATTCCCAGAAGCAAAAACGAGCTTATAAGATGAACAATAAAAAGAAAAAAATTATTAAAAGAGTTCATAAACCTGCGCCAAAGAAGACTTTCATTAAAAAAAGGCGGAAGAAAGTAAAAGAGAAGTGGGGAGAAATATTATAAAAAAATTTTTCGACATAAATGATGTTCATATATAAATCCAATTAAAGAAACAAACAATGCTTATCAAGAAAATTTTTATCATTATTCGAGTTATAAATTACAAATCAATCAAGAAATTTCAATATTTAAATTTTTTTTTTTTTTATAAAAAAAAAAAAAATTCATTAAATATTTATATATAAATAGATTTTATAGGATCAATCACTGAATTCAAAGATATTCTCCACGAAACGGAGGAGAAATTTGAAGCTTGCATTTTATGAACTATATTTAGAGTAAGTTGTTTACTGTGAGTTTTTAATTTATATCTTGTTCGATAGTAGTCATAATTTAGAATTTATAAAATTATTAGAAATAGTTTATTGAATTTAAATAATAAGTTGTTGTAAACAAAAATTATATCCTTTGTGCACCTTGAGAACCCCCTTAAAAAGAGTCACGGGAAAAATAGAAGAAAAATTGAAAAACAAAATTATAAGAATATTGTTAGTGGTTCTTTCACAAAATTTAATATTATTAATATCAAAAATTGAACCATAACAATACATTCTTTACTAATTCAACTGCCTAATGTATTGAGGGAAAAATATTTCTCTCTTCATTTTAAGTATTTTATTTGATACTTAAGTTAATTTTTTCATTGATGTACATTTATGCATTAGCACCACAACAGTCTTCCAAAATAAACCCTGATGAAGGTAGTTGGAATTTGTCAAGCAAGTCTTTTGAAGGAAATAATATATTCTTTGGATTAATTGAGCATAAATATAGCAATGTTATGGTTCATAAAAGTTTCTTATTTTATTGTATTTTCTTTCTTATGAGCCAATAAAATAAGTTTGGGATATATTATTGTGAAGGAACTATAGGAAGAAAAAAAATAAACGATAAATATTTGACATCGTTTATTTGGCTATTTTTAAGCAGATGAACGCAATATGCACAAATTGGCAAATATAAAATCTTTTTATTCAATAATTTTTCATCCATGGAAAATCCAATGTGATGAAGAAAAAACAGTATTTTTAAAACATAATCGATTCAAAACTCAACTTTATTAAGATGCAAGTACTGAAACAGATTAATTGTTAATGTGTTAAAATATTTTCGAAATTTATTTTTGGAATTTCAGGCTCCCAACATCCCTACACCTGAACCAAAATGCAATGTTAGTATAAATACAATGCACATTTAATTCAAGAAAAGTTAAATTGTTGAATTAAACATCTGTACTGTGAGTTTTTTCGAAAAGTAACCAGTTCAGACAAGCCTACACTAGAATTATTATTTGTATATAAGTGAATTCAGAACTGTAACTATACACACAGTGCACTTTTCCAAACCTTCAAGAATATTCAACATTCAAGAATTTCACAATTTTCTGAGCAACAACATTAATACTTAGTACCTAAAAGCTATATACAAACATGCTCCACCATCACCTTTTGAATATGTACATTCAAAAAAATGTAAAATTTCAAGACTATAGGTCTAGGTATAGACTATAGGTTTGCCTCTCCACTTTCCTCTTCTTAGAGATATATGCTAGTTGGTATCTTGTTCCATATTAGTTCTATGTTTCCACATTTTTGCCATGAATTTGTCAAAATTATTTTCATCCAAACTATTGAGAAAGCCACTAAATTCTTCTACAATCTAAAATTGTACTGACTAATTCTAATACAAACCAAACAATTTTTAAGATAAATGCCTTTCTTCTTTCTTCAAATTAATAGGTTCATTGTGTTGCCTTCTCTCCTGAATGAAATGGTTGACGTCATCTTGATAACGTAACTTGCTTCCTAAAGGTTCATTCACAACTAATTCATCATTATTATCCGAATATGGTGAACCTGCAACTCAAATACCCAATGTGAAAATACGTTCAATAAATAAGAAAAGTGCAGAGATAGATGAAAATAAAACTACAGCAAGCAGACATACGTCAACAAATTGAACAAACTGAAAAACACAGATAGACATTACCCTGTTACTAAACCTACAATAACGTTTTATAGATTTATACAGAATAAACACCATACCAAGATTTGTGAGAAACCGACTTTATGTGCTAATGGTTGACTTAGAAAAAGAATTAGGAACTGTTGATACTGAACCATGTGAAGGAACGCAACTTCACAATCGATGATTAAAATAGTTTATTCAAATATAAACAGCTTGAAAAACAAAAAAAAGAACTTGTACGATATTATATAGAGAAGAATAAAATAAACTGTGCGATCTTTGTTGAGACTAAAACGAAAAAAGAAAACAATTTCACCTTTTAAAATTGGAGATTGTGAAGTTTTGCAGTTTTGAATAGCGACTATTTTATCCGAACGAGAGTGCAGAACACTTTCAATACACGAACACGCGGGATCGCAAACTAATATTAACTATTTTTGGCCAGCGCAGTGATCAATCTAGGAAGAACTCTACGGTTTGTAGAAACCACAGGACCTTCTCATCTTACTAGGGAAATTCATCGGGAAGGCTAGGCAATTGAAACAAAATGGTTAGAACCAAGTAATAAGAGTTTATTGGTTCTGTCGGGGCGGTTCCCCAACTTCGGGTCGGCACAAAAAAAATGAAAATCTGATAATCAGGAAAAATAATTTAAGGAGCAGGCAAAAGACCCTCGAGAAAATCCTGTCCTGGCGCACTGAATATCAATAAGAGGAAAATAACATAATATCATAAGCAGAGACAAATACTAAAATGGTTACATACGAAAATCATACATATTAAATAGAAAACAATAAAAGCATAGGTGATCCGTAGGCATTGTATATGGTGAAGAAGTAACAGTAGATGCAGAAACAGAGTTACATTCAAAAGAGACCTTCGTTCAGAATGATAGGTGTTACCACGACAACATTGACAACTTTAAGTACAAAATGCGTCCCAGGATAAAAGTACCGCCATTGTATTCCCTATCCCCTTAATCTACTAAATGTGGGACAAAGGGCACCTAATAGGGACCGGGACCATCTCGACAGTCTGTAATCCCAGTGGAACGTATCCGGAGTCCTTGTAAAAAGGCAGGAAGGTTAACTAATGACTACTACCCCTAAAACAAAGGATACAATTCTTTTCACTCCTATAGGGAGCGTATGCACAAAGTTATCGTGTAATGCTAGCACCTATCGTCCTAACAAATAATCAAGAATCCAAACTATAAATGAACTATCTACCAATTATCACAGGATGAGGACTGAATCCATGGCATTCCCGCAGTCCCGCAAACGCAAAATATTAAGGCCTTCTTTTTCATCCGCCCCCGCCATCTTCGACGCTTTCCCCCCCTTCTTGCATGTTGTTCCTTTGAGTTTTTTCTTTTTCACGCTGTCAACTACCGCAACCCCTCATGTTGGTCTTAGCTGACCCAACTCTTACCCCGAAGCTTTTTGTGGGTAATCTTACTCTGTCCTAAACAGTTTATCTCGTTTTTCAGGGGTGGTTCATCTCAGTCGCCCCCTTGAAGCTTCATGTCACCGATGGTACAAGTGGTGGAAAGGAGCTTCAATATCCCTCTCACTTTTTATTCCAGACCCACCTGGTTCGGTCTGTATTTTCATCCTCATACTCACCCGTTTGGAATATGTTCATCCACTCAAACTTCCATTTCCACGGATATAATACTCAAGAGGAAGAAACTACTCATGCTTCCCTTATTGCAGATCAGGTCGATAATAAAATTTCAAGTTGGCTACGTTGTAGTTCCCTACCCTTCTCCTGTCTTGAATGTTGACGAGGTGATATACGTTTGGATAGGGGATACCACCCACCAGATGAGGTCCAGAATATAAGGGACAGAACTTCGCTGTTTTCTTTGCCCCAGCATCCAAGATGGGTTGTTCTCGTAGTAGCACCCAATCACCAACTTGTAACATATCCCCTATGGGACACCGCTTCCTTCTTAACTGGGCTTGGTGTTGGAGGCGGTTTCGAGCCATTGCTTGGTACTCTCCTACCGTCCTCAGGATTGGGGGCGGTAGGTGGGAAGCTATTATCGAGTCCAGTGGCAAGTCTTCCGTTTTCCCAAAAATTATTTGACATGGGGACAGACCGGTGCTCAAATGTGGAGTATTGTTGAATAATTTCTCGATCGCCGGAAGTTGGAGGGCCCAACCCGTATGCGCATTATTGCAATATGTTCGGAATATACGGCCTAACTCTCTCATAACCCTCTCGCACGGATTCGAGGCTGGGTGGCGAATCGAAGAATAGGTAAAACCAATGCTGAATGTGGCCAGAGTCTTCTTCCATACGGTCGCGGTGAACTGGGAGCCATGGTCAGAAAGTACCTTCCGAATAGGTATAATGTTGTTGTAATCATGGACAATCTTGAGGGCAGCAATCTTAGCCTGGGCTCGCCGCAAGGGATATAACTTCACATACTTTGAGAAGATGTTGATGACTACAAAAATTTAGGCCACTTTGCTTCGGCTCATGGGCAGCGGTCCATAGAAGTCAACACAGACCAAGTCTCCGGGGTTCACACTGGTGATGGGGTGGGTAGGACCCCGCAGCTATTTCCTCGGATACTTATTCCGTTGACAAACATCACAGCTCCTAATGGTCTGATGTATCCGCCTTCTCATTTTCTGGAAAAACAGGCACTCTTATAGAACGACACACAGCTTATTTGTTCCAAAATGCCCATACAGTTGGTGGTAGGCGGTCACCAGCTTCTCCACTAGGACGTCAGGAACAACTATACGAGATGGATACGAAGTATCGGATTGGTACAGTAAGATACGGTCCTGACTCATCCAGCAAAGTGATAGGTACTTGTGTTGAGCAGCTGTCAGCACGGTGGGGTCTTCAGTGAAGAAATGGTAAATGGGTCCCCAGAACGAACAGCTCGACTGATGCTTGGCAATCTGGCGCACAGTATCACTAACTTCATTGATATGCTCGGCTTCAAAAAAGTTTACTAAAACCGATCGGTCATTACTTGATACCGCTGGACCACAACCCCCCCTGATGAAGTTTAACCCAGCCACCAAGGGGCCTTCCTTCGATATATGGTTAGGCATAAGATCGGGATGATATCTGGAAAGCGTGTCAGCAACAATGTTTTCCTTCCCAGGAACGTACTCCACATCGTAGTCTAACTGGTTCAGAAATAGCGACCAACGGGTTAGTCTTTCATTTAGGAGACGACACTGCTTGAGGAATTTCAGTGCATGATGGTCTGTCCTAATTACCACCTTGTTTCCCATGATCAAGGTCTGGTATTTCTTTAAGGCAAAAATTATGGCCAGTAACTCCTTTTCAGTCACTGTATAGTAGAGTTCTGGACCCCGCAACACCCGACTGGCAAATCCTAAGACCAAATGTTCACTATGCTCGTTGAGTTGGTACAGCTCGACACCCAACGCAACACCAGAACTATCACACTGCAGAACGAACGGCCGTTGCCACTGGGGGAATCGAAGCATTACGGTATTGAGGAATAGTCCTTTTAATCTTTCAAAGGCTGTGTGTTCCACGTCTTGCCATTCCCATCGGGTTCTCTTCTGTAACAAACGAGTCAATGGATACATCACAGTACTGTAATCGGAAGCGAAGCGGCGGTAATAGTTGCATAATCCTAAAAACCCCTTTAACTGTTTCACAATCTTTGGTGCGGGAAATTTTCGGATGGCTGCTGTCTTGTCAGGGTCTACGCAGACACCGGTGGAAGTTAAGATATGACCCAGGAAGTGTACCTTTTCGCGGAAAAATTCGGTCTTGTCCAAGTTCAGCGTCATTTGGGCCTCCGAGAATCGGGTGAAAATCTGACGCAAGTATTCCAAATGTTGATCAAAATCCTGGGCTACAACAAGGAGGTCATCGATATGTTTATGAGTGAACGAACATATCTCGGGTCTTAGGATAACATCCATGGCCCTAGAAAAACTGGCGACAGCTGTCTTGAGGCCGAACGGGAGAACTTGGTATGTATATGTCTTACCATCATACATAAAGGCAGTATATTTGGTACTTTCAGGCTGTAAGGGGATCTGCCAATAGGAGGCCCTCAAGTCTAAAGTGGAAATATATCGACAATCCTGAAATGATTGAAAAATCTCCTCAGGTGGTGTGGGAACGTCATTGTCCGCTATCTTCAGGGCATTAATCCACCGGGCGTCGAGACATATTCTTACGGTCCCATCCTTTTTTGTCACTACTGTTGTCGGACTGACATATGGGGACGATTCCCTTTTGATAACCCCTAGGTTCAACATTTCTTGTAGCACCTTCTCTACAGCTGGTCTCTTAGCAAATGGGATCGGGTATGGGCGCCTTACAAACGGTTTGTCAGAGTGAAGGGTAATCTGATGGGAATACTTGTTCGTCCGGCCCGGGTAGGTGTTGAACAAGTGCCGAAACTCCAACAGCAGGTTCAAGAACACCTTCTTCTGGCCACCGTCCAACCTGTCTAAGGTTGCTACCTTCTTCAGCAACTCGTCAATGGGTACGATATGATCGGATAGCTTAATGTTAGACCGTGTCGATTGGTTGTCCACCAGAATACAGCTTGGGATTGTGTTCCCCTCCTCCGGTGGTAGTGGTGGTAGTTCCCCTTGAAAGGGGATTATGACAGTTCCCTCCGGGCCACCTATTGCGATGTTCCTCTTGTCGAAGTCTAGGATCCCTTGTACACTGGTTAGCCAATGGACCGGACGGACCAACTTAGGGACAACTAGAAAATTATGCTCATGCAGAGTCCTAGATGGGGGAATCGTAAACGACAGCCAAACCTGGTGCTGAATCCTAGGGCTCCGGTTACCTTATGTACCCCGAAGATAAGTGTTGGTCACTGGTAAGTACATAACTGCAGAGTCGGCCACCGCAGCAAGGCTCGTTTCGCTAATGCAAGACAGTTCACAACCTGAATCCAGTAACGTCAGTAGCGATTGTCCGGAATACTCGATGGTCAAATGGGGTAGGGAACCATAGGATTGTCCTACAGCCAAAAGTGGCTCTGGTTCTGAAGGGTTTCCCGTAATGGTTGCCACCAGTGGTTGAGACCTCCGTAAAAAGATAGTAACTGGTGTCGCCCCCACATTTTTGAGCATCTTCACACCCCTGGGTTATAGATCGTATAGCTGTTCGATGGGTAGTGGTGCCCCTGTTGTAACGCAGTTGAAGAAAGTGACCACACTCGGCTGGCAGCGACATAACGATTGTGGTTCTTGGCAGTGGCGACATGGACATCCAGCAGGTACGAACTGGATCTTTGGAGAAATGGGACTGGTTAATTCACCAGCTGGTTTTAGGGATACCTTTCCCAAAAGTATCCCCACTAAGCGTTTCCCTGGGGCGTGTTGCCGGACTGGTTGGGCCCTCTCGCCCGTGGTGGCGGGTACGGTGGTACTAGAACTCGCCCCCTTTGGTGCGTATCCGAGTGCACCACTCTTGAAGTCGACGCGCCCCCACCTGACTTATTTTGGTTAATCTCGTCCTGTCTTTCAAAGAAAGCTACCGCCTGGTCGAGAGTGCCCGATGTCATCATTCCCCACATGGTCTGATATTGGTGAGGATACTGCTTCATGACGGCTCTTAATATCTTATCATCCGGAATAGGGGGCCTAAATAACCGGTACCGGTTGACTTGTTTAAGGAAAAAGCTAGTTAGATTTGTGGTGGGCCCTGGGTGGTACCGTTGCATATCCAGCCGGTGCCGTTCTTGCTCTTGTTTTTCCTCCGACCAAAAGGTTGCAAGGAAAGCACGACGAAAATCTTCATAAACTTGCCACTTATTTTGATGGTAATTTTTCCATTCTTCTACTTCACCGTATAAAAGACTTTTGGCCGTGTTCAACTGCTCTTCATGGGGGGTATGGGCCCTAGTGAAGTATCCCTCGAGGTCTTCTATGAACTTTGTGGGCACAGATCGATAAGAGTGTCGGAAGTGTGGTGGCTATATTACTCTAGGCTGACTGTTTGCCTTCCCGATAACCTGTAAAGCTACCTGCTGCCATTCTGCGCCGCTCAAAGTAGGGATCGTATCTGAAGCCTGCCTGGAGGCACACTGGGGGCCTGCACAGGGGTATGCTGAGTACCCAATGTAGGTGACAGGACTGGTGTCTGCAAGTCGCCTGTGGTGGTCGTCGCTGCACCTAGCCTTTCGTGGAGGTCATGCAAGCTCTGCAGCATCAGCCGGTTAGTCTCACCCTGTTGTTCATGAAGTAGACGTTGTCGTCGCAGCTCTGCTCTCAGCTCCTGTATTTCGAATGATTGATTTACATCCGCAATTCCTAAATCGGTCGATTCCATTCTGTCGAATAACCTATACAGAAATTTTGTTAATTAGATCATTCAGTAACACGTGGTCAAGAAGCCAATATTTTATTTCATGCCCTAGACTTCCACTTTTCCTTTTCAGAGAGATTCTGGTCTTTCGGCACCACTGTAAAGTTTTGCAGTTTTAAATAGCGACTATTTTATCCGAACGAGAGTGCAGAACACTTTCAATATACGAACACGCGGGATCGCAAACTAATCTTAACTATTTTTGGCCAGCGCAGTGATCAATCTAGGAAGAACTCTACGGTTTGTAGAAACCACAGGACCTTCTCATCTTACTAGGGAAATTCATCGGGAAGGCTAGGCAATTGAAACAAAATGGTTAGAACCAAGTAATAAGAGTTTATTGGTTCTGTCGGGGCGGTTCCCCAACTTCGGGTCGGCACAAAAAAAATGAAAATCTGATAATCAGGAAAAATAATTTAAGGAGCAGGCAAAAGACCCTCGAGAAAATCCTGTCCTGGCGCACTGAATATCAATAAGACGAAAATAACATAATATCATAAGCAGAGACAAATACTAAAATGGTAACATACGAAAATCATACATATTAAATAGAAAACAATAAAAGCATAGGTGATCCGTAAGCATTGTATATGGTGAAGAAGTAACAGTAGATGCAGAAACAGAGTTACATTCAAAAGAGACCTTCGTTCAGAATGATAGGTGTTACCACGACAACATTGACAACTTTAAGTACAAAATGCGTCCCAGGATAAAAGTACCGCCATTGTATTCCCTATCCTCTTAATCTACTAAATGTGGGACAAAGGGCACCTAATAGGGACCGGGACCATCTCGACAGTCTGTAATCCCAGTGGAACGTATCCGGAGTCCTTGTAAAAAGGCAGGAAGGTTAACTAATGACTACTACCCCTAAAACAAAGGATACAATTCTTTTCACTCCTATAGGGAGCGTATGCACAAAGTTATCGTGTTATGCTAGCACCTATCGTCCTAACAAATAATCAAGAATCCAAACTATAAATGAACTATCTACCAATTATCACAGGATGAGGACTGAATCCATGGCATTCTACGGTTTGGTAAAGAACGACCTGAAACATTATAAATATCAATTCTCTTGTAGATGGAGATGGTACCTAAGA
Source organism: Aphidecta obliterata (assembly GCA_963966015.1). NCBI lineage: Eukaryota > Metazoa > Arthropoda > Insecta > Coleoptera > Coccinellidae > Aphidecta > Aphidecta obliterata. The sequence continues at coordinate 28,799,466 of OZ014431.1, forward strand.
ATGGCAGGATCACTATCAACTGAAACAAAGGCGGTTTACAAATTCTATCGACACTCAACAGACCTCCAGGACGGACAGTCTGTTTCCTAAAATTCATAACAAGTACGTAGGGGAATGCTTGAAATCATGCCATCTTGTCAGCTACCAAGTAGTAGCCGTTGGAGGGAGGAACCTAAAAGAAGTAATAAAGCACAGTGCTCAGAGGAGTCAAGGAGCACGTGGTTCCCACATATTAATCTACACAAGGGTCCGACAAACGAGAATCATTTTACCATAACGTTACAATACAAAAACAAATAACATAGACTTACGTGACTGAGGTATTTAAAATGAAACGGTTATATTATAAGAGTAATATCGAAAAAAAAAACTTTCTTTTCGTTGATTAACTGATCTCTTCAAGAGAACCTCTCGTCCCGCAAACGCAAAATATTAAGGCCTTCTTTTTCATCCGCCCCCGCCATCTTCGACGCTTTCCCCCCCTTCTTGCACGTTGTTTCTTTGAGTTTTTTCTTTTTCACGCTGTCAACTACCGCAACCCCTCATGTTGGTCTTAGCTGACCCAACTCTACCCCGAAGCTTTTTGTGGGTAATCTTACTCTGTCCTAAACAGTTTATCTCGTTTTTCAGGGGTGGTTCATCTCAAGATCCATAGACAAACATGGAAGCGCTCTAAACCAGAATATAAGAAGAGGGGCTCTGTTGATGGCGAAGGAGTCACAACAAATAGGCAAAGGCAATCCTCCACATTTCACTAATCCATGGAATGATGTTCTGCATTTCACAATTCCCTTTAAGGAAGATAAAATCCACACATTTTTGGTTTATATACATCATTCCAGCAAACTTATTGTTTATATCCCGACTCTCCTAGGTCTCTGTGAGACCCCTCAGAAGCTCAGAGCTTCAGAAGCTCAGAACTTGTGCGAGTTTGCAGACCCGGTTGTGTTCTGTGTAGGCTTTGTTACTGTGTCCTTACGCCACCTGAGGTACAGCACTGTTAATTTTTTACCCAACAGTGAATGGTGGAACCGTGCTCCATGTCAGAAAATTTCTTTCCCGACCGGATGATTCGAACCCGGGACCGATCAAGGAGACCGGCCTCAAAGTCGATTGCGCTAACCACTGCGCCACGGCCCCGTATAGAAGAGAACTTATTTGTTAAAGCTTCTCAATACAAATATTGCATTATATTGGGGGAATTCAACACGAACTCCAGAAGAAAAACTCAATTCAATAATTTTTCAAAGCAGGCATGGGCAACCTACGGCCCGCGGGCCAAATGCGGCCCGCGAATAGAATTCTCTTGGCCCGCCAATGAATTTTTTCCACATGACGCAGCCCCAAATTTGCTTTATAAAGATACCACAACAAATAATATTCGTGTAGCAACAACATCGTCCCTACCTAATATTGATGTTCTTGTGAAAGGAACGCAATCCAAGGTGTCTCATTAGTTAAAAACTAATGACTAATGAGTAACGGAGTTGTTTTTGAGCGCTCGTACTACTTACACGAGGGCTATATCATTTTGTCACGATGTCTGTATTTTTCGAACTTTGAGCCGAAAATGGTCTCAATTTACTATGTTCGACTCACTGATGACGAATCCGTCGGAAAATTCGAGTTTGTCCGTCCGTAAGCACGATAACTCTCGAACGGAACAACCTAGAGACTTGAAATTTTCAGTGTGGGTTCAGTTCCCGAATACCTCGGTTAAGTTCGTTAATGGGCCAAATTCCACCAGGGGTTCGGTTCAAAGTTTTGTTTCCCTGATTACTTGAAAACTACAGATTTGATTGAGATGAAATTTTGCACCCAAATGGAGAATGAGGTGTTCAAGCTACATGTGGAATTTTGTCCAGATCGCATGACCAGAACCATAGAAGCCATAGAAAATTGTAACTTTTGAACGGAAACGCCTAGGAACTTGAAATTATCAGGATAGGTGTGGATCTCGAATGTCGTGATCACGTTCATCTATGAGCAAAATTATACTAGGGGTTCCGTGAATATGGTCGTTTGAAATTTAGTTTTATTGATAATTTCAAAACTACAGATTCGATCGTGACGAAATTTTGTATACTAATGGAGAATGATATATTCAAGCTATATTTCTCCAGATCACATGACCAGAACCATGTAAATCATAGAAAATCATAACTTTCGAACGGAAAGGCCTAAGGAATTGAAATTTTCAGGATAGGTGTGGATCTGAAATGTCTCGTTCACATTTATCAATGAGCAGAATTATACTAGGGGTTCCGTAAATACGGTCGTTTGAAATTTTGGTTTCTCGATAATTTCGAAACTACGGTTTCGATCGAAATTTTGTATTTTTATCGAGAATGATATATTAAAATAATATTTTTTCCAGATCGCATGGCCAGAACCATAGAAACCATGGAAAATCGTAACTTTTGAACGGAAAGGCCTAGGAACTTGAAATTATCAGGGTGGGTTTTGATCGCGAATATAACGTTCATCAATGAGCAAAATAAGACTAGGGGTTCCGTAAATATGGCTGTTCAAAATATTTTTTTCCTGATAATTTCGAAACTACTGATTGGATTGGGATGAAATTTTGCACCCAGCTTAGGAATAATGTATTCAAACTACGTGCCAAATTTTGTCCAGATCGCACCACCAAGACCATAGATACCGTAGAAAATTCTAGCGAATTATCGAAAAAAAATTGGTCACCTAAAGCACTGACATAAAGTCTGGAGTTTCGCCTAAGTTTCAGAATTTTTGTGACAGCTGTCGAAAATTCCTTCAATTGATTTTTAAAACTGGAAAATGCGAATCTACCTACAAGGTGCATGTACGAGCGCTCAAAAGCTCTTGCCTTCACGGCAGTGCTTTTCGCGATTTTTTTTTTGTTGAATTATATCAATTTGAGTTTTTTGTTCATTTCTTCTATTGTAAGGAACGGTAGGTTTATTTCATCTTTGTTGGATGAATTTTATTACTGCTAAAAATTTTTTCGGCCGCGGTCTACAAAAAAAAATTCTATGTGGCCCTCAGCAAGAAAAGGTTGCCCATGCCTTTGAAGAATTCCGACTTTGTTAAGATTGACACGGCCCAACATTTATAATAGAGAATAATCCAGACTCAACACCTGACCTAGTTCTATGTACCAGAAACATAAAAAAATAACATCCAGAACATCCTGGCATCAGCGATGCGGAAATTGAATCTTTTCTGAATGTTGCATGTCAGATGTCCCTTCCACTTAAATCTTTTACGCCGAGTGAAGTGAGCACTGAGATAAGAAGGCTAAAAAACAAAAAGGCACCCGGATACGATCTTATAACGGCAGAAATATTGAAAAAGCTACCCAAAAAAGCTATCGTCCTGATCACCACGATATTCAATAGGATGATGAGTATATCCTATTTCCCTATCATATGGAAGTATGCTGAGATTATAATGATAGCTAAACCGAACAAACCAGACCATGAAGTGGGATCATATAGACCCATAAGCCTCCTACCAATCCTGGGTAAACTATTCGAGAAACTGCTTCTGAAAAGGCTGAGAGAAGATATGGACATTCATCAACTAGTACCTGACCATCAAATAGGTTTCCGAGAGAATCATTCCACAGTACACCAAATCCACCGCATTGTAAACGCCATCTCAGCAAGCCTAGAGGAAAAAAAACTTTGCTCAGCAGTATTTCTGGACTCGGCCCAAGCATTCGACAAGGTGTGGCATAAAGGATTGCTATACAAACTGAAAAAACTCCTCCCACAACATTATTACATGATTCTGAAATCATATTTAGCAGACCGTTATTTTACCGTGAAATTCGGAGAGGCAACATCCACCCCTTGTAAGGTCAAATCGGGAGTCCCACAGGGAAGTATATTAGGACCACTTCTATACATCCTCTATACTTCAGACATGCCAGAAAACAGGAACACCACAATAGCCTCTTTTGCAGACGATATAGCCATACTTTCATCTCACGAGAATGCCGAAACAGCTTCAGAAAATCTGCAACAACACTTGAATGAACTTGAACAGTGGCATCGAAAATGGCGACTTAACATCAATGAAAGCAAATCAGTTCAAGTAACATTCACAACCAAAAAAACCACTTGTCCTCCTGTCAAAATGTTTGAAAAGGTTTTACCAGTCGATACCAAAGCCAAATATCTCGGTATACATTTAGATCAGCGCCTCACCTGGAAGCAACATATTCAAGCCAAGAAAAACCAAATACATATGAAGATCCGTCAAATGTACTGGCTGATAGGTAGAAAGTCTAAGTTGAATATCCAAAACAGACTACTTATATACAAGGCAATCATCAAACCGATATGGACATACGGCATCCAATTCTGGGGTTGCGCTAAACCATCTAATATACAAATTATCCAAAGACTTCAATCTAAAATACTACGTTCATCAATAAATGCACCTTGGTACGTCTCCAACCTCACCATCCATAATGATCTAAGAATCCCATACGTCACCACCGAAATAGAAAACTACTCAAGAAAATACCACCAGAGGCTGGAAGGGCACGCTAACCAATTGATTGAACAACTGACAGAAAATCCATTCAACTTTCGAAGATTACAACGAATCTGGCCAAACGACTTGTTTTAAAGTAATATAATGAAGTATTAATATGTTTAATATCTTCTCATAGTCTACACATACATAATATTTACTCAATACTTTATAAAAGTAGATTGTAAATTCCAATAAAAGCGATAAAAAATAAAAAAAAAAAAAAAAATCCAGAACATAAGCCTTACTCCAGATTTAGGATCAGATTATCTCGCAATTGAATTTAAAATAAATAGAAGAAGAAACCCAATAGAATATCCACAGGAAAGGAAACTCTTATAAGAAAAATGTAACATCGCCGAAGTAAATAGAAGGATGATTGAATTGATACAGCCAGAAAAAGAAATCTCGCCAGCATATATATCATCCTTCCATAACTATCTATCGAAAATTATAATAGAGCAGACCCCAGAAGTTAAAAAAAAATTTCTCTCAAACTCTTCAGCCTTACATCATAAAACTGATAAGAATGAAGAACAACAACAGGGCAGTAGCTACAGGGGGTGCAAGGGGTGCCGCGCACCCGGGCCCGGCTCGACTTTTTCAGCATGGGAGAATTAACATTCATTCAATTCATAAACTCATGCACGCATTTATAAATATGAAAAATATCGGAGCGATCATAATTATTTATCAGTACCTATTTATCGCCAAGACGAAGATTTTTCCATTAAAATGAAACGATAATCTCATTTTATTTTTCTTTAAAATCGGCACTACATAAAAATCGGACCCTTCGAGGGTTTATGAGTTTATTATTACGGCCAGTCCGATTTTGTTTATTCATTATTTTCTTTTATCTACCCGCTTTGCCGCCCTGGGTTTTGTCATCTGTGTTTATCGTATTCCTCAGTATATTTTACTTAATACTTACCCCATGTTTTCGGAGTTTTCGTTTTTTGTATCATTCTCGTCAATCGTTATTCGCATCGAGAAATTGTCTGTGCTGTGTTGTATAATTTTAATTTATATTGTGAGGACATCAGTTTTGAATTGACTACATAAGGTAAGAACAATAGAGTAATCAAAAGAATACTATTATTTCGAGTAATTTAGTACAAACTTTGTTAGCAAACCACTTTTTTTCTCACATTACAGATATGATTATAATTATATGAGGAAACGATTTTTTTTGGACTACTCCGCCCAAGAAAAAAAAACCTTCTTAGCTCTTGGTGACAGTTTGAGTTTTGTTTTCCATCATGAGCCAATACAGGCATTTGTCAGGAGCTCAGATGAGAAAAAGGAAGGAAATTGAAGAACGCGAAAGAGAAAAACTTCCAAAGCTCACATCTTTTTTCCAAGTTATCGAGAAAGACCCTTCGCCTTCGGTTGAACCTGGACCTGAAGTTAATACAAAATTATTTGAGGAGTACGATGGCTCAGACGAGAATGTCTAGTTTGGCAATTTTGTCAATAGAGAATGCAACAGCAAGGAAATTGGATTTAAAGGAAATCATTAATTTATTTGCTTATCAGAAAGCAAGAAGAGCTAATTTTTTCAGTTGACCTCTTGTGATATTTGTGTAGGTTTTTTCACTTATCATATTTTTTATTCATTCCCCCCCCCACCCCATTTAAAAACTCAAAATTGTTTGAGCGGAAGGGCCCGGTGGTATGGTTTGCACCCGGGCCCTGATCAAACTTGCTACGTCCTGAACAACAACAAGTTGATACAACACTACAGAGCACACAAGTACTTAGAAGCATGCCAGGAAATAGAAGAACAAAAAGGAAGAACATATTGGAGAACGATAAAAGAACTATCCAAATATAACTCACATAACCTGACAAATCCAATCCAGGTGAACGGAAAGACTTTAATAACAAACAAAGAAGATTACAGATGCATTCAAGAATCACTTTCGGGAATCATGCAAGAAATCGTCCAACAAAAATTTTGATGAGACTCATAAAAATAAGATAGAATACTGGTATCACAACAACTTCCCCCAAATCCACTCAGATACTGCAGTCCAACCAATGGAAGAAGATGAATATTACCAAGCTCTCATCATGGAAAATGTACAACTCCCGGTTTTGACAACATCCCTAGAAAAGTACTAAGAAAATTGGACCCTACTATACACCAAGAAATAATAAGAATATATAACTATTGCATTAATACCTGCTTCTTTCCCAAATAATGGAAAAAAGGTATACTCATAACTATTCCAAAAAATTACGAAAAGCACTGCCGTGAAGGCAGAAGCTTTTGAGCGCTCGTACATGCAACTTGTAGGTGGATTCGCATTTTCCAGTTTAAGAAATCAATAGAACGAATTTTCGACAGCTGTCAAAAAAATTCTCAAACTCAGGCGAAACTCTAGACTTCATGTCAGTGCTTCAGCTGATCAATTTTTTTTCGATAATTCGCTAGAACTTTCTACGGTCTTGGTGATGCGATCTGGACAAAATTTTGCACGTAGTTTGAAAACATTATTCCTCAGCTAGGTGCAAAACTTCATTCCAATCCGATCAGTAGTTTCAAAACTATCAGGAAAAAAATATTTTGAACGGTCATATTTACGGAACCCCCAGTCCAATTTTGCTCATTGATGAACGTGACTGCGATATTCGCGATCCAAACCCACCCTGAAAATTTCAAGTTCCTAGGCCTTTTCGTTCAGAAGTTATAATTTTCTATGGTTCCTATGGTTCTGGTCATGCGATCTGGACAAAATATTGCTTCAATATATCGTTCTCGATTAAAATACAAAATTTCATCTCGATCGAATCCGTAGTTTCGAAATTATCGAGAAAACAAAATTTCAAACGACTGTATTTACGGAACCCCTAGTATAATTCTGCTCATTGTTAAACGTGAACGCGACATTTCAGATCCACACCTATCCTGAAAATTTCAAGTCCCTAGGCCTTTCCGTTCGAAAGTTATGATTTTTTATGTTTTCTATGTTTCTGGTCATGTGATCTGGAGAAATGTAGCTTGAATATATCATTCTCCATTTGAATACAAAATTTCGTGACGATCGAATCTGTAGTTTTGAAATTATCAAGAAAACTAAATTTCAAACGACCATATTTACGGAACCCCTAGAATAATTTTGCTCATAGATGAACGTCATCACGACATTCCAGAACCTCACCTATCCTGAAAATTTCAAGTCCCTAGGCGTTTCCGTTCAAAAGTTACAATTTTCTATGGTTTCTATGGTTCTGGTCATGCGATCTGGACAAAATTTCACATGTAGCTTGGACACCTCATTCTCTATTTGAGCGCAAAGTTTTATCTCGGTCGAATCTGTAGTTTCGAAGTAATCAGGAGAATGAAATTTTGAAAGGCCATATTTACGGAACCCCTGGTGGAATTCTACCCATAAACGAACTTAACCGAGGCATTTGGGATCTAAACCTACACTAAACATTTCAAGTCTCTAGGTTGTTCCGTTCGAGAGTTATCGTGCTTACGGACGGACAGACTCGAATTTTCCGACGGATTCGTCATCAGTGAGTCGAACATAGTCGATTGAGACCATTTTCGGCTCAAAATTCGAAAAATACAGACATCGTGACAAAATGATATAGCCCTCGTGTAAGTAGTACGAGCGCTCAAAAAGAGGGGGAAAAAATCTGCAGTTTTGCTTATGGATATAAAAAAAGCGTTTGATGGTGTGTGGCATGCCGGACTCATATATAAACTACAACTACAATGCCCAGCTTACCTTCTGAAACTTATCAACCAATTCCTGTAAGAAAAATTCAAGTTTAAGTAAAGGATGAAATATCATCCCCATTCACTCCACAGCAAGGCCTCCCACAAGGATCTCCCCTCTCCCGAATTCTTTACAATTTATTTTGTTATGACATACAATAACGGAAATTCAGCAGAACACCAAATAAACAAGCAAGCATATATGTTAAAATTTGCCGACGATTCAGCACTTATTACCCATACAACACAACATCACAATGTATGGAGGAACTGCAAAAACTTACAGACTTAAAAGTGACATGGGTGCGTCGTTGGAGAATACAGCCAAATCGATCAAAATCGAAGCTTGTCATATTTAACCACCAAATTAAGATAAATTCTCCACATATCAAAATAGATGACAATACAATAAACGTCTGCACATTGACAATAAGCTCAGCTTCAAAGCACACATAAAAGATCAAAAAACCCCAGCGATCACGAGAGCCGGACATTTTAGATCGCTCACCTACAAAAACTTGGGTATTAATGTGAAGATTGCAAGCTCAATATACAATATGATATGCAGGCCCTTGCTAGAATATGGAAACACAATTTTCTTGAACTCTTCCGAATCAACATTAAACAATCTGGAAATAGCAGAAAGAACCAGCTTGAGGAAAATTACTAAAATAAGACACTCCAACAAGCCGTTGCACAACCCTCCTAACCAGTTATTATACGAGTTGACTGAGGAAGAACCAATATTGACAAGAATACAAAGACTGGGCCAGAAATTCATTAGGAAGCAAATTAACCCTTATAAACCGGCCAAATTTTTTTGTTGAGAATCAAGCAGGAATTTTTTGTGTAGACTAGTCATGAGGCTAGGAGCCAGGAAAAAATAAGAAAAAAAATTTCTGATCTTTACTTTTCTCAATACACGGCGTCCTTTTAAAAGGACGGTACTAAAAATAAATTCAGAGGCATAATTATTTATTTGCAATAAACGGTTTCATTCAGGAATATGAACACAACAAAATATCATTTGGTATGAAAACTGCTAAAACAATCTTTTGGGTGTAATCCGATATCACCTTTCCCACATCGAAAATTCCCGTCTATCAGTTCTTCATCGAAAAAACACTGGAATAGTTGCAAAGGCGAACGATTGTGTATTACGTGAGAAACTGAATTCCACATAGGAAAATTTTCAATCAAGTCCTTTTCAAGGGTATAGTTGAATGATTTCGTTTTTTTCAATCTCCTTTCAACAAAATTTGACAATGGTATTTCGTCTTCGCTTTCCCATTCTGATTCATTTATATCATTTTGTCTGCGATTTGTTTTCATATGAACTTCTACATCACCCACTTATTGAGATCGCGGTAGGTTGTTCGGGCCGACGTCTTCATCATTACCAGAATCTTCATCGGTGTTATTACTAATTTTTTTTATATCCCGACTATCTTAGGTCTCTGTGAGACCCCTCAGAAGCTCAGAGCATCAGAAGCTCAGAGCTTGTGCGAGTTAGGAGACCCGGTTGTATTCTGTGAAGGCTTTGTTACTGTGTCCTTACCCATTAGCATTTGTCGGAGGAAATAGAATTATTTCGTCCGGAATATTATCGATATTTTCGAGTTCTTCGAGAAGTTCATTCAGGGTAAGTGGTCTATGCCAATACCTGAAACCGCATAAAATAATTTCAAAAGTGAGGTATATTTTCTTTACTTTCTTTATTACTATTTATTATGATTACCTTAGAGAATAAATGAAAGTAATGAAATAAAAAAGCCGAATCATCATCGTATCGCATAAACCTACCGTCCTTTTAAAAGGACCAACAACTTTGACGGCGAATAACCAAACTAATTTTCATAAACATCTTTATATTCTCGATTGGAAAGAAGAAATAGTATATACTTACACAATTGAACATGAAAAAAGTCTGGACAATAATGAAAAAACTCACCTTTTATCACTATAATCACCCATGTTTGCTGAACAAAATTGAAGTACAGATCTAGGGGTTTCCCAGAAGGATGTAAAACGGGGATATGAATTCAGTTTATTATATAAATCAGAGTAACAGTTTTCTTCATGTAAATCCGTTGAAGCCATCTATGAGGTACAACCACAGTCTTTTACAGAGGTCGATAAATTAGACTGTATTTATCGACCTTTTAAAAGGACTATAGGTTCATATGGAAATTAACAAGAATTTAATGGAACCAATGATACATCTCTACGAAACAGAGAGTAGACCAAAGGCTAAAACACCACCATTGCCACTTTATGAACATATGATGTCTTTAGAATAGAATCCTAATTTAATTTCTTTTTATAAAATGCTCGTATACCTATGATACACATATAGGTATTTAGCCGGCAGGAAGACTTCGGTCGATAGCCATTTGATGGAATCGATAAAGTTAATTTCTCTCTTTCTCAACAGACCTGCTCTTCTCCTCAAGCATCTGTGTATGCATATTTTACATGCAACACAAAATCCTGCTGAGCAGTCCGTGTCACAAACTTCTTTACAACTCACAGTATAAAATTCATCCCCTACCGAACTAGATGGCACCTTGAATTTTCCAAATTCATTCTATTTCTATTTTACCTCCATCCATTTTCTCTGCTTTTTTGTGTGATTCTATAGTGATTTTATGGTGATAATATGTCAAACAGAAAAACTTGAACAGTGAATAGAGGACACCAAGATGGTTCTAAATATACCCTATTTATTGGGTCTGATTGCCTTGGTTACCGAGATACAGGGTGATTCATGAATTTTGCTTATTTCTTTCCGAGGTCATAACAAGCGAAGATTTTCTTTATATTCGGCACACATCTTTCTTATTCAAAGCCCAAATGAATCACTTAATGATCACAATCCAGGTCTGGATTACCAAATAATTATAAAACTTTCAACTTGTTAGTGAAGTTTCCGAGAAATTGGATATCAAAAAGTCGTTATGAGTCACTTTTGACAATAAATCATTGAAACTATCGATTTCCATGTTATTTTAAAATTACTAACTATTGTTTAATACATGAGATTTCCTATTTTTATAACTTCAGACCAACCCATTGTGTTATTACTAGGAAGATACACCTATATACTTGTAATTAAAATAGGAAAAATTGGCGAACTCTATGTACATATTCATTTTCTATGTACATAATTCAAAATTGATGGCTTGAATATTTTGTTGAAATAATTTAAAAGAATTAGATCGATTTAATACTAGTTTAAAAAATTATGTACATCATTATGAAAGGAGCCGTTAAATAGAACAAAATCATACAAAATTGAAAGTGAACTAACTACATGAACTGTTCCAGATGTCTTCCATTTTGGTTAATACATTCTTGTGCTCGTTTGAGAATATTTAATTTTGAATTATGTACATAAACCGGGCGCAATTTTTTTTCTTTGAATAACAAGTGTCTACATGGTAAATAAGCAAAGGGTTGGCCTGAAGCTATGAAAAGGAAACCTAATGTCTTCAATAATTAAAAAGTAATTTCAAAATAACATGGAAATCGATAGTTTCAATGATTTGTTGTCAAACGTGACTTAAAACCACTTTTTGATATCCAATTTCTCGAAAACTTCACTAACAAGTTGATAATTGGTGCAGCAAAATTATCTGCGCGTATATTTGAACTACGCATTTCCGTTCAGTTTTTTGCGCTCTTTTCAAATCTGGAAACAGATTTTAAAAAATTTCGAGAAACAGGGTGTTGTTTCAAGGATACAATCGTTTCATAATTTTTTGGTAATCCGGACCTGGATTTTCCTTGTGATCATTAAGTGATTCATTTGGGCTTCAAATAAGAAAGATGTCCGCCGAATATAAAGAAAATCTACTGGGTGGTTCGCTTGTTATGACCTCGGAAAGAAATTAGCAAAATTCATGAATCACCCTGTATCTCGGTAACCAAGGCAGTCAGACCCAATAAAAGAGGTATATTTGGAACCATCTCGGTGTCCTCTATTCACTGTTCAAGTTTTTCCGTTTACCAATGAAACAACCTGTATATTATTTTTGTCCACATATTTTCTTCGACTAGTTCATCCAAAAAATCTATTAATATTTCAACCCTAAAAAAGCAATCAGATTCGATTTTTCGAAATGGAAGTATTATAATATACCTAAGATTACGTTGTCCTCTTATTGTATTATATTTCAGTACTTTATTTAAACTCTCAATAGCCATGTTAGTGTTGATCCCTGCATTTATTCTGTGACAGTGAGCCCACATCATGATTCTATCTTCAGTTTGAAAATATAGCTAAAAACAAAATATTACTCTTCAATTTGCACTTCCTCAAAATTTTTTACTTCTGTAAATACTTGAGAAAATCATTTTCGCCTTCATTCTCTAAAAGCATGAAATCATTTTATTTCAGTTGAATAAATTTTTTTGGGTCAGTTTCTTTTAGAATATTTCTCATTTCCTTCTTCATTTGTTGCTTAATTTCCAGATTCTTGAATTTCCCTGAATGGTCCAGTTTTTTATTATGTGCCACATACAAAGAAGTCTTCTGGGTTTCTCGTTCGAATTCATAACCTTGGTCCATGTATTGAAGAACATACTTTGAGTCATCATCGCTCATAAAGAAATCTTCTTCAATTGGTCCACCTAGTCTAGATTTTAGAGCTGTAAAAAAATGTTCTTGTATTACTTTATCTAATCTAATCGAAAAAATAAATGCAACAGGAAAAACCATGTTATTTTCATCTTTCACTAGAACTATCGTTAAATCCCAATTATTTCTATTTGTACATAAATGTCAGGTCAATTCATAAAAAATTCAAATCGGATTATATCAATTTGTTCATGAAAAAATACAATAATCCAGATTTGTTGTTTTTGTCTGAAACTTGGTTGAGTGAAAATGAGACTAAATTTTATACATTACAAAACTATGAAGCAAATCATAACTGTATACAAACTAGGGGAGGAGGTGTAAGTCTATACGTCAGAAGGGATCTCAAACACCAAGAAATTATATTAAATGTACCTGATAAAGTAAACGCAGTTGGTATAAAACTAAAGGAAATCAATTGTAGTATCTATGGGACCCCAAAGAATAATTTGAAATCGTTTGGATCTGGAAGTCTGGATTTTCGCCTCAGTTTGAAATTTTCTTTGTCAGCTTTCAAAATATTTCCAATTGGTTTCTAAAACTGGAGAATGTGAATCTACCTACAAGGTGGATAAACGAGCGCTCAAAAGCTCCTGACTTCACGGCAGTGTTTTTCTGAATTTTTTAATGAGTGCATTTGTTTTTCATTTTTTAGAGATTTGAACTTTTCTTTCAGATTGTGGTTATTAGGATGTTTTATCATTTCTTTATAGTATTTATCACGCTTGTTCATTTTGTTGAGGATATTTCGATTAAACCAGTTTTTGTTATTTACGATTTTTATCTGTTTTGTTGAAGTGCATAGAAGTTTGCCATTTTCAATAATTTCCATTAGGTCGGAGAAGCTTTCCAGTCTGTTTATCAAAAAGTTTTTTGTAATCAGTAAATCTATGTGTTTTCATTCGAGTATTTTTTGTTGATATTTTAGGTGTTTTGAATGAGCAATGGATCATTTTGTTATCTGATAAAGGGACATCTATTGTTTTCATTTTGCACTTTATTTGTTTTGAGCTCTATGATATGACGGAGTGAAACCTAAACTGGTAAAAGAAATGGCTGAAGATCTATCGCCAATACTAACAAAAATCATAAACCATCATATTGAGGAATGTACCTTTCCTGACGAACTTAAAGTGGCAAAAGTTACTCCAATATATAAAAGTGGTGAAAGAGCCAATGTTAGTAATTACAGACCAATCTCCGTACTTACCGTCTTCTCAAAGATATTTGAGAGAATTCTTCACACAGGATTGACAGAACATCTACTCCAAAACAAGATGATAAATAAATCACAGCATGGATTTCTGCAGAAAAAGACTACACTAACAGCTGTAACAAGTGCACTAGAACAAATTATTGAGCACATAGATAAAAAAAAATGTGTGATGGCGGCGTTTCTAGATTTGAGAAAGGCATTTGATGTACAAGAAGATACTAGCGAAAAAGTTGGAGAAAATTGGAATTCAAGGTAAATCACTTAAATTGCTGAACAGTTACTCAGAGAATAGGATGCAATATACCATGGTAGGCCAAGCAAACAGTAGCATGAGATATAAAGTACGGTGTTCCTCAGGGTCCAGTCCTATTCTTGATTTATATTAACGATATATTGGAGAGTGGACTTCTTGGGGCAATGACTCTCTATGCAGATGATGCTATGATTGTGATAGCTGGAGACCCAGAGCAAATGTGTAATTGGATGCAGGATGATTTGGACAAAATTAATGACTGGGCAATTGAAAATAATATATTGCTAAATGAGGATAAATATTATTATTCTCAACTAAACAAAGGATATAAAATTTTCAATTAAAATAAACAATAATGAGATCCAGGAAAGGTCAAGTATTAAGTATCTTGGTTTGGTGGTTGATAATGAAATCAAGTATAAAGAACATCTGAAACACTTAAAAAGTGAAATTTTCAACATGTGCTATTTGCTCAAAAGGAATGCTCCGATTTTTATCACAAAATCAAAATATGATGCTCACTATGCTTATGTACACTCCCATCTGACATATCTTGCTGCTGTATGGGGACAGTGTAATAAGACTGACCTAAGAGAGATGCAGGTAACACAATATAAGGCAATAAAATTGCTATTTTCCATGCCAAGAAGAACAAACACAGATGGAATGTATAAAAATTAGGAATTCTGAAGGTTGAGGAGCTTATTAAACTCGATAGTCTTAAACTCATATATAAGATCATAAACCGCCTAGTGGAAATTAATATAGAACTGAAGAGGCAGACGAGTGAAGACAACTTGATTGAGATGAATTGTAGATTGTAGTTTTTATATGTTGTTACTGAGATGTAAACATACCTTACCATATTTTTGTAGACCTGTTATGACTCTTTGAGTTCAGTTTGGGTTAATAAATAAATAAAAAAAATATGGAGAATATACCGGACTTACACCTGGGCACACAGTACTTCATGTTTGCAGACGATACAGTCTTATTGTTCTCTAGCACATCCGAAACAGAACTTGAAAACCCACGAATGGGTGTGCACAAACAAACTAGAACTGAATGAGGAAAAAACTATATACATGAGATTTAAGGCCAAACAAATGAAATTGTAGTAGAGTTAAACAATAAGAAGATACAAAAAGTTAAAACATATAGGTACCTGGGTCTGGTGATTGACGAGGAATTAAACTGGGACTCACACACAGAGCGAATAATAAGGAATCTCTCAGGTCTGATTAGCTCAGCAAAGAATGCCAGTCCGTATATGTCACAAACTCATTATATACAATGCATGTGTACACTGCATCATTACATATCTGTCATCAATTTGGGGAAATACGACATAGAAGAACTCAAGCAGCCTACAAAGACTCCAAAATAGGGCAATTAAGAACATTCAAAATCTTCCATGAGACCAGTACCAGCTACTTGTAAGAAAAGATTCCTGTGCTCCCGATCTCTAAGGTTGTAAAACAGGGACAATGTAAATTTATAAGTTTAATGCGGGTCTGTTAAAATCTAAAGTAAATTTAAAGAAGCAATCTGATAAACACAAATATGGTACAAGACATGCCAATAATCTCTACAGTGACTTCATATTTAAAACACCGAGAGGGTCAAAACTTCCAACACACTCGGCAGTAAACTCATATAATGGTTTACCCATCCACTTGAAAAAAGAAGAAAAATTTATTAAGTTTGAAAAAGACTTGAAAAAATATATTATGAGACTTCAAATAGATGAAGAAATTAGTTGTTACTCTGTGATAACAAACTTTGGTTGTATTACAGTTTTATATTATAATAAAAAAATAAATCTCTCTTCACCTAAAATTATTCAAAACTATACATCCACCACCTTGCACCATACACAGCAGTTATTTAATTATTTAATATACCCTATACTTACCAGTTTTTTTGAATAAAAAGGCATAATTTTTTCCGTGTAATTATCCTTCTTTCATCGCAGTTGCTACCATATTATCAGCATGCCTTTTCTTGTCTAAAATATATTTTCTGACTAAATATGCCAAATCTCCTCTTGTAATAATATTCCATCGCTCTAGTTTCTCATCCCGAACTTCCCTAGCAACTTGAATTATCCTGTCAGCAGCCAACTTTTAAACAAGATGGATTTGTTGAGACTTGGATAGTCTTCTCGATCTTAGATCGTCTTCATGCCCCACAGGAGTTTCTCAACAAATGTTACAGTATATAGGCCAAGAAAGAGATTGATAAATTGAATTGATCCTAATATGTTATTTATTCATAGTTGTTACCATCTGTTGACATTCTGACTGTAATCCTTGAAGGACATATTCCTTCAATACGAATACTTCCTCCGAGCTTCATCTTCCGTTTCTCACAAACAGTTGCATGACCTAAAATTGAGCACTGTTGATTCCTCATTAGCCAAACAGAACGATTTCACCTCTATAATCACCTCTGTTACAATAGTAGTATACTACTGCTTCTCCTTTCACTGATGTTCGAGTCCTCCTCTCTGTTTTCTTTTGCTCGCCAGGCTTCAAACTCTTCGCGGTTTTTAAAACTGAAAACACTTTCTTTGATGTTAATATTGTTATTATTTTTCAAGTGGTTATTCGAACTATTAGAACAAGAAAATTGTTCTCTGTTCTCATGATGATGAGTAGAAAGAGAACACATAATATGCTGCATCCTTTCCACTTCTTCGAAGAAAGATATTATTCTCCGGAAATGTCTGTTTTTATTTGACACGCTGGTAAACTCCTTTTCACATATATTTCACAAAAAGTAACAGTTCTCATAAACTGCAAATTTTGCAGATTGCCCGGAACTCTCGGAGTCGGGGTTTCCCAAAAGACCAGACATCATAACTGCTTTCCAGCCAGGTGCGTGTTACGCTTGAAGCCCCGAAAATTCGGGTTGTGCACCAATGGGAGGGGCGAGGGCTTGACAATCCGGCACTGGATTGGTCAAACTTATGTCAAACTTTGGTTTGGAGCACTCCTGGGGCGCCCCAGACGGTGGCTGGAAAGCCACTCATGACATGACATACATGCGTCAGCCAGTGCTGCCAACCTTACCGAAATTTCGGTAGATCTACCTAAATTCGAACCAATGTACCGATCTATCTATTTTGAGCTCGATCTTCCTAATTTCAGCTCCGTGTGAACTTTACGGCTTTAGATCAACCGTTTCTCCAGTAACCTGACTATGAAAAAAACCTATTCCTTATTATTGCTGGAGCTTATGACATCTGGAGAAGAATTGGAGATATTTAAAACATTAACAAAATCTATATTGAACATTTTATATCTCGCAGACTAGAGCGCATATTTTCCTCAATAAACAGCACATACTTTCAATACAGAGACAATAACAGGGTTACTACATTGCGAAGATTACTCAAAAATAATTATGAAAAGCACTGCCCTGAAGTAAGGAACTTTTGAGCGCTTGTTCATCCACCTTGTAGGTAGATTCGCATTTTTCAATTTCAGAAACAAATTCAAGAAATTTTTGACAGCTGTCAAAAAAATTTTCAAACTCCAGATTTCACGTCAAGCTTTGGGTGATTTTTTTTTCGATAATTCGCTGGAATTTTCTACAGTATCTATGGTCTTGGAAATGCGATCTGGACGCAATTTTTCACGTAGTTTGAATACATTATTTTTCATCTATTCGCTAAATTTCATTCCAATCCAATGGGTAGTTTCGAAATTATTAGGAAAAAAATATTTTGAACGGCCATATTTACGGAACCCCTAGTCTAATTTTGCTCGTTGATGAACATGACCGCGAAATTCGCGATCCGAACCTATCCTGAAAATTTCAAGTCCCTAGGCCTTTCCGTTCGAAAGTTATAATTTTCTATAGTTTTTATGGTTCTGGTATGCGATCTGGAGAAAATGTAGCTTCAATATATCATTCTCTATTAAAATACAAAATTTCGCCACGATCAAATCCGTAGTTTTGAAATTGTCGAGAAAACTAAATTTTAAACGACCATATTAACGGAACTCCTAGTCTAATTTTGCTCGTTTATGAACGTGACCACGAAATTTGAGATCCACACCTATCCTGAAAATTTCAAGTCTCTAGGTCATTCCATTACAAAGTTGTAATTTTCTATGGTTTCTATGGTTCTGGTTATGCGATCTTAACAAAACTTCGCATGTATCTTGAAAACGTCATTCGCCATCTGAGTGCAAAATTTCACCTGAACCGAATCTGTAGTTTCGAAGTTATCAGGATCAATCTAGGAAGAACTCTACGTTTCTTAGAAACCACAGAATCTTCTCATCGTACTAGGAAAATTCATAGGGAACTCTAGGCAATTGAAACAAAATAGTTAGAACCAAGTAATAAGTTTATTAGTTCTGTCAGAGCGGTTCCCCAATTTCAGGTCGGCGCAAAAAATGAAAATCTACGAATCAGGAAAAAGAATTTAAGGATCAGGCAAAAGACCCTCGAGAAAATCCTGTCCTGGCGCAATGAATAGAAATAAGAGGAAAATAACATATCATAGGCAGAGGCAAATACTAAAATGGTAACATACGGAAGTCATACATATTAAATACAAAACAGTAAAAGCATAAATGATCAGTAGGCATGGTATATGGTGAAGAAGTAACAGTATATGCAGAAAAAAGTTAGATTCAAAAGAGACCTTCGTTCAGAATGATAGGTGCGACAACGTCGATATTCATAACTTTAAGATTTTGAACGGCCATATTCACGGAACCCCTGGTCGAATTTTGCCCAATAACGAACTCAACAGCGGCATTCGAGATTCGAACCTACCCTGCGAATTTCAAGTTTCTAGGACGTTCCGTTCGAGAGTTATCGTGTATACGGACGGACGGACAGACTCGAATTTTTGACTGATTCGCCATCAGTGACTCGAACCTTGTCGATTGAGACCATTTTTGGCTCAAAATACAGACATCGTGACGAAATGCTATAGCCCTCGTGTAAGTACGAGCGCTCAAAAAAGATAATTGCTATGATTTCAAAATTCCTCAGAACATGACATCTAAAATGAATAAAGGAACCATATACATATATATAAGGCTGAAAATTGATGAATTCTTTAAGAGAATTTGTTTTTGTATTCATTTATTTTTTTATATTTAAGCCTCTTCGAATATCTTTTACATTCCTTATTATATATAATACATATTATTATTTATTGAACATACCTACTATATTTGATCGTATTTTATTTGTTTTCGAACATTTTCTACATAAATATATTTTTAGAACTTTTTTATTTCGGTACATTATTTTCTTTTTATAACTTCATTAATATCGAGATTAATATTAATCATTGCTAAAGTATGGAATCGGTTCTATCAAAACTCCTGAAGTGTCCCTAAAAAAAAAGGATAAAATAATCTACCGAAATTTGGCAACATCTACCTGAATTTCGGACATCTGTCTACCGATATTTGAGCTAACTCGCTAACTGGGTTGGCAGCACTGGCGTCATCAGATTTTTGAAGCATTCAGTATCAGATCCAGTATTCAATAAGATAAACTCCATTGTGGTTATAGATTTATAGTACAACAATATTTTCATTATATTGCGAGTAAAATACGTGTATTTTGTTCCACGCTTGTTCCAGTATTTCGTGTAGGGATGAAACGATACGAGTAAATACAAGTACATACTCGATACTTTTCCACCGATACCAAGTACTTTTAGTATCGATACTTTGGAATTGAGTATCGAGTAGGTATCAGTCAAAAGGTAGGTATTGGTCAAAAGTACTCATATCAGTAAATGTCAATGTAACTATTTCATTTCAACATTGATAAAAAAAAATTGTATATCTTAAACTGAAATTTTTGAACGCATCCGTTTTTCGCTTCTCATTTTTTCATTTTAGTTTTGTGTAGTTGGCAAGCTTGTTTGTCTATATAATTTTCTGTGTTTTTACCCTTAACGTTCCAGAACAAGAGCGCGGACTCACACTCCGCAGTCCTACATGTTGTAAGTTTATGAAGGGGGTGTTCATCGCCCCCTTTATAATCTTTGTGTAGCTGCTTGCTTGGATTCTCTCCATTATAAAAAACAACTTTTGGTTTGCAGAAAAATATTGTATTTTTCGAGATTTTTCTGTCTGTTATATGTTCAGCTGAAAATGAAATTTGAAAATGAACGAATATTTTTTTCTAAATATTTGAAATCAGTCAATGAACACAAATCCTGGGGGTCTGCAACGTGTACTCATGCCGCAAAAGTCGGCGCGTGTCGTATCCCGGAAGGTTAATTTTCCAACAACTTTTCAATACGAGTAAGTATCGATACGTTTCCACCGATACCAAGTAAGTATCGATACTTGACGACCGATACCGTGTCGAGTAAAAGTATCGATACTTCAATGGTATCGTTTCATCCTTAACTTCGTGCAATTTCGATTGGCAACACTGCATTTGAGTAAAAACCGCGGTTCTTTCTTCTTTCCCCCGTCTTCGATATCGCTATCGGGGAACACACTGAGATCTGTTTATTTCGCTCTGGTATAGTCCAAACTGAAATATTCCGTAATATTATGGGGCAATACCGCATGTCGCGAATCAATTTTTCGATTACAGAGACGAGCTATCAGAATTTTAGGTGGACTTGGATATAGGGAGTGTTGTAAACATGTTTTCAACAGGCTTGGTTTACTGACCTTTCCATCATTATTTATATTCGAAAACTTACACATAAGAACAAAGAAAATTATCGTTTGCAATCGGATGTACACGATTATAACACAAGAAATAAATCCCTCATTAGGAAAGATTTTTTAAGATTGAAAAGATCTCAAAATAGTCCAGACTATTATGCGGCGTCTCTTCATAATAAGCTACCCCTCAAGTTTAAAAACCTGCCAATTGCGAAGTTTAAAAAACAGATTGAAGAGATACTGGTTGATGGCGTCTTTTATTCGGTGGATGAGTTTGAATCATTCTGCAAGATATGAATGTTTGTATTTCAATTGTATCCATTTTTTTGACCTGTGAAAGCAATTCTTGTTATTGTAAGAAACACCAATAAACACTCTCTCTATCATCGAAGTACGGACCGGGATAACTTTTCCGGTGGTCCTCGCATTTCCCCAAGTTGTGGGTTTTTCTAGCCGACCGGCAACAACATCAAGCCAAACCGACATATCCCACGACACGGATCGTGGTTGAACCTGACAACAGATTTCTTTTCACAACCCGAAAAAAAAGGTTAGGATAGGGTTAGGTTAAGCTTGAGTTAGGAGTAGGTTAGGGTTAATAATAATAATAATTCCACTTCATCGAATATTTCACTACAATTTAATTCAACGTATACTTTAGCCACAGCAAGGCTAGGCCGGGTCTGCTAGTATTTGAAAAATAATTCAATAAGGCTTAATAACTTGCAGATATTCGTTTTCACAAAGTAATTAGTAAGTAGTAACCATTGCTATGGAAAATTGTAGGCCATGACATGGAAATAGTTCAGATCTATGGGTGCTATTGATAATTTTTGAAGAATGTCAAGTTTATAATTTCTGAGAATTCGATCATCTTGAAATGAAAAATTGAATCCAGGGAAAGTAACGGGAATAGTAGCTTTCTCGCACACTGTGCGGAAAAGTTATACTTCCGGAGACGAAAACAGTGAGTTATTTAGGCACGGTTGTAGGAAGAATTATTATGAAACGTCAAAATGTTACCTAGGGCCAACGATTATGTTCGACTCACTGATGACGAATCCGTCGAAGAATTCGAGTCTGTCCGTCCGACCGTTCGTATACACGATAACTCTCGAACGGAATGTCCTAGAAACTTGAAATTTTCAGGGTAGGTTCGAATCTCGAATGCCGCGGTTGAATTCGTTATTGGGCAAAATTCGCCCAGGGGTTCCGTAAATATGGCCGCTCGAAATTTTGTTTTTCTGATTACTTCGAAACTACTGATTCGATCGCAGTGAAATTTTGCACTCAGATGAAGAATTACGTGTCCAAGCTACATGCGAAATTTTGTCTAGCTCGCATGACCAGAACCGTAGAAACCATAGAAAATTATAACTTTGTAATGGAAAGGCCTAGGGACTCGAAATTTTCAGGATAGGATGTGGATCCCGGATGTTGCGATCACCTTCATCAATGAGCAAAATTAGACTAGGGGTTCCGTAAATATGGCCCGTTCAAATTCAGTTTTCTTGATCATTTCAAAACTATGGATTCGATCGTAAGGAAATTTTGTATTTAAATTGAGAATTTTATATTCGAGCTATATTTTCTCCAGTTCGCGGGATCAGAACCATAGAAACCATAGCAAATAATAACTTTCGAACGGAAAAGCCTAGGAACTTAAAATTTTCAGGATAGGTTCGGATCGTGAATTTCGCGGTTACGTTCATCAATGAGCAAAATTTAGCTAGGGGTTCCGTAAATATAGCCGTTCAAACTGTTTTTTTCTTGATAATTTCGAAACTACTTATTGGATTGGAATGAAATCTCGCACATAGATGAAGAATAATG
This sequence comes from Aphidecta obliterata, assembly GCA_963966015.1. Lineage (NCBI taxonomy): Eukaryota > Metazoa > Arthropoda > Insecta > Coleoptera > Coccinellidae > Aphidecta > Aphidecta obliterata. The sequence continues at coordinate 28,822,332 of OZ014431.1, forward strand.
TATTTAAACTACGTGGGAAATTTTGTCCAGATCGCATTAACGAGAACATAGATACCGTAGAAAATTCTAGCGAATTATCGATAAAAAAATGGTCACCTAAAGCACTGACGTTGAGTCTTGATTTTTGCCTTAGTTTGAAATTTTCTTTGACAGCTGTTAAAATTTTTCCAATTGGTTTCTAAAACTGTAGAATGCGAATCTACCTACAAGGTGGATGAACGAGCGCTCAAAAGCTAATTTTTCTAAATTTTGTGACGTAGTATCCAACTGAACAAGAAAAATTACAAAAAGCACTGCCCCAGGAGCTTTTGAGCGCTCGTACGTCCACCTTGTAGGTAGATTCGCATTTTCCAGTTTTAGAAATCAATTGAAGAAATTTTCGACAGCTGTCAAAAAAATTCTCAAACTTAGGCGAAACGCCAGGTCTCACGTCAGTGCTTCAGCAGACGAATTTTTTTTCGATAATTCACTAGAATTTTCTACATTATCTATGGTCTTGGTGATGAATTCATTATTCTTCAGCTAGTTGTGTAATTTCATTCAAACCCAATCAGTAGTTTCGAAATTATCAGGAAAAGAATATTTTGAACGGCCATATTTATGGCACCCTTAGTCTAATTTCGCTCATTGATGAACGTGACCGCACAATTCGCGACCCGAACCTATCCTGAAAATTTCAAGTCCCTAGGCCTTTCTCTTCGGAAGTTATAATTTTCTATGGTTTCTATGGTTCTGGTCATGCGATCTGGAGAAATGCAGCTTGAATTCTTCATTAGTATACAAAATTTCGTCAGGATCGAATCTGTAGTTTTGAAATTATCAAGAAAACTAAATTTCAAACGGCCATATTTATGGAACCCGTAGTCTAATTTTGCTCATAGATGAACGTGATCACGACATTCGAAATCCACACCTATCCTGAAAATTTCAAGTCCCTAGGCGTTTCCTAGTTACAATTTTGTATGGTTTCTATGGTTCTGGTCATGCGATCTGGACAAAATTTCATATGTAGCTTTAACAAATCATTCTCCATTTGATTGCAAAATTTCATCTCGATCAAATCTGTAGTTTCCAAGTAATCAGGAGAACAAAACTTTGAACGGCCATTTTTACGGAACCCCTGGTGGAATTTGGCCCGAACGAACCGAGGCATTCGGGAACTCAACCCACACTGAAAATTTTAAGTCTCTAGGTTGTTCCGTTCGAGAGTTATCGTGCTTACGGCAGTCCGGACGGACGGACAGACAGACTCGAATTTTCCGACGGATTCGTCATCAGTGAGTCGAACCTAGTCGATTGAGACCATTTTCGGCTCAAAATTCGAAAAATACACCTTGACGAAATGATATAGCCCTCGTGTAAGTAGAAGGAGCTCTCAAAAATAGGTTCTCATTTGAAAAAAAACTAGTTTTGAGGTTTTTGTCATCGCTGTTTTTGACATTGAAATCGAAACACCCTGTATGTTCAATTGAATTTATAAACTGAGGTATTGGTATATTCTTTCTGAAAGTAGCTAGAAAATTTCATGCGAAAGTCTCAAAGTTAATATCATTGAACTCCTTATGTGAGAAAATTTGAACAATTTTCCAGATTTCAGACAAATTTTCTGGGAAAAATAGGTATGCAAAATGAGAAATTAATTAAATGTAGGATTCAATGAGTAATCTGATTATCAATAAAAAAAAATTGAGAAAAGCACTGCCGTGAAGGCAGGAGCTTTTGAACGCTCGTACATGCACCTTGTAGGTCGATTCGCATTCTTCAGTATAAGAAACCAATTGGAAAGATTTTGAAAGCTGTCAAAGAAAATGTCAAACTAAGGCGAAAATCCAGACTTCACTTCAGGTGCCCATTTTTTTTTTCAATAATTCGCTAGAATTTTCTACGGTATCTATTGTCTTGGTAATGCGATCTGGACAGAATTTCGCACGTAGTTTGAATACATTATTCTTCATCTATGTGCGAAATTTCAATTCAAATTTTCAATCCAATAAGTAGTTTCGAAATTATCAGGAAAAAAAAAGTTTGAACAGCTATATTTACGGAACCCCTAGTCTAATTTTGCTCATTGATGAACGTGACAGCACAATTCGCGATCGGAACCTATCCTGTTTCAAGTCCCTAGGCCTTTCCGTTCGGAAGTTATGATTTTCTATGGTTTCTATGGTTCTGATCATGCGATCTGGACAAAATGAATATATCATCCTCAATTCAAATACAAATTTTCTTCACGATCAAAAACATAGTTTTGAAATCATCAAGAAAACTGAATTTCAAACGACCATATTTACGGAACCCATAGTCTAATTTTGCTCATTGATGAACCTGACCGCAAGATTCGAGATCTTAACCTATCGTGAAAATTTCAACTCTCTAGGCCTTTCCGTTCGAAAGATATAATTTTCTATGGTTTCTATGGTTCTGGTCATGCGAGCTGGACAAAATTGGATGTAGCTTGAACACGTTATTCTCCATCTGAGTGCAAAATTTCACCTCGAATCAGTAGTTTCCAAAAAAATCAGGAGAACAAAAATTCGAGCGGCCATATTTACGGAATTTACGGCGAATATTGCCCGATAACGAACTAAACCGCGGCATTCGAGATTCGAACCTACCCTGAAAATTTCAAGTTTCTAGGACATTCCGTTCGAGAGTTATCGTGTATACGAACGGCCGGACGGACAGACTCGAATTTTTCGACGGATTCGTCATCAGTGAGTCGAACATAGTCGTTTGAGACTATTTTCGGCTCAAAATTCGAAAAATACAAACATCGTGACGAAATGATATAGCCCTCGTGTAAGTAGTACGAGCGCTCAAAAACGGTTGTTACATTCAAAAAACGAAAGTTGGTATAATTTCCGGTGAAACCGGAAGTCAAACGAATCTGAGATTCGATGATATCTTAATGACTTCCAAGGATGAAATTTTGCTTATCTCACCGCCATCAAGTGAGAAGATCTATTGACGTTAGTTTTTTCCTTTTTCTGGGAAAAATATGCAAATGATACTTTGAAGAAATTAAGAATTCAATGAGTAATATGATTATGAATAGAAAACTATGTGTTATATTCAAAAATCGAAAGTTGATATCATTTCCGGTGAAACCGGGAGTCAAAGGAATCTGAAATTTTTTGCAAGAATTCATCTCTCCCAACGAAGCTTAACTATAAAATCTCAAGTGTTCATCTCGGGTCTTTATTTGAAATATTCTAACCAACGGTCTTCGTAAATCACCCTGTATGTTATTATTATTATTAAAATATGTCGATTGAAATAGCGAATAAGCAATGTTACTCAATTTTCTAGTGAAATGTTTAAAAATATTATTTTTTCATCTTTCCTTTCAATTTCAGGTAGAATGACTTCATTCATGACGCCTTCATCCATGACGTCTCCATTCATGATGCCTTTTGTAAGTAACATATTTCCACATCCATTTATGTAAGTCTTCCCAAAAAGTCATATATCAGTGTTGCAAAATTATTCAGAAAATTAGAAAATACTGTAACGAACTTAGGCCGGACCTGTCGCGTCACTCGGACGTGGGCGTCAGGGCAGAGCGAGACGCGAAGATTCTAGAGGAATCGGGAAAGAAGACCTTCTGGAATATACTGGAACCCTTCGAGAACTATGAAGCGGCGATATAAAACGACGTCGGCCTGAGCGAGAGTTAGTAGTACAGTATTGGACTTATTGCGCGCGTGAAAATAAATGATTGAGTGTTGAAATAAATTAATATTAGTGTAATTAGTGAACTGTAAATAAATTATTTAAGAAGAACTCGGACAATATTCATTACAATACGTAAAATGCAATAATTTTTTTTCAAGTAATTTATTCATTTATTCAATTTATTTATTTTTTGTTTCACTTAATGGCTCAGTAACCTCATGGTAAAGGTGAACAGAATTGATACGTATGATCCATGTTTTATTGAAGCACATAGAAATTGATATCTCAGAATGATCAGGGAGAATCAGTTCTGTCCCTTGCCCCTGGATATAATAGTAACGTAACATATTCTCTCCACTACTCTTTCTTCTGCAGAAACTCTTACTTATAGGTGCGTTTACCTATGCCACAGAAGGGTTCTGGGCCAGTAAGTGGCGTTTGTGCTCCCTTTCTGGCAAGTGTATTGGCCTCTTCGTTTACTTTGATTCCTGACTGACCAGGAACCCAGACTAAAGAGACCTTATTTTTCTTGCCTACTACATTAAGTTTCCTCCGGCACTCCCATATCAGCTTTGAGTCGATGATATAGGAGTTCAGTGCTTTGATAGCAGCTTGACTATCCGAGGTGATAACAATGTCACACCCTTGATAGTTTCTTTCCAGGTTTATATCTATGCATCTTTCGATTGCAAGTATTTCTGCCTGAAAGGCACTCGAGTAGGAGCCTAGCGATAGTGATCACTTGGTTCTTGCCCCGTATACTCCAGCGCCGGCCCCCATCGTGGTTTTAGAACCATCTGTATACCATTTAATGGTATTCACTTTGAAGTTTTGGGTAGTGTATTCGTTTTCCCATTCTTCCTTTTTACATAGGATAGTGTTGAAGTTCTTCTCAATGCTAACTCTTTTAATCATAACATCACTAGGCAGGTTCGCTGATGAGATGTACTTGTTCAGAGAGGACCAGGCTCCTTGACTTTTAATTCTCTCATTCCCTGTCCCTTCTCTCATTGTCTGCCCTGTCTTAGCAGACCAGACTACTGCCCCATAAGTTATTATTGGTCTCACAATCATGACATACATCCATCGCAGTATTTTAGGGTTACAGCCCCAGGTTTTACCGGATAGGCTTCTGCACGCCATTAGAGCTCTTGTCGCTTTACAAGCAGTGTTTTTAACATGCTTATTCCATAGAAGCTTATTGTCTAGGGTAATTCCCAGATATTCGACTTCATAAGTCCATTCTACGTTATCTCCATTCACCGAGATGGGCTTCATGGATGGAAGGTTTCTTTTCCGGGTAAAGGGAACCACTGTGGTCTTGGCTGGGTTGATGTTGAGCCCCACTGACAAGCACCACTGCTCGATAATTTTGAGCAACAAATGCAACAAATCACAGAGGGAACCCTCAAATGTACCTCTTACTATTAGGACTATGTCATCGGCATAGCCTATACATTCGAAGCCAAGCTCCGTTAGCCTGTGCAGTAGTTCATCCACTACCAGACTCCAGAGGAGGGGAGATAGTACTCCTCCTTGAGGTGTTCCGCGAGTGGTTTTGACAGAGATGGTCTGATCGACAGCCAGTGTCTCAGCTGTCCTCGTCGTCAACACCTCATACATCCATTTTATGATGGTACAGCTTTACAAGTACCTCTCTGACAGACACGTGTGCCGTGTTGTCAAAGGCCACAGATATGTCTAGGAAAGCGCACAGTGCGATTTCTTTGTTGTTCAGCGTCTTCTGGATGCCTTCAGTCAGCTGATACAGAGCAGTCTCCGTGGAGCGTCCTGCCCTGTACGCATGCTGAAATTTGTGAAGTGGTGTTTTCTCCAGGTTCTCCGTTTTTATGTAGTTATCTACTACCTTCTCCATCGTTTTAAGCAAAAACGAGGTCAGACAAATGGGTCTAAAAGTTCGGGGATCAGTCCCGTCTTTCTTCCCTGTTTTTGGAATGAAGATTACATTTGCCCTTCTCCATATGTCAGGTATTTGACCCAATGCTAAGCTGCTTCTTGTGATCTTCATCAGATGAGGAAGAATCTCTTCCGCTCCCCTCTGCAGGAGTACAGGGAACACCCCATCCACTCCTGGTGATTTATACAGCTGAGAGGTACTAATTGCCCATTCGAGTCGTTGTCTTGAAAATATTTTCCTAGCAATATCCCAATCTTCCTTACGGGATTTCTTGGTGTATTATATTGCTGTTTCAAAACTACCTATGGGTTTAATACCTGGAAAGTGTGTTTTGAGAAGAAGAGTTGATCGTTCCTCATCTCCCTCAGTGTATGACCCGTCCGGCTTTTTGAGCGACATTGTGGGGTTGGTACCCCCTTTTGCCATGACTTTCTGAAGTCTGGCTGCAGTGGGAGTGGAAGTAATATTTTCACAGAAAGCTTGAAAATTAAGCCTTTTGGCCTTCCTGATCTCTTTATTATACTGAGTAAGTTTCTCGGTGTACCCCTGCCAATTGTTATCCCGTCTTGCCCTATTAAAGAGCCGACGGACCTCCTTTCGGAGGTTTGACAGGTTCTCATTCCACCAAGGAGCATCCTTACTTGGTCGCGTTTTGGTGAGTGGACAGCTGGAGTAAAACGCTTCCATTAATGCCCTACTGACCTGCCCCACCCTTGAATTCAGCTCAAAATATCGGTGTTCTGACCCGATATTTTCGATTTCCTCTAGGTTTGTTCTAAGGTGGTCCCTGTAAAGGAGCCAGTCTGTTTTTCTAGGGTTTCGAGTCTCGGGGAAAGAAGTGGTATCTCCCTCCATCCTTAACTCGATAATCCTATAATCAGAGAGTGATGGCTCGTCCATCACCCTCCAAGACGTAATGTACTTCCTGGCCACAGGATTAGCAATTGTTACGTCAAGGTCTTCTTCCCTCGCTCTCGTGACGAATGTTGGTGTTGTCCCAATGTTAGTGATCTCGAGGTTGTTAGCTAAGAAATATCCAAGTAGGTACTCACCTCTTGGGTTATTGTTGGTGCGAAAGAAACATCTTCTACTTAGTAACCAAGAAGTACTCCCATGGTAAACCGTCTTATGAGGATGTCTGGAAGAGTCTCACCAAGCTGAGAGACACTACGGTAGACCAGAATCTGGTGAAGCTAGCAATTCCGAAATTGTCCTGTGGTCTCGATAGGCTGGACTGGAGAAGCATAAGGAGTATGTTGGAGACAATATTCAAATCCAGCGGCGTAGAGATTTTGGTTTGCTGTAATCATCTTTCACGACCAAACATGTAGACCGTGGGGTGTCATTTCCATCGAACTTCACGATGCAGATATGGAGAGTCATGCGGGTATCGTCACACTCCGAGGACGACATTTCAGGACGAAATGGCTTCAAAGAGGGTGCAATGTAACGAACTTAAGCCGGACCTGTCGCGGCTCCAGACCTTTCTAGAACCAACCACGTCGACAGTCTCGAATTCGCTAGAAACGACGAAGCGCTTCGAACGGCTTCTGGAGTCTTTTACCCGGCTATATATAACGACATCGGCCCGAGCGAGAGGCAGTACAGAATTTGACTCGCGTGCAGATAAATGATTCAAGTGTTGAAAATAAATTAGAAGTGTAGTATTAGTGAATTGTAAGTAAATAAATTATTTAAGAAGAACTAGGACAATATTCATTACAATATTCAGCCCGTCCTCTCAGAATCCTGTATGTTAACCCGTAACTGCTGCAGACGGGTCTCTGTGACCCATATATTAATTTTGCAATAAAATCACAATTTTATAGAAAATGTTCAATTTCTTGAATAGAAATGAAAAAACACTATTATTAAATTCATATCTATTGAAAAATTCCATTCAAACCCAATTTGGACCTAGTTTGACAGCACATTGTTGATGAATAGGTACTTTGCTTTTTTCACGAAGAGTACTGGTTTTTTGGTCTTTTATACCAGGACATATAGCACATCTTTTTCTTTTTGATTATGCATCATTATTTTTTGATCTTGAGGCAGCTTCTATTGTGATTCTGAGAAGATCGGCTGCTGGATTACGAATTCTGCGTGGTATATGATTGTTGTGAACACGACGTCCCATTTGTGGTGTATACAGATCAATTCCCAGTTTTTACAGATCATTGATCCGATTTTTTTTTAGTTTCAGAGGTGCAGATGGTGGATGTTGGCGAGCTTTTCCTTTAAGTTCAGCTAAAACTCGTAGGAGATTTTTAGCTAGGGTTCTACTTCTGGTGGGAGCTGTCTTTGCCCACTTTGTTCGATCTTTTCCATACCCATAATTTTTAGACTCATCTTCCTTTTCCTCTTCAGCAATATAGCAGATCAAGTTGGGAAGTGTTTTCACAATCTTCGGTTTCTTCTCCATCTTGATCCTGTACTAGTTCCCAACCAGCATCGCTACATGAAAATTGTTGGCTATAGATGTCATGATCTCATCGAATTTAGATAATATGATCCTTCTTTTGTATCATCTGCCACAGGACAATCGATTGGTGCATCATGTTTCGTATCGTCCAAATCGATACAGAATTCTGGATTATTGAAAATTTCCTCCAGTTCCTCCTCAGATAGTGCTTTGTTATTAGTAAGAGCCATATTGGACTATGAAATTCAAGAAATAAAAGGACAACTATTCAATTTGGACTCACTTTTCTCCCAACGAACCAATAAAAGAAGGAAAAACAATAAACCAATAAATTTTATATCTAAATATGGTATACTTACCTGTCTGCTCCAAAGATTAATTCTTACACTTTCACTACAGCCGGTTCAATCTGACCCAGGAATGTGTATATCTCGTTTCGGAAAAATAATTCACAATCGAACTATACGGTCTATACGGAATCAGGAGAATACCGTGAAACTCAAATTCCTCCCAATTGGAAAAGATATACCCCCACAGCGAAGAGGGATGCTGTTTTAGATTCCGGGCATTTATTACCTATTAACCTTTTGACTCTTCTTGTTCGTTTCTCTATCACGATCTTTGTCGTGTGATAATTGTGTTACCTATGAATTTGAATTTCATAGGAGTCTCTTCTTCTGGATAATTCAAATTAAGATAACTCAATTTCTGTTTCTACGTAGTTGATCTCTGGGTCTTTCGTGAAAGGTGGGTATCCTAACCACATCTTCTGCGGGGTTGTAGTCAACAAGTCTTCTCAGCTCATCATTTGGGTGTTGATTTGCTTTTTTAAATATCTTCTCGGCCTTCTTTTTCAGGAAATCTGTGACAGTTTCCCATTCTAAGTCTCTGTGGATTTGTTGGTTTCTTACGAACCACATATATTCCACGCATATTCATTGCTGCTCTGAGCAGTTTATTCTCTGTTGCTTGAATCTTCTTTATATGGCTATTGGCTGCACGGCCCCATGCCGCCGAGCCATATGTTAGTTGGGGTCTTGCAATCGACTTGATCATTCGTAGCTTCGTGCTGCTAGGAAGAAGAAGCCAAATGAACCAAACATTTGGCTTCTTCTTCCTAGCAGTGGGTAAAGTCTACTCATTGCTGAGTTGGTTTTATCCACTGCATATTTTATATGGTTTTTCCATGTTAGCCCTTTATCTAGTTTTACTCCGAGATATTTGACTTCATTTTCCCATTTTATCTTTTCTCCATCTATCTGTAGGTTGGAATTAATTTCAAGTCTCCGCTTCTGTAGTAGAATATCTTGGCTCCTTTTGCTATTCATTTGAATTTTCCATTTGATGAACCATTCTTCTAAATCTTTTAGTTCTTCTTGCAGTCTTCTGTGTATGACATCTGGTCGTCGATGTCTGAAGGCTATTCCCGTGTCGTCTGCATAAAGGGCTAGCAGATTCCTTGGGTTCTTAGGAATATCGTAGATATATATGTTGTAGAGCAGAGGTCCTAGAACTGATCCTTGGTACACTCCTGCTTCTACTTGTCTGGTGGTAGATAATGTGTCGTCTATTTTGACATAAAAATTCCGGTTCCTCAGGTAGTTTCTTATTATCTTGCAGGTTTTGGTGGTGTAGCCTGCCATCATCATTTTGTAGGCAAGTCTTTCGACATCTAATAGCACTAATCCTGTGGCTTGTTTATTCTGAAATCCTTCAATGACATATTCAGTGATGCTTAACAGTTGAAGTTCTGTGGAATGATTTGTTCTGAATCCAAATTGTTCCGGTGGTATCAGATTCAGCGCTTCTGTTTCTTCATTGAGTCTTTTTGCAATTACTCTTTCGACAATTTTTCCAAGTGCTGACAGTAGACTTATCGGCCTGTCGTTTTGTGGGAATTTTCTATCTTTTCCTGGCTTAGTGAACACAATTACTTCTGCTGTTTTCCATCTTTCCGGAAAGAATTCTGTTCTCATCACTGCGTTTGCTATATTGGTTAGCGCTGCTATTCCTTTTCTGGGCAATTTCCGTAACATAGAGTTTGTTACTTTGTCTTTTTCTGGAGCTTTTCTTTTTCTCAATTTCTTGATGATTTCTTTAATTTCCGTTGATGTTGTTGGGTTTGGGATGTTATCGCCTTCGGCGGTTCCAACATCAAATCTTCATTTCCTTCGACTTCTTCTTCTAAGTCTTTATTGTCATCGTCTTCTCTGTTGTTGATTCTGGCTTCTCTTTCTATCGCGTCGCCCAGTGCTTCGGCTTTTTCAAGCTTTGAGTAGGCCATCCCATTTGCTCCGTGAAGAGGGGGAATTTCGGTTTTTTCGCGTCGTAAGCACTTTTGCATCTTCCATGCTGCGTGGTCTATGGTGTTTAGCTCTCTAACTTTTCGGTTCCATCTGTCTGTTCTCAGTTCTCTCAGTGCATTTTTCAGCACTTGATTGTGTTTATTCAGCTCTTTCTAGTTTCTTGTCTTCTTCTCGATGTGAAGTTCTGTAGTTCTTCCTGAGTTTTCTATTCCTCTTTATAAGCTCTTTCATTGCTTTTGGGGTTTCACCATGTGAATTTTTCGGGGCTGGCCTTTCGATTCTTCTGGTACTTTCCTCGTAGGCTTCTTTTATTCGAGTTTCTAATTTTTCAACTCCATCTCCTAGATCTTCTGGGGTTCTTATATGTGGAATTTCAGTAATTTTCTCCTGGAGTATTTCCCTGTACTTTTGCTAGTCTGTGAAGTCTTTCGTTTGAAGTTCTTCTGTTATCGGTCTGCGTCCCAATCTGAGTTCTATTGGGTTGTGGTCTCATGTGCCCTCTTCTAAAGTATCAAGTGTGAAATCTTGTCCTATTCCTATGGCATTTAGTTTTTCGGCGTACTTCTTAAGCTTCTTCCCATTTTGGTTTTCAGTTCTGCTATTCCATTCTCTTGATTTGCAGTTCATATCGCTAATAATGATGTTCGGGTATTTTCCTTCAAGCATCTTCTTCAGATCTTCTGGGTCTTATAAGTCATTTTGGGGTGGTTTGTAGGCTGAAGTAATTTTCATTTGTCCTCGATTCGTATTAACTATAATCTATTTGCCCATCATTCAGTACATCGTCAAAATAGTGGTCGATGTTCCTCTCGACTATTAGGGCTACGCCCCCTCCAGTACAATTTCTGTCATTTGTATATATTTCATGGTCGGGAAATGAAATTTTATTTCTTGTAGATAGTCTCGTCTCCGGAATGGCTATAATATCCGGTTGTTTCTCGGATATTATTTCTTTTATTTCAGATCTACGGGCTTGTAGACCGTTTGTGTTCCATGAGACAATCTTTAAGTTGTTTTTATTTCCGTTAGTCACTAGCTCTATTGTTTGGGTTTAGTGAGTTTACGGAACTTTTTGTCCATCTCTATTTCCAGGAATTTCATGAGCTTACTCATGATATTCTTGGTTAAGGTATCTAGATCCTCGGTAGTTTCGGGTCCTTTCTTGTTGGTCCCTTCTTTCTTCTCTTGACTGCTCTTCTTGGATTTCCATTTTTTGGGGCTCCCTTCTTCTGCTCTCGTTTGAGTGGTGGCGTTTTCTCCTTCTTATCTTCTTCCTCCTGTTTTTGTTGTTCTTGTTGGACAGGTGGCATCTTTTTCTTTTCTTCTTCTTTTCTTGATTTGGTCGCAGTCTTCTTTTTGGTCACCAGTTTCCACTCGCTACATCCTTTGTAGCTGGCTGGGTGAACTAATTTTCCGCAAAGCGCACAGGTAGCATTTCTCTCCTCGTTTTATCTTGTTAGCGTACAATCTTTACTATTGTGCGCTCTAGAGCATTCAACACATCTCCATGGGCATGTGCATTTACTTTGCGCATGTCCGTAACGTTGACATCTATGATATTGGCCTGGTCCAATGCTCTTTTTCTTTGACTCTACTACACAATTCATACCGTAGAGCTGTTTCACTTCGAATACCTTCTCATTTTGGGTTTTCACCAAAAATAAGGGTATTGCCTTTTTGGTTTTGTTGGATGCCATCCTTATGACATCCGCGTCGGTAATGCCTTGCTCGGCGAGGTCTTTTGTGATAATGTTAATATCTGCGTCTAGTGGCAGATAACGTACCACCGCGTAGATTATCTTCTCTTCTTCTCTTTGGAGGGTGTAGAACTCTTTATTTCTCGAGTCGAGGAATTTTGTCATCTTCCTGTGGTCGTCGGGGGATTGGGCAACAGCACGAATGCCGTATCTTACTGTGGTCGCTCTTAGGTATTTAATACCCTTCATTTGCATCTCTCTCTCGAGTTTTAAGTCCAGTCGGCCGTGCCTCTTAATGTCACTGGAGGGACTTTCCCTTTTTTCTGCTCGATTGAAGCAGGGCCTTCAATTTCTTCTGCAGGTGCAGAAGTAGCTTCTTTTGGGCGTTTTCTTTTTTGCAATGCTGCAATATACGACTTCTTACGGGTTAAATAGTCAATATCATTACAGTATTTTTTCCAACGTTTATGAAACTTAGTTTTTTCCCTGAGGACCTTTATACAGGGGAGTGAAAACTGAGACGGGTATTTTCTGCAGTATCTAGGTAATGGTGGAACGAAACTATCCAGAAGACCAGTGACAATACCATAAAACCTATCCACGGATTCATCAACATTTGACAGGGAGAGCTCAGCACTCCAGTCGACTGAACCCAATGGCTCATTCAATGCATCAAAGTCGGCCATATTGAAATTACGCCTGCGAGAACTACCCATACTCTTTTTGAAACACATCGGGACATCAATTGAAAACTCGAGTGTGCTGTGACATGGGTACTCCGACGCCAGGGGATAATCAGAAATTCTCAAACCATCATGAAATTATTACTGAGGATCAGGTCGAGAACATTCCCCGAGACATTAAATCATCAACAATCTCGACCAATTTCTCAGAAAAGACTGACAACGCCAACCTATCTCTAGGTGGTATATAAGCGCACCATTCACGTTATTCTTCGAAAACTAAACGACGACTGACTAAAATGAAAATGATAATGATAATCTACCCAGGTGCGGGGCATATTATTATATTATGTGCAAAAAATATCGCTTCCGAAATTAAATTAATCAGCATAGGCGTCAACATGAACGACATTCAGAAATCTTACCTTTGATAATGAAACGTTGAGGATACCGAAAACAAAAAAAAACTGAATTAAATTTTGGAATAATGATTTATTGTCCTTATTGAGATGGCAGCGGACATAACCTGAGTACAGGTCTTTAATAGAGACCAGACTTGGTGCGAACGTTCACGACTCTTATAATACCGTCCGAACCAGGAAAAACTTCTTCAATTATGCCAATAGGCCAATTCAAAGGAGGAACATTATCTGTTCTCAAAATCACCAATCTTTATGCATGTCTGACCCGTACACCATTTTTGACGAATTTGTAATTGGCTCAAATATTCCATACGCCATCCTATTCCAAAAGGAATTAACGAGGTGATCCAAAAGTTTCTTTCGATCTGAAAGCGATTTTGGAGAGCTAATGTCAAAGAATGTGCTGGACATAAAGGTACAAGAACAGAAGGATCAGTACTCGTCCAAGACAGCGGACGCGAATTTAATAGCGATTCAATTTGAATCAGAATGGTATTCAATTCCTTATAGGAGAGAATTTGAGTACCAATCACTCTTTTTGAATGGGTTTTCACACATTAAACCTGTGATTCTCAAATACCGGAAAAATGAGGACTCGCAGGGGGTTGAAATTTCCAAGAAATTTGGCTTTCCGCCAACTCATTTCCAAGTCGATCCTGATATTCTTTCGAATTTATCCAATCGTAAAGTTCATCGAGCTCATTTTTTTTACCAATAAAATTGGTTCCGCAATCCGAATAAATGCCAAAATGAACCACTTCAGAAGATTGTTCATTGACAGGAATCTCCTTCAACAATTCGGTATTTATGATCCCCTTATCAAAAATTACGAAAAGCACTGCCGTGAAGGCAGGAGCTTTTGAGCGCTCGTACATGCATCTTGTAGGTAGATTCGCATTTTCCAGTTTTAGAAATCAATTGAAGGAATGTTTGACTGCTGTCAAAAAAATCCTGAAACTTAGGCAAAACTCCAGACTTCATGTCGGTGCTTCAGCTGATCAATTTTTTTCCGATAATTCGCTAGAATTTTCCACGGTATCTATGGTCTTAGTGATGCGATCTGGACGAAATTTTGCACGTAGTTTGAATACATTATTCCTGAGCTAGGTGCATAATTTCATTCCAATCCGATCAGTAGTTTCGAAACTATCAGGAAAAAAATATCTTGAACGGCCATATTTACGGAACCCCTAGTCTAATTTTGCTCATTGATGAACGTGACCGTGAAATTTGCGATCCAAACCCACCCTGAAAATTTCAAGTTCCTACACCTTTCCGTTCAAAAGTTGGAATTTTCTATGGTTTCTATGGTTCTGGTCATGCGATCTGGACAAAATATTGCTTCAATATATCATTCTCGATTGAAATACAAAATTTCATCTCGATCGAATCCGTAGTTTCGAATTTATCGAAAAAACAAAATTTCAAACGACCGTATTTACGGAACCCCTTGTATAATGTTGCTCATAGATGAACGTGATCACGACATTCAAGATCCACACCTATGCTGAAAATTTCAAGTCCCTAGGCGTTTCCGTTCAAAAGTTACAATTTTCTATGGTTTCTATGGTTCTGGTCATGCGATCTGGACAAAATTCCACATGTAGCTTGAACACCTCATTTTCCATTCGAGTGCAAAATTTCATCTCGATCTAATCTGTAGTTTTCAAGTAATCAGGGAAACAAAACTTTGAACGGCCATATTTACGGAACCCCTGGTGGAATTTGGCCCATTAACGAACTTAACCGTGCCATTCGGGAACTGAACCCACACTGATATTTTCAAGTCTCTAGGTTGTGCCGTTCGAGAGTTATCGTGCTTACGGCCGGAAGGCCGGACGGACAGACTCGAATTTTCCGACGGATTCGTCATCAGTGAGTCGAACATAGTCGATTGAGACCATTTTCGGCTCGAAATTCGAAAAATACAGACATCGTGACGAAATGATATAGCCCTCGTGTGAGTAGTACGAGCGCTCAAAAATATAGTTTGAACGGCAATATTTACGGAACCCCTAGTCTAATTTGGCTCATTGATAAAAAGGATCGCGAAATTCGCGATCCGAACTTATCCTGAAAATTTCAAGTCACTAGGCCTTTTTGTTCGAAAGTTATGATTTTCTATGGTTTCTATGATTCTGATCATACGATCTGGAAGAAATGTAGCTCGAATATATTATTCTCAATTTAAATTCGAAATTTCATCGAGATCGAATCCATAATTTTGAAATGATCAAGAAAACTTAATTTCAAACGGCCATATTTACGGAACCCCTAGTCTCATTTTGCTCATTGATACACGTGAACGCTACATTCACGATCCACACCTATCCTGAAAATTTCAAGTCTCTAGTCCTTTCCATTACAAAGTTATAATTTTCTATGGTTTCTATGGTTCTGGTCATGCGAGCTGGACAAAATTCTGCATGTAGCTTGAGTACGTAATTATCCATCTGAGTGCAAAATTTCACCTCGATCGAATCAGTAGTTTCGGAGTAATCAGAAAAATCGAAAAATCGAATCAGAATTTTCCGACGGATTCGTCATCAGTGAGTCGAACATAGTCGATTGAGACCATTTTCGGCTCAAAATTCGAAAAATACAGACATCGTGACGAAATGATATAGCCCTCGTGTAAGTTGTACGAGCGCTCAAAAAGAGAAACAAGTTCATGATAAATTTCGAAAACATCATTTGAAGTATCAACACTTGATACTAAATCATCCATATTAAAATCACGACTAATAACTTTCGAAGCCATAGAATAATTTAAAATTTCATCTTTAACCATGCAAAGTTCTCAACGCTAAAAAAGGTGAGCTTCGATTACCGAACATAACCGTATTCCATTGATACACCTCGATAGAATCTGCATCGCGAAATCTCCAAACAAAATATTGAAACTTGCCGTCGTCAGGATGCATACTATTTTGTAAATACATCTTTTTTATATCCGCAGTAAAGGCAATTTTGAAAGTTGAAAAGTGAAAAAAATACTCAAAACATCTGTCTGTAATTTCGGCCCTATGTATAGTAAATCATTTAAGGATAATTGAGAGTCACTCTTTGCACTAGCGTCAAAAACACAACGCAGCGGAGTTGAACTACTTCCTGGTTTAGCTATAACATGATGGGGAATGAAATAGTGTGGTTGACTTTAGTCAACCACAGTAAAGTCACCTGATTTTAATCAGGTGACATAACCTGCGAAACAAAACCATCTTCGAGATGTTCTCTTAGAACTTCGGTAAATGTAAACTGCAATTGAAGAAAACTTTTGAATTGTTTTTCTGAAGAATATAAACGCTTAATTGCATTTTCATACGAATTACCCAAGAAAAAGAGGGTAATCTTACCACGTAATGACCATTCGAAAGTCAGGAAAGCGTAGATTGATAAAGCGACTTACACGCTTCATCATCTGGTTTTCCTACTTGTTTTTTCTAGGTATTTCCTCGAGCTCCCGAAATCTCATGACTTAGTCATCTAACAAAGGTTCCACAACTAGATTCACTTCAATGAATCGATTTTTACGGGCTGTTATCGGAGCCGAACCCATAAACACTAATCCCAATTTTGTTTCGATTGCAAGAGGCGCAAGCACCGACTCGGTGACCTTTCGAGCACCCAAAAGTTTCGGCACCAATGCTGCTCCAATAATTCCATCCAATTTCTCAGCCTTGTAAAACTGATCATCTGCCACAGGCAGATCCAACAAATGATGTAGTGTATCCTCATTCACAATATCACATTCGGGAATTTGATCACTTACTTTCTGAACAATGTAACTAATTGAATTTCGTTACTAGGTCATCCGGTATCATTCACGCCAATATTTTGCAAGAATTTGTTTAAAGTATTCAATATTTCTGACCAGGAGGATACATGGGCCACCCTATATGTCCTACGTCGATATTTGGAGATTTTACTCGGATAAATCAGTATTCCCCGTCGGAAAATTCCATAAGTCACCCGGTATAATCGGCCAGGGTTTTGAGAAAATTTGTTGGAATAATTTTCATATCGCATATGAAGCGAATTTAACGTGATCATTCAAAATCCGAGCCTATGTAGAAAAACTCCGAGAGATTCGTCGCGGGAATGATATCCCCTCAGATGTTAGGGAGGTATGCGGGCGACAAGTAGGAAGGATTCGCATGGAGCCGCCGTGTTTTAACACTGTTAGAAAGTGGTGTTAGAAAATTCCGATTTAGCCGCCGAGTTTAATACCGTTAGAAAATGGGTATTAGAAATTCTGATTTAGCCGCTGTATCTAACACTGTTAAAAGTTGTATTATAAATTCCGAGTTAGCCGTTGCGATTAACGCTGTTTGAAAGTTTGTTCAAAATTCCGATCCAACGAGAGAATTATAGCCCGACTGATAAACTGTTCGATATCTTGTCGAGCGTGTGACAATTACCGATTTTCGTTCGGGGCGAGCGTTAAACCGAGAAATTGACTCTAAGCCGTTTTGTGCTGTTCGAAGTGTTCCAACGCTTGTGCAGTGTGTGCTGCCCGTACAGGAAAGTCCTAAGAGCTGGTGAGCTGTATTTCCGTATTTACAGAAGTTTTTTTATGACCGTAGATTATTCTTCCTGTGTTCCGCGATCGTTATTTGTAAATTCTGTGTCTTCTATTTCTTAATCATCAGTCCGAAGAGACAATTTAGCTAGGTCAGCACCGTCCTATATTATCCGAGATTTAGTTCGACTTGAAATTCGGACCTTTCGCAATATTTGCAGCCGGTTAAGTCCCTCGGTCGAATTCGTTCTTATTCATTCCAACAATAATCTGAATAACTGAAACCATTCTTTCCACCGAATAATTAGTATACCCTGGCAGTATGAAGTATCGTGTCGGTACTTCAATGCCCCTCGAGTGAAGTTCGGACGCTGTTGTTCATTGCGGCCTGGTCTTATGAATGATGCCTGCTGAACTTTATACGTTGAGGAAAGGGGTCAATATCCTTTAGTAAGTTGCCACAAGTCCGAGACTGAGTTCGGTGGCAACCATATTCCAAGTCCCGATTGTTCCACCGTTGGTGGTCTTGCCTATCTCTCTCCGATTAAAGTTTCTTTTGGGTGAACATCTCACCACATGTCCTGACCGACCCACGATAGGTGGCATACGTCCAATAGTTGTAAACATTACCCCCACCGAATAGTTAGTATACCCTGGCAGTATGGAGTATCGTGTCGGTACTTCAATGTCCCTCGAGTGAAGTTCGGACGCTGTTGTTCATTGCGGCTTGGTCTTATGAATGATGCCTGCTGAACTTTATACGTTGAGGAAAGGGGTCAATATCCTTTAATAAGTTGTCACAACTCCGAGTCTTAGTTCGGTGACAACCATATTTCAAGTCCCTATTGTTCCACCGTTGGTTGGTCTTATGAATGATGCCTGCTGAACTTTATACGTTGAGGAAAGGGGTCAATAACCGTTAATAAGTTGTCACAACTCCGAGTCTCAGTTCGGTGACAACCATATTTCAAGTCCCTATTGTTCCACCGTTGGTGGCCTTGCTCATATTTCCCCGACCAAGGTTTCAGTTTTGTCAATATCCCACCCCACAGTAACATTTTGGTGGATGCGCCATTTCTTATTTCGGCTCCTCCACCATAGGCCCCTTTGTATCAATTCCCCGACCAAAATTACCCTCCACCATAGACCCATTCGTATCAATTCCTCCCGACCAAAATTGCTTTTTGGTGGATGCGCCCTTTAAATTCCGAGTTTACTTGTTAATTACACAATAATCTACTTCGTCTCGACTTGGTTTCGGTCTTGACTTACATCACCACTGGGTTGTTTAGATACTGTTTAGGCAGCGCCGTGCTGTCGCTGAACATCATTAATCCCGATTTCGCGGAACGCAGGTTAGGGTGTCACCTCGCCGAAACTCTGGACTGAAAATCGTTTTTTGATTACCATTTTGTATGCTTTCACGTTTGTCCGCATTTTTACTACGCTTATCATCGCTTTCGACATTTACCCTGCTTACCGCCTTGTAGTATAATATCCGCTGCTTGCTCACCTCACTCGTTCCTCGTCCGCTTGCCGCCAACACCTTGTATATATTTTGATATTGAGAATAATTTTTTTTGTTGATCTTAAAACTGAGAATTACTTTTTTTGTTGATCATAGGACTGTGTCAGACAGATCATTATCATTATCATTCATACTGTTTAAGACAGATAGTTGAAGAAAATTAGACCAGCTTTCCATTATAGTGTACAAAATTGGACATATCGTCAAGGTAAATTTTATTTACTACCTCCATAGCCTCCTCCTTCTCGCCGGCAGAAGAAATCGATACTTGCCAATCGCTACCGCCTCAGATTGGATCGAACTCTGTCTCCAACTGTGTAAAAGCTACCCGAGTTTGAACTCAGTAAGTGTCATAAGGTATTGCGACCTTATAAAACCCATCGCAATTGGCGCCCGAGTTCTTTAGTAAATCCGGTTGAAGGCATTATTCTCAACCGGAGAAAAAACGTCGTTACAACAACTAGAAATTCTAACTGATATGAAATGTCAGAATCAAGTCTCGAAAATATTCTGCACTCAGTTTGGCCCTCTATCCCCCTATTTCCCGTACCAACCCCCTTTATTAGAGACTTCGAAGGGTACACATCCAAACCAAGAGATTTAGCACAATCTGACGTTATAAGATTAGTCTGACTTGTCGAATCTAACAATATCCTAACAAATTTAGGTCTTCTACTTTGGTCAAAAATCCTGACAACGACCGTCGGTAACAAAACCGTTGAAGGATATGAATGCTTTTGCTTAGTAGTCGAACAATAACATTAGTGTACGGTAACGGTGAGGTGAATAGTGTTGAAGAACTAAAACGACGCATTGAAAATGCTTGTGACATTATTCGTGAGCAAACTGATGTAATAGTTGCAGCCTGTATTAATTCGTTATTACGCCGGGCGAGACTTTGTGCACGTCAAACGAATGGTGACCATTTCGAGTAATTTCGGTAAACAATTTGGATCAATTTTATCGGTAAGATTGTGAACTAATTTCAAATATCTTTGTCGTATAAACAAATATCGTTGTTATAATAAGCTTCACGGGCGGAGCCTTCGGTAATTATCAATATTGATATTATCTTGTACTTGAAAAATGAAGATCGAGAAAAGTATTTGATCATGCAATAATGAGTTCACGAATTGAGATATTCAGTGGAATCCAAATGAAGTGACGAGGAAATAATAAAACTTTGTGCGAAAATTTGGATCGCTTTGTAGGTTAACGATGCTGATTTTCTTTTCTCTCTTCAATCTTCACTATTTATCACCCAAAAGACATGTTTATTATCATTCAAAAAAATGAATGAAGATTTTGAACAATAATGTTTGTTTGGTATCTGATAGAAAAGGAGAGGTTATGTCAGATTATAATTGATATTTTCTGCTTGAACTTATAAGGAATTTTTTCCTGATAACATTGTAGTATAGAAACTCAGATGTTGATACATACTAATTATAAGATACAATATTTACACATTATTTCGATTGATATAATAGAGAACATTGTCAGTTTCACGAAAGGAAACAACAATAGTATTACTTGAGATTAATTCCTTTAAGTGTCTCTCAAGATACTGCTCACTCTTTCTTCCACTGCCACTTTTCTTGATTTCCAGACGAATTCACAGACGGCTATAATACATGCCACTCCCATGCCTCCCATGAGGACCACAAAGACTCCACCAACATTTGCAAGCCCCAGTTCATTCGCTGTACTACTTGTCTTCAGAACTTCATCCTGCAAACAATTTTTCGAGATGAGAATACTCTCATCTTGTATGTAGTTTTGTAACTTTTTCCATTTTCAATGGAAGCAAGGGAATCAAAAAGGTGTATTCATCATCATAAGGAACGCAAAAATACTATTGATAGTAACTCATTAACCAACTATATGATATTAAACCAGCACAACGCATTTTTATCCATTAGTTTATCAATTTTGGGGTTAATCACACCTATGGATAGTGTTTAAATTCAATATCTATTGGTGCTTTATTCAAACCACGAGGAATATAGAACAACAATTAGAATTAGAAGAAATTTTACATACAAATGTTAATTATTGGATTATTTATTAATTAGAAAGGCTTGAA
Organism: Aphidecta obliterata; assembly: GCA_963966015.1. Classification (NCBI taxonomy): domain Eukaryota; kingdom Metazoa; phylum Arthropoda; class Insecta; order Coleoptera; family Coccinellidae; genus Aphidecta; species Aphidecta obliterata. The sequence continues at coordinate 28,843,594 of OZ014431.1, forward strand.
ATTTTAAAACATAAAAAATTGGATAATAATCTAATTCTATATACTCAAATAAAACCAACAATAAAATAACTAAAACGATTTCCACTTAATTGGGTCTCACCTGAAGATGATGCTTCGCATCGAAACACGTGTCGTGGAATTTAACCCAATGTAGTGGAAATCATATTAGTTATTCTGTTGTAAGTTTGATTATGGATTTCCATCAAGTATCGGCTGATTCTATTAAAATACTCGAATAGCTTTTGGTGATGATTGCTCAATTAAATGTTTGCTATGGAGCAATTTAATTTTTGAGAATTAAGACAGTGAACGTTGACGTTTTTCTCTATATATCTTGGTTTACAAGACAATCTGCGATATCGTACACTCTATATTTCTCACCCTGCTGCATTTTCCTCCACCTCGCTTTTCTTTCCACCATCTCGTTTTCAGAATATGCAACTTTCCTTCTTCTTGTAGTTTCAAAATGGCACCACTTATTGCCATTCGAAAAGGTGAATCTGCAACAGAACACCAGGTCTGAGCGGATGGTACAAATCGATAATGACAATAATTGTATCGAGATTATATTCAGAGACGATGATATAGCCCTCGTTCTACTTACCTACATGAGAGCTATATCATTTTGTCACGATGTCTGTATTTTTCGAATTTTGAGCCGAAAATGGTCTCAATCGACAAGGTTTGACTCACTGATGACGAAATTATCCAAAAATTCGAGTCTGTCCGTCCGTCCGACCGGCCGTCCTCCAACCGTATACACAATAACTCTCGAACTGAACGACGTAGAAACTTGAAATTTTCAGGTTAGGTTAAAACATCAAATGCCGCTGTTGGGTTCGTTATAGGACAGAATTCGACCAGGAATTGTGTAAATATGGCATTTCGAAATTTTCTTTTCCAGATTACTTCGAAACTACTGATTCAATCGAAATGATTCATTTCGCACTCAGATGAAGAATGTCGTTTTCATGCTACATGTGGAATTTTCTCTAGATTGTTCGACCAGAACCAAAGGAGCCATAGAAAGTTATAAAAAGACTTGAAATTTCCAGGGTAGGTTCGAATTTTGAATGCCGCGGTTGAGTTCGTTATTGGGCAAAATTCGACCAGGGGTTTCGTAAATGTGGTTGTTTGAGATTTTGTTTTCTTGATAATTTCAAAAATACGGGCTGTCAATTCTCGGGATCACTCGTTCGTTGAACGTATACGTTCGTGACGCCATGAGCGTAGATTTCTGGGAATTGCAATTTTCGCGGAACGACTCTATGAACTATTCGTTCAGAATCATCGTTTAAACGTTCGTTGGACAACGAGTGATCTATTTCATACGCTCGTTGACGTTAGCACGTATTCTGAAGTTGATGTTGTAGTTATTCATCGAGCTGTGAATTATTCGAAAATGAATTTAGAGGATCTTGTGTTACAAAATATGAATGATAATATTATTGTTCCAGCGAATTATCGAAAGAAAAATTGGTCACCTGAAGTCTGCAGTTTCGCCTTAGTTTGGAATTTTTTTTAATCCAAAATTGAATGTAAAAAAAACCGAAACTGAAACTAAAAAAATGTATGGAAAGTCAGGAGCTTTTAAGCGTTCGTTCATGCACCTTGTAGGTAGATTCGCATTTCACAGTTTCAGAAACCAAAAATTACGAAAAGCACTGCCGTGAAGGCAGGAGCTTTTGAGCGCTCGTACATGCACCTTGTAGGTAGATTCGCATTTTCCAGTTTTAGAAATCAATTGAAGGAATTTTTGACTGCTGTCAAAAAAATTCTGAAACTTAGGCGAAACTCCAGACTTCATGTCGGTGCTTCAGCTGATCAATTTTTTTCCGATAATTCGCTAGAATTTTCCACGGTATCTATGGTCTTGGTGATGCGATCTGGACAAAATTTTGCACGTAGTTTGAATACATTATTCCTGAGCTAGGTGCATAATTTCATTCCAATCCGATCGGTAGTTTCGAAACTATCACGAAAAAAATATTTTGCACGGCCATATTTACGGAACCCCTAGTCCAATTTTGCTCATTGATGAACATGACCGTGAAATTTGCGATCCAAACCCACCCTGAAAATTTCAAGTTCCTAGGCCTTTCCGTTCAAAAGTTAGAATTTTCTATGGTTTCTATGGTTCTGGTCATGCGATCTGGACAAAATATTGCTTCAATATATCATTCTCGATTAAAATACAAAATTTGATCTCGATCGAATCCGCAGTTTCGAATTTATCGAGAAAACAAAATTTCAAACGACCGTATTTACGGAACCCCTTGTATAATGTTGCTCATAGATGAACGTGATCACGACATTCGAGATCCACACCTATCCTGAAAATTTCAAGTCCCTAGGCCTTTCCGTTCAAAAGTTACAATTTTCTATGGTTTCTATGGTTCTGGTCATGCGATCTGGACAAAATTTCACATGTAGCTTGAACACCTCATTTTCCATTTGAGTGCAAAATTTCATCTCGATCAAATCTGTAGTTTTCAAGTAATCAGGGAAACAAAACTTTGAACGGCTATATTTACGGAACCCCTGGTGGAATTTGGCCCATTAACGAACTTAACCGAGCCATTCGGGAACTGAACTTACCCTGAAAATTTCAAGTTTCTAGGACATTCCGTTCGAGAGTTATCGTGTATACGGCCGGACGGCCGGACGGCCGGACGGACAGACTCGAATTTTTCGACGGATTCGTCATCAGTGAGTCGAACATAGTCGATTGAGACCATTTTCGGCTCAAAATTCGAAAAATACAGACATCGTGACGAAATGATATAGCCCTCGTGTAAGTTGTACGAGCGCTCAAAAAGAAATTTTTGCCATGTGTCAAAAAAAAATTCAAACTCCAGATTTCACGTCAGTGATGTACAGGGTTTTTCAATAGTTGAGCTCGATGTTTGACAACAGCGTATGACGAACTCGATGGTCATACAGGTGCTATCTTTGACATCCGTATTCAGTTAGTCTCTACATTTAATTATGGAGCATTACACGAATGAGCAACGCGTTTTATAATATTTCCATGGTTACATTCTTCCATTTAAATAAAATGAACCTTCTTTATAATATAAAAATTTAGAAAAGCACTGCCGTGAAGGCAGGAGCTTTTGAGCGCTCGTACATGCACCTGGTAGGTAGATTCGCATTTTCCAGTTTTAGAAATCAATTGAAGGAATTTTCGACAGCTGTCAAAAAAATTCTGGAACTAAGGCGAAACTCCAGAATTCATGTCAGTGCTTCAGCTGATCAATTTTGTTTCGATAATTCGCTAGAATTTTCTACGGTATCTATGGTCTTGGTGATGCGATCTGGACAAAATTTTGCACGTAGTTTGAATACATTATTCCTCAGCTAGGTGCATGATTTAATTTCAATCCGATCAGAAGTTTCGAAACTATCAGGAAAAAATATTTTGAACGGCCATATTTACGGAACCCCTAGTCTAGTTTTGCTCATTGATGAACGTGACCGTGAAATTCGCGATCCAAACCCACCCTGAAAATTTCAAGTTCCTTGGCCTACCCCTTCGGAAGTTATAACTTTCTATGGTTTCTATGGTTCTGGTCATGCGATCTGGACAAAATGTTGCTTTAATATATCATTCTCGTTCAAAATACAAAATTTTATCTCGATCGAATCCGTAGTTTCGGAATTATCGAGAAAACAAAATTTCAAACGACCGTATTTACGGAACCCCTTATATAATTCTGCTCATTGATGAACGTGAACGCCACATTTCAGGTCTACACCTATCCTGAAAATTTCAAGTTCCTAGGCCTTTTCGTTCGAAAGTTATGATTTTCTATGGTTTCTATGGTTCTGGTCATGCGATCTAGAGAAATGTAGCTTGAATATATCATTCTCCATTAGTATACAGAATTTCGTCACCATCGAATCTCTAGTTTGGAAATTATCGAGAAAACTAAATTTCAAACGACCATATTTACGGAACCCCTAGTAAAATTCTGCTCATAGATGGAAGTGATCACGACAATCGAGATCCACACCTATCCTGAAAATTTCAAGTCCCTAGGCGTTTCCGTTCAAAAGTTAAAATTTTCTATGGTTTCTATGGTCTTGGTGATGCGATCTGAACAAAATTTTGCATGTAGCTCGAAAACCTCATTTTCCATCAGAGTGCAAAATTTCATCGCGATCGAATTTGTAGTTTCAGAGTAATCAGGAAAACAAAATTTTGAGCGGCCATATTTACGGAACCCCTCGGCGAATTTTGCCCAATAACGAACTTAACCGCGGCACTTGAGATTCAAACCTACCCTGAAAATTTCAAATTTCTAGGACATTCCGTTCGAGAGTTATCGTGTATACGGCCGGACGGACAGACTCGAATTTTTCGACGGATTCGTCATCAGTGAGTCGAACATAGTCGTTTAAGACCATTTTCGGCTCAAAATTCGAAAAATACAGACATCGTGACGAAATGATATAGCCCTCGTGTAAGTAGCACGAGCGCTCAAAAATAATTTATAAATTTATCGAATTTACTGAATTGACTAAAATGGACGAAGTTTCTTGAATTTTCGATGATATATTTTAATTTAATCTTGATCTAAATTTTTGCAATTTTGAGAAATATGGTCATGTTTCGATCTTTCATAACAATTCCCCGAATTTAACATTCAATAATTTATTTTCCTTCAAAAAAAATTTAAGGTTTTTTTTTTTTTTTTTTTCACAGATATTTATTTTTACCAGTGATTCTATGTGCTGATATAATGACGAAACTTTTTTCTTATATATTTCTTCCCACTTCTCTTCAACTTTTTTCCTTCTTTTCTAATGGGAGTCTTCTTTGGCGCATGTTTATGGCGTCTGTTGAGAATTTTTTTTCTTTTTATTATTCATCTTATACTTGTATATATGTGTTGATGAAAAATAAGATCAAATTATTCACTTTATCCAAGAAAATCACCTTATTCGAGCCATGCGTTGGGCGACAAAAATTGTTATGGCTCTACTGTGGAATTTAAATTTTATTTAAATTTTGAAAATAATTGATACCAAATAACAATTTTAAAGGAATTTTGTTTAATTTACATTTAATTTGTTCAAGACTCTTTCTCAAAGAGGGTTCAAGGTGAACAATCAATAATATTTTTACAAATTATATCAATTTTCAAAATCAAACTCAAACAACTCAATGAACTAAATCTAACAAAATAGAAATTCTAAATTATGAATCCCTTCAAACCAAATGAGTGCACTCACAGAACAAAGCTTTGTCAAAATGTACTTCTTCAACTTTTCCTGGCTAGCGGATTAAAATTCCTAAACTCCAATTTTTCGATACGCTCAACTTCTTTCAGAATTCTCCTGTCCTTCCATCAATGTTCATTGACACCTATTTATTACTCAGTTTCCATTTCATCCAACTCGTTATGAAATATATTTCGAAGTATTTTCCATTTTATTCAAAACAACCCGTTTGAAAGATCTTTCTCCACTCTGACATATTTTCAATTGTCCCAACCGGCTTGCTTCCTTTCTAATTTTATAATATTATTATTATATTTTTATAATAACAATAATTTATAAATTTATCGAATTTACTGAAATGGACGAAGGTTCTTGAATTTTCGATGATATATTTGAATTTAATTTCGATCTAAATTCTTGAAATTTTGAAATACGGTCATGTTTCAATTTCCATAACAGTACTTCCTAATACACATAAAAAAAAACTATCATTCTCACAATTCGTTTTATTGCGTTTTCTAATGAAAAACCCTTTATAAGTAATTTGGTTTTCGACAATTCGCTATTTTTCATCTATGTGCAATTTCATTTCAATCCAATCGGTAATTTAGGAATTATCAGGAAAAAATATTTTGGACGGCCATATTTACATTGATATACGTGACTGCGACATTCAATATCAACACCTATCCTGAAAATATCAAGTCCCTATGCCTTTGCGATCGAAAGTTATAATTTTCTATAATTTCTTTGGTTCTGATCATGCGATCTGGACAAAATTTAGCTTGAATATATCATTTCTCCATCAAAATACATGATCTCGTCACGATCAAATCAGTAGTTTTGAAATTAACAAGAAAACTGAATTTCAAACGACCATATTTACGGAACCCCTAGTCTAAATTCGCTCATTGATGAACGTGACTGCAACATTGGAGATCTACACCTATCCTGAAAATATCAAGTCCCTAAGCATTTTCGTTCGAAAGTAACAATTTAATATGGTTTCTATGGTTCTGCTCATGCGATCTGGACACAATGTAGCTTTAATATATCATTCTCTATTGAAATACAAAATTTCGTCACGATCGAATGCATGCCCAGAACCATAGAAATCATAGAAAATTATTTATTTCGAACGGAAAGGCCTAGGGACTTGAAATTTTCAGGGTACGTTCGGATCTTGCATGTCACGGTCGCGTTTGCAAGTAGCTTGAACACAGCAGGATTTCATCTCCATCGAATCAGTAAGTTCGGAGTAATCAGGAGAACAAAATTCAGAACGGCCATATTGACGGAACCCCTGATCGAATTTTGCCCGATAACGTACTCAACTGCGGCATTCGGAATTCGAACCTAGCCTGAACATTTCAAGTTTCTAGGTCGTTTCGTTCGAGAGTTATCGTGTATACGGCCGGATGGAGAGACTTGAATTTCTCGACGGATTCGTCATCAGTGAGTCGAACTTTGTCGATTGAGACCATTTTCGGCTCAAAATTCGAAAAATACAGACATCGTGACGAAATGATAAAGCCCTCGTGTAAGTAGAACGAGCGCTCAAAAAGCATTGACGTGTAGTCAGGAGCTTTTGGGCGCTCGTTCATCCACCTTCTATTGGAAAAATTTGTGATAGGTGTCAAAAAAAAGACAGCAGCTCTATGTCGATTACGCTGAATCCGCGGGAATATAAGGATTCTGGTCTACGATTTGAAAAATCTGTATTAAATTTCATTTCTAAGCACTGTGCTGACAAATTTCTACCATAAGAATGACGATAATTATAGAATCTCTTACCTTGAGGAGTAGCAATGCCATAACCTTTTGAATCCAACATTCCTCCAATTTGTGTCAGTTCACAGTTCCTTTCAATGACATATTCTATAGATGTTGATTCCATCAAGAAAGCATAGCTTCCTTTACCTTTAATAACCCTATCCACACCTTCCATGTTACTAGTTGTGAACACGGTAGGCTTCTGAGATTCCATGAAAGACCACATCCTTTGGTAGGTGGATATATTCGATTCCTTCAAGAAATGTAACAATTAGTTTTTATGTATCTACTGGCAATACGAATTCAAAAAATTACGAAAGGCACTGCCGCGAAGGCAGTGCTTTTGAGCGCTCGTACATGCACCTTGTAGGTAGATTTGCATTTTCCAGTTTTGGAAACCAATTGAGGAAATTTTTGACAGCTGTCAAACAAATTTTCGAACTGAGGCGATAATCCAGACTACAAGTCAGTGCTTTAGGCAAATTTTTTTTTTTTCGATAATTCGCTAAAATTTTCTACGGTATCTATAGTCTTGGTGATGCGATCTGGACAAAATTTCGCACGTAGTTTGAATACATTATTCCTCATCTAGGTGCAAAATTTCATTCCAATCAAATCGGTAGTTTCGAAATTATCAGGAACATAATATTTTGAACGGCCATCTTTACGGAACCCCTAGTCTAATTTTGCTCATTGATGAACGTGACCGTGAAATTTGCGATCCAAACCCACCCTGAAAATTTCTGGCTCATTGATAAAAAGGATCGCGAAATTCGCGATCCGAACCTATCCTGAAAATTTCAAGTCACTAGGCCTTTTTGTTCGAAAGTTATGATTTTCTATGGTTTCTATGATTCTGATCATACGATCTGGAAGAAATGTAGCTCGAATATATAATTCTCAATTTAAATTCAAAAGTTCGTCGAGATCGAATCCATAATTTTGAAATGATCAAGAAAACTGAATTTCAAACGGCCATATTTACGGAACCCCTAGTCTTATTTTGCTCATTGATACACGTGAACGCTACATTCACGATCCATACCTATCCTGAAAATTTCAAGTCTCTAGGCCTTTCCATTACAAAGTTATAATTTTCTATGGTTTCTATGGTTCTGGTCATGCGAGCTGGACAAAATTCTGCATGTAGCTTGAGTACGTAATTATCCATCTGAGTGCAAAATTTCACCTCGATCGAATCAGTAGTTTCGGAGTAATCAGAAAAACAAAATTTCGAGCGGCCATATTTACGGAACCCTTTGGCGAATTTTGCCCAATAACGAACTTAACCGCGGCATTTGAGATTCGAACCTACCCTGAAAATTTCAAGTTTCTAGGACATTCCGTTCGAGAGTTATCGTGTATACGGCCGGACGGCCGGCCGGCCGGACGGACGGACAGACTCGAATTTTTCGACGGATTCGTCAGCAGTGAGTCGAACATAGTCGATTAAGACCATTTTCGGCTCAAAATTCGAAAAATACAGACATCGTGACGAAATGATATAGCCCTCGTGTTAGTTGTACGAGCGCTCAAAAATAAGTAGATTGCGATATTTCATATACTTGTATCACTTGTGCACTGTCATTGTTCACAGCTTTCCAAAATTGCACGTTGGTATTGCAGAAACGTATGATGATTCGTTTCAGGTTTCGAATCAGTATATTTTTTCCACAATCCGCTCAAGTTTCCAAAGAAATTATGTCTCCGTCGAAGTTAGAATGATTATCAAGACAAACGATATTTGACATCTTTCGCGTTGCTCACGTTTGTCAAAACATGGTCAACCGATTTCTATATGTGTAAACTTTCAAGTAAAGACGAATATTCCACTTCAGTTGAGTATTATCTATCGCAATGTTATGACGTTTCGACTGTTAATTGGGAACATTGAAATGTTTTGTAAAATATTTCTGGAATCAAGGAACTAAGTGGTCACAATAACCATATGTGTGCAATTTTGTTCGCATTTGACAAAAGCAATAATATATCTACTCACTCTGAAAAATGCAGCCGTGGAGCCTCCTCTCAAAGCTCCATACTTAATTTTTGTTTGTTTCGCTAAATCTTCGGCACCCTCGATCGGTGAATCCATTCTTTCTACTGTTAAAAACGCTGCTAAATTTGCAGTATAAGAAGATATCATGATGAGAGTAAAGAACCACCACATGCCTGCTACCATTCTGGTTGAAACTGCCCTGAAAGAATAGAACCTTTCATAGTGAATTCACTCCTTCCACATAACAAAAACAAATTTTTTTCCGGGTATGTTCGAATCTGCAGACGAAGTGTCTCGTCGAATATACGAAAATCTTGAGTAACTGTTGTTTAGAAAAATCTGACCTCATTCATGATATCAGACATATTATGTTTCAATTCCGACGCAAAGTAAAATTAGGCGAGTGTAATGAAATTTTATCAATAACAGCGTCACATTAATGTCCTCTAGGGTATGATTTTTATTTCAAAAATTATAAAAAGCACTGCCGTGAAGTCAGGAGCTTTTGAGCGCTTATTTATGCACCTTGTAGGTAGATTCGCAATTTACCGTTATAAAAATCAATTGAAGAAATTTTTGACAGCTGTCAAAAAAAATTCAAACTGAGGCGAAACTACAGCCTTCACGTCAGTGCTAAGTGACCAATTTTGTTTTCGATAGTTCGCTAGAATTTTCTACGGTATCCATGGTTTTGGTGATGCTATCTGGACAAAATTTCGCACGTAGTTTGAATACATCTATGTGCAAAATTTCATTCCAATCAGTAGTTTCGAAATTAACAGGAAAGAAAAATATTTTGAACGGCCGTATTTACAGAATCCTTAGTCTGATTTTGCTCATTGATATACTTGACCGAGACATTCGAGATCCACACCTATCCTGAAAATTTCAAGCCCCTAGCGTTTTCCGTTCGAAAGTTATAATTTTCTATGGTTTCTATGGTTCTGATGATGCGATCTGGAAAAAATATAGCTTGAATATATCACTCTCCTTTAAAATACAGAATTTCGTCACGATCGAATCTGTTGTTTCGAAACTATCAAGAAAACTGAATTCAAAACAACCATATTTACGGAACCTAGTCTAATTTTGCTCATTGACGTGACCGCCACATTCAGAATCCACACCTATCCTGAAAATTTCAAGTCATTAGGCCTTTCCGTTCGAAAGTTATGATTTTCTATGTTTTCTATGATTCTGGTCATGCGAGCTTTTTGCATGTAGTTTGAACACTTCATTCTCCATCTGACTGCAAAATTTCACCTCGATCGTATGAGTAGTTTCAAAGTGATCAGGAGAACAAAATTTCGAACGGCCATATTCACGGAACCCTTGGTCGAATTTGGTCCAATAACGAACTCAACATTCATGGTTCGAACCTACCCTGAAAATTTCTATGGTTTCTATGGTTCTGGTCATGCAATCTGAAAAAATGCCTCTTAAATATATCATTCTCCATCGATCCATCTCCCGAATCCATAGTTTTGAAGTTTCTAGGTTGTTCCTTTCGAGAGTTATCGTGTATACGGCTAGCCAGTCGGATGGATGGACGGACAGACTCGAACTTTTCGACGGATTTGTCATCACTAATGACGAATCCGTCGGACCATAGAAACCATAGTCAATTATAATTTTGTAATGGAAGGGCCTAGGGTCTTGAAATTTCCAGGATAGGTGTGAATCTCGAATATTGCGGTCACGTTCATCAATGAACAAAATTAGACTAGGGGTTCCGTAAATATGGTCGTTTGAAATTCAAATCTAAAACTTTGGATTTGATTGTGACGAAATTTTGTATTTAAACTAAGAATGATATATTCGAGCTACATTTTTTCCAGATCGCATGATCAGAACCATAGATACCATAGAAAATTTTAACTTTCGAACGGAAAGGCCTAGGGTCTTGAAATACTCAGGATAGGTTCGGATCGCGAATTTCGCGATCACGTTCATCAATGAGCGAAATTAGACTAGGGGTTCCGTAAATATGGCCGTTCAAACAATATTTTTCCTGATAATTCCGAAACTACTTATTGGATTGGAATGAAATTCCGCAAATAGATTGAGAATAATGTATTCAAACTACGTGAGAGATTTTGTCCAGATCGCATTACCAAGACCATAGATACCGTAGAAAATTCTAGCGAATTATCGAGAAAAAAAATGGTCACCTAATGCACTGACGTGAAGTTCGAATTTTCGCCTTAGTTTGAAAGTTCTTTGACAGCTGTCAAAATCTTTTTGTTTGGTTTCTAAAACTGGAGAATGCGAATCTACCACAAGATGGATGAACGAGCTCAAAACTTCACGGCACTGATTTTCGTAATTTTTTGGAAGAAACTTTATTTCTTCCCGAAATAATTATCACAATTATGAAAAAAAGGATTACTAGATCTACAGATTGAAATACAGAAAAACGTGAGTTGATTACAAGTCGATGTTGAAAGCTTATCAAATTACAATAATGAAATAAGAAAAAAATTGTTTTAGATAGACTAATAAAGCAAGCCAACAAATCTTTTGTTTGGTTTTTGTCAGGAATCTATACACGGATCATAGATTGTATTCAGTTGCTCTTGCGGCGGACAGGTGGAGTGAAGAGAAATTTTCTCTGATCGTCATCGCGTTCTGTTGTTTGGGAAGCCTGTTTGCCACATCGGGTTTATCCTGCGCCAGCTCTACTGAAGAGGCATGTATGGCGAAACCGGTCTACAGATGCAAAGGATAAATTTGATGTTCTATGGGTTACGAGTATTGATTTGTTGGCTTGCTTTATTAGTCTATCTAGAACAAATTTTCTCTTGTTTCATGATTTTAATTCGAAAACTTTAGATGGACAACCGATATTTATTCCAGTTAAAAGCTTTTAATACGAACTGATCTGAAAACAATGTCTTTCTCAAAAAGTGGGGGAAATCGCAAACTTGCACTTAGGCACGAGTTTCACAGGTCTCATGGTAAACGCGGAATTGCATCTTCTACCTAATGCTTCCTGTGGTTAGACGGTCATTCTACATGAGAAATTCAGCTTCATGAGGGGTTCCTCGAAGTAGGAATGTACAGGCTGTGCGCTGTGCCTCGTGTGAAGCCTTGGAGTGGTGATCACGTAACAATATAAAGTAGGGGTTTATGATTATTTTCTTTCACCTGTTAACATTGCCGGTTTTCCTCATGGTTACAGCTCGATTGTTCAGTCGTTTCTGGTGTGTTCTGCTGGTTTTCTTATAATATAATCTTTTGCTGTAATTATATATCAACACTATGAACGAATCAAGTGCAAAAGCACTACTCGGTCGAATTTGTAAGAATTTTTTCCTTCGTCAAAACCTACAAGCAGCACCGAGTATGACTGGCCGAACTTATTGGTGGATATTCATCAGCGTGGATTGTCCCAATTGAATTGAAATATACCCATCATTGCATGAACTGTAGGTATCAATTTAATTTCGAAAAATTCAACATTGGTAGGTACTCACTTTGGTAGGAAATCACAGCCTTGTTGCATTAAGGAACCTATAGCAAACCACATGCAGTTGAATAGGGTGAACTGATTTTCTAGTTGATCTGGATTTGGGTTGCATGGATGTGGATTCTGCCATTCATATGGGGTGAATCTGTCGAAACGAAAATTCACTTAAATAAGGCATTTACATACTTCAAGATGCTGTGAATACTTTTGGCAATCGGTAGGAGTATGGACATCAATAAGTGATGTATACTAGCTGTACCAACAGTGCCTGCTTGACCGATGTATCGATAATACAGGTTTCTCTTTTCATTTGGTGCCAGAGAAATTGCAAGTGTTGTTTCACCGGCTGATTCCAAAAATTGAAACCGTTTCTTTCTAAGCTCCCGTTCTCGAGATACAGCACCTCTGACCTGAATTTGGAACTAAATTGAAACCTGATATCGGGTAGGTAGGTACGTTTGAATTCAGTAAAAAATGAGTTTGGTTTAATTAATTATATTTATGAATAACAAAATACAAATCGGATTCAAGGAATATATGTCGCTAATGAAAAATGGAAGTATTACTGAAATAGCGAAATATCTGAAGAACCTTTCGGTGGTAGGTACCTACATACCCACCTTATAATCTGGCCTTGATTTTTGTTATTCTCCCACCTTCCAAAATACGTGTTGAAAATTGAATTGAAAAGAATTATAAAAAGCACTGCCGTGGAGTCAGGAGCTCTTGAGCACTCTTTCATCCACCTTGTATATAGATTCGCATTCTCCAGTTTTGGAAACCAATTATTGGAGAAATTTTTGAAAGCTGTCAAGAAATGATAGTAGCTCTTTGTCAATTATGTCGAATCAGCTGTCACAGAAATATTAGGATTTTTTATTCGATTCGTTGGAATTTTAAATGGTTCTGGTAATGCGATCTGGAAAAATGTAGCTTGAAAATATCATTTCTCCATTCAAATACGAAATTTCGTCACGATCGAATCCGTCATTTTGAGTTTATCGAGAAAACTAAAATTAAAACGACATTATTCACGGAACCCCTGGTCGGATTTTTCCCAATAACGTACTGACCCACGACATTCCAGATTCGACCCTACCCTGAAAATTTCAAGTTTCTAGTTCGTTTCCGTGCAAGAGTTATAGTATATACGGATGGACGGCCAGACGAACGTGCAGAAAATTCTGTTTTTGAGCGCTCGTTCTACTAAAATGAAATTTTGCACTCAAATGGAGAATGACGTGTTCAAGCTGCATGCAATTTGCCTTTTTTGCCAGATCGCATACCCAGAACCATAGAAATCATAGAAAATCATAACTTTCGAACAGAAAGTCCTAGGGACTTGAAATTTTCTGGATAGGTGTGAATCTCGAATGTCGCGGACACTTTTATCAATGAGCAGAATTGAACTAGGGGTTCCGTAAATATGGTTGTTTGAAATTTAGTTTTCTCGATAATTTCAAAACTACAGATCCAATCGTGACGAAATTTTGTTTTTAAATGAAGAATTATATATTCGAGCTACAAAGAACCATAGAAAATTATAACTTTCGAACGGAAAGGCCTAGGGACTTGAAATCTTCAGGTTGGGTTTGGATAGCGAATTTCGCGGTCACATTCATCAATGAGCAGAATCAAAATAGGGGTTCCATAAATATTTTTTTTCCTGATTCTGATTGGATTGGAATGAATTTTTGCACATAGATGAAGAATAATGTACTCAAACTACGTGAGTCCAGATAGCATCATCAAAACCATAGATACCGTAGAAATTTCTAGCCAATAATCGAAAAAAATTGGTCACTTAAAGCACTGACGTGAAGTCTGGAGTTTCGCCTCAGTTTGAAAATGTTTTCGATTGGTTTCTGAAACTTGAACTGGCGAGGCTACCTAAAAGGTGGATGAATGAGCGGTCAAAAGCTCGTGACTTTACGGCAGTACTTTTATAATTTTTTCGACGAGTTGGAAAGATTGAAATAAGTACGGCTCAGTCCTTGGTGTCCTCAGGTGTACTGCGTAAACTATTTTTCCGGCTATCGTGTAGAATAAGAAATCGATAAGGGAATTCTCTGTATAATATTTATCTGGAGGAGAAACTTAGGAATCAGTACTTTAAGTCTTGTTATCGTCAATATGTATATTGTATTAAAAAAAATGGCTGAAATTGAAGGGATGCAATTTGTTTGGAACGCTTGATATAACCGGTCTTCTAACAAGAGGTCTTACTCTATTACACTGAAATAATGCTGGTGTGGCAGGGAATGGATTGGGTTAGTTTCCCAACGATGTCGGTTTTTTTCTGCCATAAATTTACTTAGTTTACTTTAACTTAGTTTACTTCAAGCAGAATGGTGCAACTCGCCAAACCGATCGCCAAACAATGACCCAATTCATCGAAATGTAGATATCCAATAGGGCAACATACACGGGCGGATCATTCGTACAGTTTTGATACATAGTGATTTGATTTGACAGATCTAGATGTGGCATTTTACACCTAAAACGGACTGATTCGATACCATTAACGCAATGATATACGTACGAATTTGGCTCGCCACGTATCAGATATGACAGATAATGCGCCCGTGTATGTCGCCCTCTTGCCTCAACCGAAATCAGGCGATTCAACAACGCTAGATTGAAATGAGAATATCAGAATTAGGTATCCAATTCATGTTAATAGATGGTTCACATAGGATAATTTTTGGATTTTCTTGAAAATTCTGTCCGTTTGTGTGTCTTTATACCCTAACGGACGTTTCGAAACGCTTCTACCTATTGAACGTTTTACCATAAGAGTCGATAAAGGCACTAATTTTGCATATTTTTATTCAAATATAATGATTTATTTCAATTGCAATTTTCATTCAGCTCCCCACCAAGTTGAATACAGTCAAGAGAAATAAATAAGTTAACCTGGACGTTCAGAATTTTCAAAAGCTGTTATCGCATTCATATATTCGGAATTATTCTTCACCATCGATATATTTATATGCATAACTTGATTATTTTTCCTTCAGAAACTTACCTTGCAAGTACAAATAGTAATACAGATACTCCAAGATATGCAGTTGCCATGTAAATCCAAACGTCGAGGGATAGTGGCGACAGAAAGGAAAACAGATTCGGAGGTTGTTTTATTGGTTTTCTATATAAAATGCTCACACCAAGACTCATGAATGGCATAGTGAAATCTACAGCCTGCTCCCTTTCGTATGTAATCGTCAAATCAGCAACTGCCAGATCTGCTCTCTGATCCAGAAGTTCCCGTATCGTTCCATCCCATTCTTTAGTCTCCCGATTGTAAGATCCATATCGACCATCTGGAGCCAATCGGATAGTATAGTTAAATCCCAGTAATCTTGATATCTCATGGATCAAATCTACCGCGTAACCTTCGTATTGGGCATTGCCCGACAACATTTCGCTTGCTTCTTTCCTCATGACATATGGAGCACTCTAGAAAAATATTCTATCAGTTTTTGCATAATCTCTCAAGTAAGTGCTTGAAACGAGTTGTGAGTTTCATTTTTTATATGAACAGACTTTCTCAATTCTTGATGAATCAAGAATATCGATTGAGAAGAAATATTTCAAATCAAACAAAATTTTTATGATAATAATCATAGGAACAATATAACTGTTAGTAATCATTCCGATAATAATGAAAATTAAGAAAATAACAACAATAATGAAAGTTAACAATCACAACGACAAAGACCAGGAAAATAGTTGAAATAACGGAAACACCAATAGCCGGAATTATCATTCTAGTAAGAGACACCTAACAGAAATGTTCTACCTGTGTGACGTTCCGTTATCAAAGACTAATGGTCGGTTTATGTTGACCTGCAGTGGAAGTTAATCTTTTGTTAATGAGTTTTAGATAGCCTCGTCTGAAAGTGATTAGAATCGAAGTTATTACTGTCCAGATATTAGTTAGAGCAATGGTTCCACATATTACTTCACATTGAAGAGATAAAAGTGAATTTAGTGAAAAGTGAATAAAGCGTTCAAGTGTTTTTTGTTGAGTCATTCTAAGAGAATGTCGGAATACGACTCTGAAAATTAGGACAGAGAATCCGACGCAGAAAACTTGTCGGATGAAAAAATCTCCGATATTAATATTGAAATTAAGGAGAAGTGAATGATGAATCCGAAAAAGATCGGATTATAAAAGAACAGAGGGACTATATCAATAGCATCATGAGTCAGCTGAAAGTTTTGACCGAAAGCGTTAAACTATTATTCGATTAGGCGAAATCCTTAAAAGAAGAAATGCCCAGAGCAGAAGAAAGAAGCCCTGTTAAGTTATGATCAGAGAGCGCCGCATTTTAATATTTTTTTGTTGTTGTCATGACGATGCAATCTGTCATCGGTGAATAAAATAAATTGATCAATCAAGATCGAAATTACCCTAGTCCCATCAACTGTGTAATAGAACTTCTGTAAAAAGTGTGTGAAACTGTTTGTAAAGACTACTTGAATAAAAGTTGTGGAAAGTCTTACAGTCCTTCCAAAACAAATCCCAGTACCTGATTACAGTCCCAATTTATGTTATAAATAGCAACAAAGCCCCAAAAAATCGAAAATCCAAGAAGAGCAACTAGAGGAAGGAAGAAGAGACCAACAAAAGAGGACCCGAAACCACCGAGGATCTAGATACCTTCACCAAGAATATCATGAGCAAGCACATGAAATTCCTGGAAACAGAGATGGAGAAGAAGTTCCGTAAAAACGCCAAACCCAATTAAGGAGCCAGTGACTAACAGAAATGAAAATTACTTGAACAAAGAATACAAACGGTAGACGAGCCCGTAGATCTGAAATAGAAGAAATAATATCCAAGGAACAACCGGATATTATAGCCATTCTAGAGACATGATTATCTACAAGAAATAGATTTTCATTTTTCAATCATGAAATATACAGAAAAACAGAAATGACAGAAATTGTACATAAGGAAGCGTAGTCCTAATAGTCAGAACGAACATCGACC
The DNA here is from genome assembly GCA_963966015.1 of Aphidecta obliterata. Taxonomy (NCBI): domain Eukaryota; kingdom Metazoa; phylum Arthropoda; class Insecta; order Coleoptera; family Coccinellidae; genus Aphidecta; species Aphidecta obliterata. Next base: position 28,861,060 of record OZ014431.1, read on the forward strand.
ACTATTTTTACGATGTACTTAATAATGGGCAAATTGAAGCCGTCTAGAGTAAAGTTAATACCAATGAAGGACAAATGAAAATTACGTCAGCCTACAAACTAACTCAAAATGATCTGAATTATTCTAAATGAAGAAGATGCTTGAAGGAAACTAACCAAACCTCATTATTGGCGATATGAACTGCAAATCAAGAGAATGGAACAGCAGAACAGAAAACCAAAATGGAAAGAAGTTTATGAAGCATGTCGAAAAAATGCCATAGTACTAGGACCTGATAGTCCGATCTACCTGCCCAGAAGTGAATGCCCACCAGATGTATTAGATAAAGTCATAATGAAAGATATTACCCAAGATTTCACACTTAATACTATAAAAGACGGCACATCAGACCGCAAGCCAATAGAACTCAGACTGGGACACAGTCCGATAACAGAAGAATTTCAAACGAAAGACTTCACTGACTGGCAAAAGTACAGTGAAATACTCCAGGAGAAAATTACTGAAATTACACAGATAAGAACTCCGGAAGATCTTATAGTCGAAGTTAAAAAATTAGAAATTCGAGAAAAGAAACCTACAAGGAAAAAACCAGAAGAATCGAAATGCGAGCTCCGAAGCATCCACATGGTAAAACAAAACTGTAATACCTTCTCTACGCGGAGCAAATGGAATGGCCTACTCGAAGCTGGAAAAAGCCGAAGCATTGGTCGATGCAATAGAAACAGAAGCCTGAATCAACTAAAGAGAAGACGATGACAATGAAGACTTAGAAGAAGAAGTGGAAGAATCGATGTTGGAACCTGCGGAAGGCGATACTATCCCAAACCCAAAAACAAGATTGAAGAATCAATAAATTGAAAAACAGGAAAGCTCCAGGGGAAGACAAAGTAACAAACCTTATGTTGCGGAAAATGCCCTGAAAAGAAAAGCAGCGCTAACCATTATAGCAAACGCAGTGATGAGAAAAATGAGAAACCTTGAAAGTAATTGTGTCCAATAAGGCAGGAAAATATAGAAAATTCCCGAAAAATACATGCCGATAAGTCTACTGTCAGCACTTAGAAAAATAGTTGAGATAGTCATTGCAGAAAGACTCAATGAAGAAACGGAAGCGCTCAATCTGATACCACCGGAACAATTTGAATTCAGAAGAAATCATTCCACAGAACTCCAACTGTTAAGGATCACTGAATATGTCACTGAAGGATTCCAGAATGAACAAACCACAGGATTAGTGCTATAAGATGTCGAGGGAGCCTTCGATCGAGTTTGGCACGAAGGACTTGCCTACAAGATGATGATGGCAGGCTACACTACCAAAACCTGCAAGATAATAAGAAACTACCTGAGGAACAGGAAGTTTTATGCCAAAATAGACGACACATTATCTTCCTCCAGACAAGTAAAAACAGAAGTGTCCCAAGGATCAGTTCTAGGACCTCTAATCTACAATCTACAATATACAACATCTATATCTACGATATTCCTAAAAACGCGAGAAATCTGCTAGCCCTATATGCTGACAACACGGGGATAGCCGACATCGACGACCAGATGTCATTCACAGAAGACTGCAATAAGCACTAGAAGATTTAGAAGAATGGATCGTTAAATAGAAAATTCAAATAAATAGCAAAAAGAGCCAAGCTATACTACTACAGAAGCGGAGACTTTAGATGAATTCAACCTAACAATAGATGGAGAAGAGATAATTCATTAAATAGAGAATTCAAATAAATAGCAAGAAGGGGCAAGCTTAGAATAGAAGGCATAGTGTTTCAGAGGTGGAAGCCCCTCACAAGCTTCCATTCCTTTCTAAGCCTAAGAGGTATATAGTAACTTTCAAGACGTTATGTAAATATCGCGGCAGTAAGTAACCCGAACATGAATAATAAACATCATTGTTTGTTGTCCTGATGAATTCGCTGATTTCCAAGAATTATAACAAATGTGTTATAAAGCTCTTTGAAAGTAGAATACCTATAGTAAATACTTTTCAATTTGAATGTTAGTAATTTTTTTTAATGTTTGTTTATACCCACCAGTATAGTTGTTACTATGAAAGTTTTGTTTTGAATGAGCTCAACAATTTGGGTATACTGTTCTCCATAAGTCCTTGTGAAATTCACTCCTTCAGAAGAATTCCATGTTCCAATTTTCCTGAGACCATCACGAGTGAGGTCAATAATATCAAGGGCAAAGTCACTGCGGAAACCTTCGTGGTCAAATTTTATTACTCCTGTCAAACCTCTCATTTCTACCTGGAAGAAAATATTCGGTGATTATAGACATAGAAAGTAAAGGTTAGTATTTAGCCACTTTTTATCCTGAATTATTGCTCTTCTCTACAAGCGTTCCTTCGGATGATTAAATGAAGCTCTGATTGGAGATCCGTATCAGATTTCATAGAATGAACAGGGTGGCCCCCGAGGTATCCGAGATACCCCTTATACAGGGTGTTTCATTGGTAAATGTACATACGTTAACCTGAGGAAGAGCCATCCTAGACAAGCCGAAAAAACCCATATTGTTATATAATAGGTCTAATCAACTTCATAGCCGAGGTACAGGGAGGGGGATTTATGTAATCGTCTATATTTTCAATTGCTTATAACTTTTGAAACATCCAGTATCATCAATGTAAAATCCTCAAATTATACTCCATCCCTCGGAAATATGGCTCATCGACACAGGAACCATTGAATTTTCTTGAAGTGATAGAGGCACGTCCAGAATACAGTACTAGTAGAGTTTTCCATGCTCTGAATGTGCCGCATATAACTGTATGACGCAGATTGAAGAAAAACAATCTTTTCCCCTATGTCATCTCCAAAAGATACAAAAATAAGAGCCAGGTGATGAAAATCGTAGTATTAGTTTTATTCGGTGGATTTTACGAAATGAAAGAATGGCGAACAAAATTTCACTTACCGATGAAGCCATATTTACGAGTGATGGATTCTTCAGTTTGAGGAATTCAGATGAGTGAGCTGAACAAAATTCACACGCAGTCAGACACATGAAATCTCAGTACAAATTTCCAATTAACGTATGGCGTGGAGTTTATAATAATCGATTGATTGGAGTGATATTTATTTAGATTCACTTCACAATCATTTGCCTGTACTACTCGACCTACAGAGGTGCACCGCATGCATGTCTAGATCACCAGATTTCAATCCAATCGATTATTTCGTTTGGGGAATCGATAATTTCGTTTGGGGATATTTTAAATCTTTAGTATATGCGTCTGAGATTGAAAGTGAATATATTCTCCTATAACATATCGGAGTTGCCTGCAATAAGATCCGTAATGATCCAGAAATGATCAAAATGGCTATTGGACATTAGAAAAGGACCAAAATGTGCCTCGAGCAAAACGGTGGCACTTTTGAGCAACTTATATGATTTCTTTAAAATGTTTCACTTGTAACTCATTTGTTCATTTATTTTCTCACTGTTTATCATTTTAAATAAATTATTCAAAATCCATTTTCTTCTGAAACATTTTTGGAATTTTTTTGTCAGTCCAACAGACAATTTAACGAATTCAACCTCAGTGTACGACATTTTTGTGAATTAAATGGAATTTCACCATCGAATTAAATCTTTCGACAAAAATTTTGATGGTTCAAATGTCGTGCGGGACACTGAAATCTACTGATTCACATCGAAAATTTTCTGCTCTTTCCGAATATTTTAATCAAATTCCAATATTCCTTCATACAGGGTGTTGAATATCAGGTCCCATATTTGTCTAATACAGACCTGGATTTTTTGATCGTTTCAAAAATGAATCGAACGTACAGTGAAAAAAAATCTTTACGTAATTGAGCTCGATATTTGAGTCATTTTTTCGCGCGACGATTTTTCAAAACTATTCCGTCCGTTTTCTTTTTGAGCGCTCGAGGGCTATATCATTTCGTCACGATATCTGTATTTTTAGAATTTTGAGCCGAAAATGGTCTCAATTGACAGAGTTCGACTCACTGATGATGAATCCGTCGAAAAATTCGAGTCTGTCCGTCTGTCCGTCCGTCCGGCCGTATACACGATAACTCTCGAACGGAATGTCCTAGAAACTTGAAATTTTCAGGGTAGGTTCGAATCTCGAATGCCGCGGTTGAGTTCGTTGATATTGCTGTCCGAAATTTTGTTCTTCTGATAACTTCGAAACAACAGATTCGATCGAGGTGAAGTTGTGCACTCAGATGGAGAATGACTTGTTCAACATACATGCAATATTTCGTCCAGATCGGATGACCAGAAACATAGAAACCATAGAAAACTATAACTTTGTAATGGAAAGTCCTAGCGACTTGAAATTTTCAGGATAGGTGTGGATCTCGAATATCGCGGTCACGTGTATAAATGAGCAAAATTAGAGTAGGGGTTCCGTAAATATGGTCGTTTGAAATTTAGTTTTCTTGATAATTTCAAAACTATGGATTCGGTCATGACGAAATTTCAATTTATTAATTATTATATTCATTTTAATGAAAAATGATATATTCAAGCTACATTTTGTCCAGATCGCATGACTAAAACCATAGAAAATTAAAACATTCGAACGGAAAGGCCACGGACTTCAAATTTTTAGGGTAGGTTCGAATCTCGAATGCCGCGGTTGAGTTCGTTGATATTGCTGTCCGAAATTTTGTTCTTCTGATAACTTCGAAACAACAGATTCGATCGAGGTGAAGTTGTGCACTCAGATGGAGAATGACTTGTTCAACATACATGCAATATTTCGTCCAGATCGGATGACCAGAAACATAGAAACCATAGAAAACTATAACTTTGTAATGGAAAATCCTAGCGACTTGAAATTTTCAGGATAGGTGTGGATCTCGAATATCGCGGTCACGTGTATAAATGAGCAAAATTAGAGTAGGGGTTCCGTAAATATGGTCGTTTGAAATTTAGTTTTCTTGATAATTTCAAAACTATGGATTCGGTCATGACGAAATTTCAATTTATTAATTATTATATTCATTTTAATGAAAAATGATATATTCAAGCTACATTTTGTCCAGATCGCATGACTAAAACCATAGAAAATTAAAACATTCGAACGGAAAGGCCAGGGACTTCAAATTTTTAGGGTAGGTTCGGATCACGAATTTCGCGGTCACGTTCATCTATGAGCAAAACGAGACTAGGGGTTCCGTGAATATGGCCGTTCAACTTATTTTCTCCTGATAATTTCGAAACTTCTCATTGGATTGGAATAAACTTTCGCACATATATGAAGAATAATGTATTCAGACTACGTGGAAAATTTTGTCCAGATCGCATTACGAAGACTATAGATACCTACCGTAGAAAATTCTAGCGAATTATCGAAAAAAAAATCACCTAATCACCTAGCAATGAGCAATATTAGACAAGGGGTTTCGTAAATATGGCCATTCAAAATATTTTTTTCCTGATAATTTCAAAACTACTCATAGGATTGAAATGAAATTGAACATATATGATGAATAATGTTTTCAAATTACGTGGGGAATTTTGTCCAGATCGCATCATCAAGACCATGGATACCTTGAAAAATTCTAGCGAATTATCGAAAAAAAAAAATCACCTAAAGCACTGACGTGAAATCTGGAGTTTCACCTTAATTTGAACATTTCTTTGACAGCTGTCAAAAATTTTTCGATTTTTTTTCTAAAACTGGAAAATGCGAATCTACCTACAAGGTGGATGAACGAGAGTTCAAAAGCTCCTGACTTCACGGCAGTGCTTTTCTCAAATTTTTTAATATTGGTATTTTCCTGTCGAACTGGTGACGTCAAGCACAAAAGTTTGAAATAATTTAGTTCGGATAGTTCGAACTGCGGTTCATTCTTTTATCGAATGGATAACCTGGTTTCTGTCCGTTTTCGGAAACGGCTGTTCAAAGAATATTGGTTATGTTTGTTGATTTCTTCATGGACTTGTTAATTCGTGCGTTTTGTGAAGATTGGGTGACATTTCTATGATGACATTCTGAAATTATTGCATTTTAGAGATACACGAACTGCTGACGTCCACTACAAAATGTTTCCGAGATAGTTTTGTACCGGGATCCCGAAAGAATGATTTCAATAATTCCGTAAGAAGGTAATGATCGCGCAATCGCCCGCCAACAGCGTAGTCATAGCAACAGTCAAAATAAGTAATAATACCAAGAAACTTTCCTGAAAGACAAATATCATAGGATGTTGTTGACTAAGCTAGAAAATTTGGGATTCTCACGAAGTTCTGTGGCATTTTTTAAATTTTTCTCATTGGTTGATCAAACTGCATTTCTTTTTACTGAAGCTCAATCACGGACAAGTCTGGTTTTATTCTTTGTGCGCGTGGTGTTCTGGAAGGGTTTATTTTGGGATATGAATGACGCTGTTGTTGATTCTGAGCTTCAATCGTTTATTGAGTTCCCAATAAAGGTTTAACGATGTCTTGACGCGAAGTTATGAGATTGCTATGGATCACAATTTAAGATTGAACGGATCGAAGTTTTGCTTTATACTTCTCGGAGTTGATAGAGACCGAATGACTTCAGTGCAGGATAATTTTAAACCAGAGTTGAATTGTTTTACTTCTGCCCATTGTTTCGGAGGCCAATAGTTTGGATTTATACCTGGATTCTGCTTTGTCTTTCCAAGGTCATGTCAGGAATAATTGAGTAAAAGATAGTGAAACAAAATATGAGCTGTGCAATTATTTGATACTATCGCGCTGTTCGACTATGCAGATGTGGTCTATAGCACCTCACTGACTGTGAATTTGTGGAAGTCTGCACAAAAATTGCAGAATTCTTGCCTGACTAACACCCGAACATAATCGGATCAATTCTAAATTAAAATAAGAGGAATTTGTAGAGCATTGAATCAAGACCCCTGTGCTAATCACATCAATAATGAATTACATGAAATAAACTGACAACTTACCACTTTCATGTAGTTGATCAAACTGTACCCGTGAGGCCACGTGTCCACGGCGTCACAACTCATTGGTTTAATATCTATCCTCTGACTAGAATCCAAATCATGAAGAGCTTTGGCGAACAAGTGAACTGCATCATACATCAGAGCTGTTTCTGACTTGAAATATAAAGAAGTCAGAATTTACAAATATGATTTTAACATCACTGAAAAGTGGTCAAGTAAATGAGCCATTAGGGAATGAAGGCTGTTCCTGTATATCAGATTTCTAAAAAATGAAAAAACGAGGGAACTTGAGAGTAGTTTCACACATGAAATCATGCTTTCGCAACAACTATTTGGGGTAATTTAAAAACTGTCAAGTGTCAAAGCCAAACGACGTCTTCTATGAGCCATAACTCGATGCATGAATATATAATGTCATGAAAATCCAAGAATGAAAAATAAATTCAAATTAGATCACCAAAATTCAAGAATTTTTTTAAAATATCGTATAAATTATAGTAAAATGAGTTTTTTTAAATGGTTCAGAATAATTTAATTGTTTCCATAGAAATCTATCGAATTATTAGAATTAAGCAAGCCAGTTTTGGACAATAGATAGAAATGTCAGAGTAGAAATAGATCTTTCAAGAGTGTTGTTTTAAATTGAAATTGTAAAATGAAAAATCATCGAGATATTGTTTATAACTAATTGAATGGAACCTGAAAGAATGGAAACTGATTAACATATGAAGAGAAACATACTTTGATGGTAGTATCATCTTAAGGAATCTTAAGAAAAAAAAATGAAGCTGAAAGAAACTAGATCAACATAATATTGGCATTGTATCATCAACTACAGACAAGGCAGGGAAAGTTGAGGAACTTTATTTAGACTTAGCTGGTCTCTGTGAGTTTTAATTTATATCTTGTTCAAAAGTAGTTATAATTTAGAATTTTCATTTTATATTAGAATTAGTTTATTGAGTTTAGATTATAAGTTATTTTAAACAAAAATTATTTTATTTGTGCACCTTGAGAACCCTCTTAAAAAGAGTCACGGGAAAAATAAGAGAAAAATTGAAAAACAAAATTATAAGAATATTGTTAGTGGTTCTTTACAAAATTTAAAATTATTAATATCAGAAAAATTGAACCATAACAATAAATAACTATTTTTCTACGATGGATATCCAAAGGAGGCATTTCCGCTCGTATTTGACAACGCAAACGTCATCTTTTTCGAGAAACGTCACTTTGTCGCTTATAAGCGACAAAATGAAAAAAACGCTCGCTCTCCCAATAATCAATTGTCAATCAAATATGCATTGTTCAAAGTATCCAATGACAACGAGTAAATGACATCTTTCATTGTAATTGTAAAACTGTACTTTTAATTTCCATTCAACAAATTAAATAAATTCTTGGAAATATGTGAACTGTTCGATTGTAGAAAAAATCTTGTTTGTAATTCGAGCGCAAATTCGTTGTCGATTTCGAGAGATTGCCGCGCTCCTTCATCGCGCGGCAACTGTCTCTTTCAATCGACAATTTATCATTTTGCGCTCTCAATACACAAATAGCTATTGTGTAAGTTTCCGGAAAAACTACTGACAGCTAAGTTGACAGTTGTTGAGTAATTATTCCACTTAAAATTTATATTTGACATACCATAGCGATTGGTCAAAATTAATAAGAAGGAAATAATCAGTGAAAATCACAAATTTCCAATGGAGTTCCAAATATTCAGCATTTTGACATCGATTTTTTAAACAACTGAAATTAAATTGAAATACTCTTGGAATATGTAAATTTTTCATTACTCATGTTCCAATAAGAGTTGAAATGAACTGTAGTCGAAAAAATTTGACCAAAACAAGTATTTTGAAAAAACTGACATTGCCTGTCTATCACGAATATGATACACAATCCGGACACACTTTTTCAACAATCTAGACTTCCAAAATATGAAGTTTCAGAATTATCGCCAAGACTTGATGGGGACCTGACGAAATTTTTTTTTTCGTTACTTCTCTAATCATGTTATGCAATATTCTTTAAATAATACTATATGTGATCGTTGTAGTTTTCAGCAAATATTAAGGATATTCATGATATTCCGCATTACGTTTCATCATCTTATCTTGATTGAGAACTTCAAATCCACTCTTCACTCATTATTATCAGTTATTGTTTATTGTTTGTTTATTGTTCACTGTTTACATAGTTCACCTAATACTTGATGAGACTACTGCGCAGAGAGACAGCTATCGTAGACGCACCATAACTATCACTAAAGTTACTCATCGTTGGAAATATACAGGGAGTCCGGGAAAATGTGGGAAATCTCTCGGATTCAGATAAAACATAGAAAAAAAATTACGAAAAGCCCTGCTGTGTAGGCAGGAGCTTTTGAGCGCTCGTAGATGCACCTTGTAGGTAGATTCGCATATTCCAGTTTCAGAAATCAATTGAAGGAATTTTCGACAGCTGTCAAAAAAAATCTGAAACTTAGGCGAAACTCCAGATTTCATGTCAGTGCTTCAGCTGATCAATTTTTTTTCGATAATTCGCTATAATTTTCTACGGTATCTATGGTCTTGGTGATGCGATCTGGAAAAAATTTTGCACGTAGTTTGAATACATTATTACTCAGCAAGGTAAATTTCATCCCAATCCGCTCAGTATTCTCGGAACTATCAGCAAGAAAATATTTCGAACGGCCATATTTACGGAACCCCTAGTCTAATTTTGCTCGTTGATGAACATGACCGCGATATTCGCGATCCAAACCCACCCTGACAATTTCAAGTTCCTAGGCCTTTCCGTTCAAAAGTTACCATTTTCTATGGTTTCTATGGTTCTGGTCATGCGATCTGGACAAAATATTGTTTAAATATATCATTCTCGATTAAAATACAAAATTTCATCTCGATCGAATCCGTAGTTTCGAAATTATCGAGAAACCAAAATTTCAAACGACCGTATTTACGGAACCCCTAGTATAATTTTGCTCATAGATGGAAGTGATCACGACAATCGAGATCCACACCTATCCTGAAAATTTCAAGTCCCTAGGCCTTTCCGTTCGAAAGTTATGATTTTCTATGGTTTCTATGGTTCTGGTCATGTGATCTGGAGAAATGTAGCTTGAATATATCATTCTCCATAAGTATACAAAATTTCGTCACGATCGAATCTGTAGTTTTGAAATTATCAAGAAAATTAAATTTCAAACTACCATATTTACGGAACCCCTTGTATAATTTTGCTCATAGATAAACGTGATCACGACATTCGAGATCCACACCTATCCTGAAAATTTCAAGTCCCTAGGCCTTTCCGTTCAAAAGTTACAATTATCTATGTTTTCTATGGTTCTGGTCATGTGATCTGGACAAAATTTCACCCGTAGCTTGAACACCTCATTCTCCATTCGAGTGCCAAATTTCATCTTGATCGAATCTGTAGTTTTCAAGTAATCAGGGGAACAAAATTTTGAACGGCCATATTTACGGAACCCCTGGTGGAATTTGGCCGGACGGACAGACTCGAATTTTCCGACGGATTCGTCATCAGTGAGTCGAACATAGATGATTGAGACCATTTTCGGCCCAAAATTCGAAAAATACAGACATCGTGACGAAATGATATAGGCCATGTGTAAGTTGTACGAGCGCACAATAAGATGATAAGTTTCCATAATTTTTTTCCTAGCGGCCCTCCCTACGGAGATACGTCCTCCTAAATGACGCAACTGGAAATTCATTTTACAGGAATAAATTTGAAACTACTTGATATAATTTAATGAAAATTTGATATGATAAACAGTATTGAGGACCTATCAAAATAATGCCCTTAAATTTAAATTAGCTCGTTCAGTTTACCAGGGGCGGACTAGGTTGTACATTTTAATGCCCACATTTTCAACATCCTGTATGATAAGGAGTGAAAAAAAACAAATTTGGATACCTTGAACATTAAGCTAAAGAAAAGGTACTCTTGTTCATTGTCGATAAAATGAACCGTTTTCGAAAAACAAAATAATAAAATGTAGGTAATGTATTGTTTATTATTTTGTCTACTACATGTGCCACATATGTTTTTGGAATGTTCGATTGTGTTCATTCAGGTTTGGTTCGTTCTAGAAATAAAAGGTTGATAAATTGCGTGTTGGTTATTTATCGAGATTATTACAGTGGCGACGAGGATAATTAATCGTTTCGATATTTAATAAATTCATTCACTGAATGGTTCTGAAATATTGTGCTGAAGGATGGCAGGCATAGGTCATCTACGAGAATTCAATGTGAGTGTTTCTGACTGGACAGTCTACAAAGTGCAGCTAACGAACTACTACGCAGCAAACAATATAGTAGATCCCGAAATAAAAAGGGCCATCTTTCTGAACTGTTGCAGTGAAAGCAGTTTTCAACTTCTGAACAGTTTGTGTATTCCGGATACCCCACAAAATAAAGAATTCAGTGATTTATTGGACAGGCTATTCGAAGAAGATGAATCAAAATTCACATTTGAGATGGCAATTGAAGTGGCATGCAGAAAAGAGGCTACTAGCAAAACTGAAATTGAGGTAGGAAATGTGAAGAGAGAAGAGATGGAGATGTACTATTCAAAGACCAGATCTGGACCGGAGCTTCGTGAGAAGAAATTGAAGCGTAGTCATGAAGAAAGAAAGCCTTCCGAGAAGAAACGAAATACGGAATGTGATGTGTGCGGTAAAGTTCACTATGGTTTATGCAGGTATCGAAATTTTATTTGCATTATGTGTGGAAAGAGAGGTCATTTGGTAAAAAAGTGTTGGAAAGTTAATTCGTCTAACAATAATTTTTTGAATTTAGAGGATAATACAATGCATTCATACGATAGATCAATAAATTTTGACAATGACCTAGAAAACCAACTTTTTCACTTGAATACTCCAAATGTAGATCCGATTTTTATTGATGTATTTGTTAATAATATTCTTGTGAAATTTGAGTTAGATACCGGTGCCGGTGCATCTGTCGGGAGGGAGGGATTTTTTTCCAAACCTACCGTTCATTTCATGTACCCAAGTATTTCAAACTTATGATGGTAAGAGGATTTTTCCTTTGGGGAAAATCGATGTTTTTATTAGATACAGAGGTAGGTTGGAAAATTTGTTTTTGTATGTCATAGAAAATGGAGGACCACCCCTATCAAGCCGAGATTTTTTCAACAAATTTTCTTTAGGTATAAATAAAATTGAATTTTCAGATAGTCAGACATAAACTATGAAAGTTTTCATAGGGAATTTCCAAATGTTTTTAAAAATAAATTGGGATTGTCCAAGAAGGGAAAAATTCATTTGCAACTTAGAGAAGGTTCAATACCAAAATTTTTTCAAGCCTAGACCCATAGCTTTCGCTTTAAAAGAAAAAGTGGATAATGAAATCGATAGACTGGTGAAAGAAAATATACTAACACCTGTTGATTATAGCGAATATGCTACTCCCATTGTACCTGTGATGAAAAGTAATGGGTCAGTTAGAATATGTGGAGACTACAGCGTAACGTTAAATCCAAATTTAGAGATTGATAAATTCCCTTTGCCCAGAATAGAAGAGCTGTTCACAAAGCTGCAGGGGGGTACAGTATTTACCAAAATTGATTTGTCTAGTGCTTTTCAGCAGGTTGAATTAGATGAGGAAGTAAAAAACTCACCACCATCAGTACTCATAAGGGTTTGTTCTATTTGAACAGGTTACCGTTTGGCATTCATTCGGGCCCTTCTAAATTTCAAAAGATAATGGAGAAAATACTGGTGGGATTTGAAGGGGTGACATGTTTTCAAGACGATATAATAATTTCGAGTAAAAATGTTAAACAACACATCAATAAAGTTCGAAGTGTTCTTTATGAGATGTCCGAGTGTGGTTTAACAGTTGAGAAAAGTAAATGTGAATTTTTTAAACCTAGTGTCGCTGATGTTGGCTACATTATAGACAGAAACGGTTTGCACAGAACTAAAGAAAAAATTGAGGCCATTCAAAAGGTACCATATCCTCAACATGTGACGCAATTGAAGTCTTTTTTAGGAATGGTCAATTATTATAACCGTTTTATACCAAATGCTTCATCATTACTTAAACCACTTTATAAATTGTTACAGAAAAATAGTTCATGGAAGTTCGATACTGATTGTTTGCATAGTTTTGAGGCTGTAAAAAGGATTCTTGCTTCAGACACTATTTTAGTTCATTTCAATAGTCAACTGCCCGTTCATTTATTTGTTAACGCTTCTCAATATGGTTTGGGTGCAGTCGTAATGCATTTTATTGAAGGTAGTTTTAGACCGATAGCGAACGCTTCAAGGACTCTATCACAGAGTGAGTTGAAATATTCGCAAATTGAAAAGGAAGCTGCTGCAATAATCTTTGGTGTTAACAAATTTATTCAGTACCTTTATTGTAAAAAATTCATATTACATACTGACCATAAACCATTGGTAACCATTTTTGGTCCTTAAAAGAGAATTCCAGTTTATGCAGCAAATCAGCTTCAACGTTGGGTTCTTATATTGTCAAATTCTCAATATGACATTAAATTCACAAAGTCGAAAGAAAATTTTGCCGATTGTCTCTCTCGTTTGCCAATTGAAAATGATTAGGGTGGTGATGAAAACAATACTTTATTGATAAGTTTCATCCAAAATAATGGCGCAATAACCATCGATTTCAATTTAATTTCGAAGCACACGCTAGATGACGCATTTTTGGGTAAAGTGATTTTTTTTACGAAGAACGGTTGGCCAAATAAAGTATCATCAGATTTGAAAATCTTTTATATAAATACAAACTATTTGAAAATCATTGGCAATTGTTTAATGCACGGAAATAGAGTGGTAGTCCCAGAAAATTGCAAGGAATGATACTGAAAACTTTTCATAAGTCCCATATGGGAATAGTAAAAATAAAAGGTATTGCACGTTCATATGTATGGTGGCCAGAGTTGAATAATGATATACAAATCTCGGTAAACTCATGTGATGCAGAAATGCGCCACCAAAAGCGTCCCTCAAGGTATGGAAATGTCCGAACGGCCCCTGGGAACGTGTCCATGTTGATTACTTGGGTCCATTCCATGGTAAAAACATATTTGTTTTGGTGGACTCATATTCAAAATGGATGGAATCATTCATTATAGGACATCCAAGCAGTCTCATCACAATAAAACTTTTGAGAAGCATATTTGCAAGATTTGGTTTTCCTTTAACATTAGTATCGGATAATGCAACCTATTTTTCGAGTAGGGAGTTTACAGAATACTTGAATCAGAATGGAATTAAGTTGAAACAGGGACCTCCGTACCATCCTGCTACAAATGGTCAGGCTGAAAACACAGTTAAAACTATAAAAACGTCATTGTTGAAAGCTCTAGAAAGTAAAATGGGAGACAGCAATTTGAGTTCATGTTTAGAAAGTTTTTTGTTCGATTATAGGTGTTTTCCACATTGTACCACCGGTAAATCTCCTGCGGAACTTATGTTCGGGAGAAAACTGCGCCATTCACTTGATTTGCTGTTACCTCCGAATAATGATATTGAAAAGGTAGATGTCGAAATAAGTAAAAAATTGGAACAATACCAAAACCTACAAAAAAATATTACAAAGGCACTAGAAATAGGGAATACAACATAAATGAAATAGTTCTGGCAAGAGATTATCGTGGTCTTAAAACAAAATGGATCAAAGGAATAAATAAAAAAAAGATTGGACCGCGAACCTATTTGATTTATATACCAGAACTAGGCAGATATTGGCACCGGCATCTGAATCAGTTATTAGATTATAGTGTAATAATTGGGAAATACCTATTCAAAATTACATGGATTATTTAAATTCAAATGCATTGCCTGAATGGAAAGAAAATACTTCATCTACATTGTATTAATCTGCAGGTGTCCAGGCGGATGTCATTTATTTTAATGGTCATGATAAGTTCGACGAAAAGACCACCCATGGTCTCGATAGCAAAGTTGTCCATTTGCAACATTGTAGTGGCTGAAATTGTTTATGTCTACCGTAGATTACGAAATCGGTCTCACGGGAACATTTTTGAAACGAGAATTGCTGTTTAAGCGTCTGGATGCCCACTCTTGAGATGTGGATTCCTTTTGAAAGGGGGGTAGAGTTTACCTTTGCAGATCAAGGAAAAATTAGAGTCAGTTACTCGGCGAGAGTGGAGTTACTCGGGAAAAAGGGAGTTGCTCGGCGAAAATGGGACCCACGAAGGGTAAAATCGGACGACGGTTTCGAGGGCGGTGTAGGAAACTAGTGTTGTAATTTTTCAGTAGAGGAATTCTGTTAGATTTCGGATTAAGGGAGTAATTGTGTAAGATCGTACAAATAAGTGTTTAAGAAGTTTATTTTGAGTAAAGTTAAAAGCCGTATTCTTGTGTTTCGAGTGCGAATAAAAATAAAGGCCAATATCGTGTGTGGGTGGTTTAGTTTCCAAACAGGTACAAAAGAGAAATTAGGTGGTTTGCAGACCAAGGTAGGAAAATTCAATTCAAAGCTTTAACCCCTATGAATGTGAATGGTGTTACTGTAATCCCCAATATTATTGATATCTAGATCCGAAGTTGATTTGATGTACGTTCGATTTTACGTACGAAATTTGAATATTAGTTGTAACTGATTACCTGACCCCTCGTACATTTCGATTGGTATGTTGATGGGAAGTAACAGTTGAATTGTTTGATTTATTTACGATTGTGAGAAACTAAGTGAACGATAGATGCTTTATTTGGATGTTCTTTTGATGTTTGTGAAAATTTCGATTTTATGTACGCATTTTACCATCATTTTTCTCTTAAATATAATATGTTCTTTTAAAATTTCGAGGTTTTCTTTCCTGAATACCTGTTCCTCAGAAAAATAAGACAAAAGACTCTCTCTTCGTGCAGAGAGCATGAATCTAGGCCTTTTCGAAAAATAGATGAGTGTACAAGGTAGTTTTCTAGTAAAACAACTCAGGTTATAGATAGATAAAAATTGGTGACAGCGGAAATACGATTAAATAAAGAACAGAACCTCCAGTCTTACTACAATAGCAATGTCTGTAGGGAAAATTCTTCCGAAAATATAAAAGAAAATAATTCGGATAAAAATAGTATATCTAGTATTGATGATTTAGGATAAGATGAGTTTTTCAAATCTCCTAATCCGAAAGAAAAAGGTATCGATGTCAAATCAAAGAGAATTAGGAGAAAACCAGATAGATTTTGTTTTTGAGATTGAATTAGGTACGATGATAATATAAAAATTTTGTTTTGGGTTTTAAGAATTTCACTGTGTCGAAATTTCTCATAGGGGGAAGATAATGTAATGTATTGTTTATTATTTATCATGTGCCACATATGTTTTTGGGATGTTCGATTGTGTTCATTCAGGTTTGGTTCGTTCTAGAAATAAAAGGTTGCTAAATTGCGTGTTGGTTATTTATCGAGAACATTACATAAAACAAGTCTCTTTTTCATTTCTATTGAAAAGAACCATGAATTCTATTTTTTTTCGTCTGCAAAGAAGTGTGATACGAAAGTTATTCAAGAAACAAAAAAGTTTTAGCTTATGTTATTGAATCCGACAAAACTTTTTTTCTTATTAAAATTTATTCGAGTAAAATGAATTTCCAGTGGCGTCATTTAGGAGGCCGTATCTCTGTAGGGGGGGCCGCAAGAAAAAAAATGGGAACTTGTCATCTTATTCTTTTATGTTTTATCTGAATCCGAGAGATTTCCCGGACACCCTGTATATAACAAGGATCTTCGATCGCATTCTCCTCTTCCTGCACCGTCGGTGTCATCAATCGTCTAATGATAGTTGAAGTCCTGCGAAGAATACCTAACAGATTTCTCACATCATCGCCTATTAAGGTTGAGGAGTCATTAGTGCAGCATTCAATTCACTCAATCATCTTTAAACACGATATGAGAGAATTCTCACCAGTCAACCTGTTGCTGTTTGTGAATATCCTTTACTTGTGGATTAACGGGATTTGAACGTGATGAAGAGAGAGATCTCTGGGTTTTAACTTAACCGTCTATCTATTATTGCTTTTCAGTGTACAGAACAAGTTTTCTCGCAGGTCTTTCCTGATTCTTATTGTCCGACCTGACGTTGGGGAACCGTCCCCAACAGCACCAATGAACTTATTATTTGCCGTTTTGGGTGCTAAAAATATGTATTTTGAATTTCCTATTTTCCCGTCAATCTCTTCTATTGAATCAAGCGTAATTTGGTTTGCATACACAACGTAGAGTCCTTCAACCACTATACGATCACGATGTTGACCAAAGATTATCTAGAGTAATATTTTCACGTTAAAAGAACTTCAAGGTAGAGTTCTAGTTCTTTGCGGTTTTCAATAGAAAACTGTAATGTCGGTAATAGTTTTATCCCTCAAATGTACCAATACAGTACAGAGTGGTGCCGTTACCAGTTTGACGAGAATAGAAGGTGGAAAATAGGAAATGCAAAATGAATTTTAGTCGGTTGTGTAGTTGAAAAGTTTTGTTGATTTAATGCTCATTGTTTTCTTCTGCATGTTTGTGTTGTGAACAGTTAATCTGTCGATACTCCTGTTTCAGATAGGATGGAAGAGGACTATGGTTAATGAGCATCAGAACGAACAAGAGGCTAGGAGCGAAGTCTCAGACATAGGGGTGAAGTGCTACTTTGACAACATGATCCAGGACCAGCTGACTAGTCACCCAACGACTTGGACCCTTTGTCACGTTCAGCTTAGGATCAGATACACCTGACTCGTATCGATGACAGTCAAGCTTACCCCTTTTTAAGTACAAAGCACTGTATCACTCTGCAAGGTCTCAGATAAGATAAGACAAGGTTTATTTCAGATAACAGGTATAATGTTGTCTGTGAAATGAAATTACGTCAAAAATAAGTCAGGAAAAGTCAATAACAAAGGCACGGTTTTTTAATTGTAAGTTCATTCCAAGTTTCAGCTCCTTTCCAAAATTCTTCAACCTTGAAGGGTTCTATGCTAAGCAGCAACCTGTATATTTGCTTGTTATAAGTTTCAGGCTAGTTTCAAGTGGGATATTTTAGGTGTTTCCCTCGGGTTATATAATATCTATATTAATAAAAGAAGATCTATGGTTTATGTATGTATAAGCATAACGTTCAAACGACTGCATCAAATTGAATAATTCTTTTTTAGTTGTGTTCATTATCATCACCACAATATTTATACAACGAAATATATCCTAAAAATCGTACGGAAGAGAAAAAGAGGCTTTCCTTTTTCCTCCGACCAAGCAAACAATAATAGATTACTTATATTTCATAAGAATTTTGACACTTATGTGAGTGAAGCTTATCGTGTTTCTAGAAATTGCTTAGAAGTTCATCACTGCATTTGATATATTGTTGTGTTGTGGGATCGTTATTAATAAAAATGCCATCATTTAGGCGTCTAAATATTGGTCGGCGGAATCACAGCGAGTTCGTGAGTTTAGACCTATCAGCATTCTACCAACGTTGTCAAAGGTGCTCGAGAAGGTAATGGAAAAGCAGTTGTGGCTGCACTTGAACCGTAACAGTGTTATTCCCTCTACCCAATCAGGTTGAAAGCGTGGTCATGGTTGCCAGTCAGCACTGTTGAACATCACTGATCACATTTTCAGGGCCCATGACCGCAATCAACTTTCTGTGTTGATTTTGTTAGATTACTCAAAAGCGTTTGACACCGTGAACCATGATCTTTTGTACTCCATTTTAAAATTCTCTGGTATTGGGTGTGGTGCTCTGTTGCTTTTGAGGTCGTATCTGGCGGGCAGATCGCAGGCAGTGAGGGTTGAGGGAGTTGCTTCTGATTTTTTTGGTGTCGTTGCTGGAGTTCCACAGGGATCTATACTAGGTGGGTTGTTATTCTTGATTTATGTTTCAAATTTTCTCATCTCATTCACCTCTTTGATTCAACATTACTATGCCGATGACATCCAACTTTTTCTACCTTTTTATATTGATGAGTTTGAGTAAGCTATGTCTGCTGTAAATTACGATTTACGTAATTTCTACAAATTCTCGCTAAGTTATTGTTTGAAACTGAATAGTTCAAAGACTGACGCTATTGTGTTTGGAAAAGTTGATCTTAGGAAACAATTTTTGGAAATGTACAATCACGATACAGTACTGAATGACTGTGCAATTGGTTTCAATTGTAGAGTCAAGAGTTTGGGTGTATGGTTGGATGATGATCTGAGATTCACGTATCATATAAATACTTGCCTACAGAAAGCCTATGGCGTGCTGAAGCAGTTGTATAGGAGTCGCTGCTTTCTAGACAGATCTAGTAAAACCATTTTGTGTAACGCATTGGTATTGTCTAAAATGAACTACTGTGATGTGCTGTATAACTCTTGTTTAACAGTAGTAGATGAAAATCGAGTGCAGAGATTACAGAATTCATGTGTGCGTCTCATCTTCGGCATTAGAAAGTATGAAAGCATAAGACATACTTTTGATGTTCTCAAATGGCTAAACATGAAAAATCGTCGGCGTCTGCATTCACTTTGTCTTTATCACAGTGTTTTTCTAGAGAAGACTCCGCCATATTTGTATAATGAGATCTCTTTCAGAACCGAAGTTCACTCTCTCAACCTCAGACATCGGAATACCATCACTAGCCCTAAACACTCCTCACAGTTTTTCAAGCGCTCCTTCTCGTACTGTATGGCGAACTCATTGAACTCTCTGCCGCACGGGGTCCTTGTTTTGTTGAGGTTAGCTTTCAAGAGAAGGGTGACTTTTGATCTGATGGCTCAACAGTTCAATAGTAGGGTATGAATATTTAATCTGATGTGAATGCAGTTGGAATGTTAGTTAAGGATGCATAGAGTATATATTTTTTGTTTTTGTTTTTATCTTTGTTTTGATTGTCTGCAGAGTGCATGGGTTAGGTGGAAGAGCAGATGTTTATCACTCGGTGGTGTGCAAACTGAATCTCGCCCTATAAAATATTTTTGTAATTTTCTGTTATATAATTGAACTAATAAAAGACATTTATTATTATTATTATTATGATCGAGACAATGAGCAAACGGAATGAGAGGTTCTCTATCAAGATTTGCCCCAGCTCCGGAAGAATCGATATTATCGATCTCAGGCGAGATACAACAAAATGAAGAATCCAATGAAATGATCAACTTTGAGCGTTTGGCATTTAGATATGATCCCACAGTCGATTATGCTAGCAATATACTGGTGTCTTTTTGAAATATTACTATTTATTAATACTGCAATGCTCTGAGATATCGAAAAGAACACCCAGGATGTTTGAATGGAAAAACCAAATTGCCACAGTTGACAATGCCACCCGAACCTTCGAATTCTTGAGCACTTTCAGGGCAAGAACCTCTATCTAAACATTTCTTGCAAAATATTCAGCATTACAATAGTGTGTTCCAAATGACATAATTTGGTTCGAACATAATTGAGGGACGAGGTTTCAAACCAACTTTCAAGGTATTTTTGAGCGCTCGTACTACTTACACGAGGGCTATATCATTTCGTCAAGATGTCTGTATTTTTCGAATTTTGAGCCGAAAATGGTCTCAATCGCCTATGTTCGACTCACTGATGACGAATCCGTCGGAAAATTCGAGTCTGTCCGTCCGTCCGTCCGTAAGCACGATAACTCTCGAACGGAACAACCTAGGGACTTGAAATTTTTAGTGTGGGTTCAGTTCCCGAATGCCTCGGTTAAGTTCGTTAATGGGCCAAATTCCACCAGGGGTTCCGTAAATATGGCCGTTCAAAGAATTGTTCCCCTGATTACTCGAAAACTACGGATTTGATCGAGCTGAAGTTTTGCACTCAAATGGAAAATGAGGGGTTCAAGCTACATGTGAAATTTTGTCCAGATCGCATGACCAGAACCATAGAAACCATAGAAAATTGTAACTTTCGAACGGAAACGCCTAGGGACTTGAAATTTTCAGGATAGGTGTGGATCTCGAATGTCGTGATCACGTTCATCTATGAGCAAAATTATACTTGGGGTTCCGTAAATATGTTCGTTTGAAATTTAGTTTTCTTGATAATTTCAAAACTACAGATTCGATCGTGACGAAATTTTGTATACTAATGGAAAATGATATATTCAAGCAACATTTCTCCAGATCACATGACCAGAACCATAGAAACCATAGAAAATTGTAACTTTTGAACGGAAAGGCCTAGGAACTTGAAATTTTCAGGGTGGGTTTGGATCACGAATTCGCGGTCACGTTCATCAATGAGCAAAATAAGACTAGGGGTTCCGTAAATATGGCCGTTCAAAATATTTTTTTTCCTGATATTTTCGAAACTACTGATCGGATTGGAATGAAATTTTGCACCTGACTGAGAAATAATGTATTCAAACTACGTGCAAAATTTTGTCCAGATCGCATCACCAAGACCATAGATAGCGTAGAAAATTCTAGCGAACTATCGAAAAAAAATTGATCAGCTGAAGCACTGACATGAAGTCTGGAGTTTCGCCTAAGTTTCAGAATTTTTTTGACAGCTGTCGAAAATTTCTTCAATTGATTTCTAAAACTGGAAAATGCGAATCTACCTACAAGGTGCCTGTACGAGCGCTCAAAAGCTCCTGCCTTCACGGCAGTGCTTTTAGCAATTTTTTTTCTAAAGGGTGTTTCAATAAGAGCGCAAGATCTCAGTGTTCGATGAAACATGGTTTTCTGTAGCAAAGTATTGCAATATTTATCGATTTAGAAGAAACACATTTGGGAATTATGTATGAAACAGAATATATTGTAAATGGCCGCCACGGCTTTGCAGGCATATGCGTTCCCTTTTCACGAAATTTCCCATAACTTTTTTGAATACATGTGGTGGTAGTTCATGGATACAGCGTCTAATTTCGGCTTTCATCGCTTTGATGATTTCAGGCTTATTGGCATAAACCTGTGACTTCAGCCTACACCACAACCAGAAGTCTAAAAGCGTTAAATTGCAAGAGCGTGGAGGCCAATTCAGGTCGTGCCATTTCTCGATTTGGTGACCAGAATTCTCTCTTACGTTTAAACGCTTTCAGACTACTGGCTGTGGGGTTATCTGAAGTCACAGGTTTATGCCAATATGCCCGAAACCATCGTAGCTGTTGAAATATAGAATATATTTTTGGAGTTCTTGGCCAACGTACCTACTACAGAAAAGGAATATATCTTTAGTTGTACTTCCATGTCTATGGTCGGTCGGAAGTAGTAAGAGAGGTTAGATGTGAGATCACATGATATTAGATGTTATAAGCGATATAAGCCAAGAATTGGAAATTGTGTTTAATCTAGTTGATCGAATAAAGAAATACAAAAGGGTATTTTTGGTTGCTTTATTTCAACATGAAAGCAGAACCCGTGGTTTATATTTTTGAGGAATGAATAGAGGAAATGACTACTAGCAAAGAAGAAAGTATCACGTTGCCGGTGTTTGATGGGGCCGAATATAATAAATGGAAATTCAGATTGCATTTAGTTTTGGAATCGAAAAATGTGCTGAATCCACTCAAAGAAGAAATATCCCAAGATGAAAATTCAAGAAATGAATGGAAAAGGTAAGATATCAAGGCTAGAAACATTATTGTTCAAGGAGTGTCTAACACACAGTTCGAACACATTATAAACGAAACAACCAGTGCAGGTATGATTGAAAAGCTTGATTCAATATATCTTCCCAGTTCAACAGCATTGAAGTTGATAACTAAACGAAAACTATTGGATCTTAAAATGGGGAACTAGAAGATCCCAAAACCTTCATTAATACATTTGAGAAGTATATTAACGAGTTAAAATCCACTGGAGAAACAGTTACAGAAGACGACCGTTTGAATTATTTATTATTGGCACTTCCTAAAAGTTCAAGCAACATAGTATATATAGTTGATGCTTTGCCACCCGAACAGAAAACTGTAGAATATGTGAAGTCAAAGTTGTTGCTCGAGTCATGTAAAAACCCTAAAACTGAAGTTCATAACCCAAGTCATGCATTCAATTCCCATTCCTGGAAAACCCGAGGCAAGAACTTACAGTATCAGAAGTTTTAAGAAAGTAGAAGTTGTTATCAATGTGGAAGACCTGGGCATATCAAACCAAATTGTCCCACTTTAAGGAATGAGAATAATAGTTCGAGATACCAGCAGCAGAGAAGTTCCAGCTATAAGAAAAGATACAGGCAGACTACAGGTAATACAGCGCAGATTGATACCGACGATGAACAAGGAAAAAATACATTCCACGCATCAGTAGCAAACTCACTAAAGGAAGAGTCCGAAGAAGGAGGCAGTTCAATTTCATGGATTTTAGACAGCGGTTGTTCACCATATTGTTAACAACGATAAGTATTTCTCTGTATATAGGAATCTAAGTAAACCTGTTGATATTAAGTTAGATGATGGATTCACAATTCAAGCTTTAGAAATCGAAACTATTAATGTCAATTTTGAAGTAGATACTAAACTAGTAGAAGTTCAAATAAAAAATTGTTATTTTGCACCTGAGATGAAAAAGAATTTGTTAAGTGTATCAAAATTGACTGATTTTGGAAATACCGTTTGGGCAAAAAATAATTTCCTGGAAATTTATAATTCTAGAGATAATATCATAGCTGTAGCTTATAAGAGAAATGGTCTTTATTATCTGATAGGAAATGAAAATTCGTCAAGTTCAAACAATCATGCATATATATCTGAAAGAACTAGTAAAGAAAATTGGCATAAATGGCTTGGTCACATAAGTTTTCATAATTTGGATAAAATTTGTGAAGATCAGATAGTACAGGGGTTACCAAAAACTGTTGAAAACATTTTTCTTAAATGTGAAGTATGCTCATCTTCAAAGATGTCTAATTTGAAATTTAAGAATGATCGAAGTAGAGCCAAAGCAGTAGGTGAAATAGTTCATACAGATGTTAATGGCCAAATATCACCAGAAGGTTATAACGGTGAAAAATATTTCGTAAGTTTTATACTCAGATGATTTCAGTGGATTAGCAATTATGTTCTGTATCAAAAGTAAGAACGAGGTCTTCAAATGTTTTCGAAATTATATTAAACTTATTAATAATCAGACAGGGAAACAGATTAAAGAAATAAGATGCGATGCGATCGTGGTACCGAGTATTAAAATCAAAGTTTCTATGATTTCACTAAAGAAAATGGTATAAATTTGCGTCCTAGCCCTAGTTATTGTCATGAACTTAATGGAGTTGCAGAAAGGTTTAACCGTACAGTAATGGACACTGCGAGGTGTATACTGACTGACTCAAATTTGCTTAAGCGATACTGGCCAGGGTGTGTAAAAACTGCTACTCACTTGAGAAATAGAACAATTGGTGCGAATGATTTCAATGAAACTCCATATCGTCGGCCTAATTCGTTAACCTGCTAAGTCCATTTTGGCATAGTTTACAGGAGAGAGAAAAAACTGAAAGAAATCTTTTCTATTTTACATGTAAAGATTCTGAAAATCCCTTTGGCTCCTATAATGGTTCTAGTTATTCTGTAAGTTTTAATTTTAGAATATCTTAAGCACAGTTCACAAAATTCAGGAAAATAATCACTCAGCAGCTTTTCGTCATGAAGTTTACATTCGATTGAGGATATAGCAGTTTTTCCGAAGAGTGATTTTGCGTCGGTTTTGGTGCAATTGCGTTAAATCACTAGTCTCACAAGAATGAAATCGTGGAGACCTTCTCTGCGGTAAAAGTTACCAGTCATCCTTATAAAAAAAAGTTAAAAAAAGTAAAACTTCTATAGCGAATGGGTCCATTGCTTTCATAACGTAACACTGAATGAAAATATACCTACGCGCGTAGTTTCCTTATTTTTAGTCCATTTTTTAACATTTTTTCAGCAAACTGTAGATACAATTATTAATTTCAACTCGCTCATTCGGTCTTTTGTAAAATGTTGGCTTATTAGTTAAAATAAAGGGTTGATTAAAAGTTTGTTGTTAAACCCTAATTTCAAAACATCCTGTGGAATAATTTCGTGGTAATTCTTTCAAAATACCAATTTAGGTTAAGAACCATTCATTTTCAACATTTTGTTTTTTGGTTCATGTCTCCAGGTGCACCAAGTTGATTTTCAAGAGGGAAATGAATTCCGAAAAACAGTTTACCCAATATTAAGAAAAAAAAATCTTTCTCCGTTCCTCCATACTCTTTTCCATCCATCTGGAGAATGTGAATCTGGATTCGTCAGTGAAAAGAACATTGCTTCGTTGCCGTAAGTCCAATGTAAATGTTCAGTAAAGCTACTCGATGACGCTGAAGTAATTTGGGTCCAGTTACTGGTCTGCAAGCTTCGACTACTCTTTTGACGGTAGAGCGATGAACATGAAGAATTCTTGCAACATATTCATAATTTCGTTCATCTTCAACAAGAGCAACAGCCTTTGTGCAATTTTCCTCCCCCACTTCACCTCTTCAAAAAATCACAATTCTTGAAGCAAACCGTTAATGACAAGTTCATTTCGTTCTTGAAAATGAACTAGAGCACTCAAAGGCATGAATCAAAAAAAAAAATGTTGGAAAGGAATAGTTCTCAACAAAAATTGGTATTTTGAAAGAATTTGACCACGAAATTATTCCACACGATGTTTCAAAATCAGGGTACAACAACAAACTTCTAATTAACACTGTATAATGACTTATAAGACAGCTTTTAACAAAAGAATGAATGACCAAGATGAAATTAATAAATTTGTCCACAGTTTGCTGAAAAAATTTGAAAATTGGGTTAAAAATGAAGAAACAACGAGACCTCAAATTTCACAAAAAAATATTAACTTGTTGTTTTTTTTCTTGCACGGGAGTGTATATCCTAAATGATAAAACAAAAGAGACTTGACTTGTCTATAATTTTGGCCTTCACTAACACTATGCAAATGAAAACTCGATCAAAACATTGTCTAACTTCGAGCGTCAGTACAAAACTGAGTCCCCAATGGGATTTAGCAGGTTTTCCATGTGTAGATTTGCTATTGAGTACAAAGCAGTTTTTCGTGCACGGCTTTTTTACCACATTGAATACTGATATCGACCTATTTCTTATGCCATAAGGTAGGTAATCGTCTGAACTTTCTGATTAGCTCAAAAAGTAAAATTGACCAAAAAATGGACTTAGCAGGTTAACGAATTAGGCCGACGATATGAATTATTTGTAGGAAAGAAACCGGATGTTTCCAACTTGCGCATATTTGGGAGCATTGGATATGTAAGAACTCCTGAAGAACGTAGAAATAAATTGCACCCAAAGTCAATGAAGGGTGTTCTGGTAGGTTACACTGATTTAGGATATAGAATGCTTGTAGACAACAAAGTAGTTGAATCAAGACACGTTGAATTCATAGAGAATAATGAAAAATTTATAAAATTGTCAATTGATGAATATGCTGAAAGTGAGGAAGTGAGTGAAAATTAAGATAAAGAATTGAGTCAAGAATTAAAATTTGCAAAATCGAAGAGAAAAATCAAAATGATTATGTAATAGAAGCCAATTTTTCAAATGCTGAACCTAGTAATTTACAAGAAGCCCTTAATTCCAATGCAAAGTTGAATTGGTCAAACGCAAAGCAAACTGAATATGACAGCCTTGTCAGAAATAATACATGGGATTTAGTGGATATGAGTTCGGTGCCTAATGATAACAAAATTATAAATGTCAAATGGATTTTTAAAAGAAAGTCTCCAATATATTTAAAGCTAGATTGGTCACAGTGGGTTGTCAACAACCAAAATCTTTTGAAGAACAAGTTTATTCGCCTGTGGCACGTATGTGTACTCTGAAAACTTTATTGTCGGTAGTTTGTGTAAATGGATGGTTTGTAGAACAAATGGATGTTCAAACTGCTTTTCTTAACGGAATACTCAAAACGGATATCTATGTTTATCAGCCTGAAGGGTTTAATATTCATAAAAATTGAGAAAAGCACTGCCGTGAAGGCAGGAGCTTTTGAGCGCTCGTACATGAACCTTGAGTGAGTAGATTCGCATTCAACTAATTTTGCTCATTGATGAAAGTGATCCGTAAATACGGTCGTTTGAAATTTTGGTTTCTGGATAATTTCGAAACTGCGGATTCGATCGAGATGAAATTTTGTATTTTAATCGAGAATGATATATTAAAACAATATTTTGTCCAGATCGCATGACCAGAACCATAGAAACCATAGAAAATTGTAACTTTTGAACGGAAAGGCCTAGGAACTTGAAATTCTCAGGGTGGGTTTGGATCGCAAATATCGCGATCACGTTCATCTATGAGCAAAATTAGACTAGGGGTTCCGTAAATATGGCCGTTCAAAATATTTTTTTGCTGATAGTTCCAAAAATACTGAGCGGATTGGGATGAAATTTTGCACATAGCTGAGTAATAATGTATTCAAACTACGTGCAAAATTTTGTCCAGATCGCACCACCAAGACCATAGATACAGTAGAAAATTCTAGCGAATTATCGAAAAAAAAATTGGTCCCCTAAAGCACTGACATGATATCTGGAGTTTCGCCTAAGTTTCAGAATTTTTTTGACAGCTGTCGAAAATTTCTTCAATTGATTTCTGAAACTGGAAAATGCGAATCTACCTACCTCGTGTAAGTACAACGAGCGCTCAAAAAGCATCCAAACTGTTGAATCATTAATCCATTATGTAAATTTTTATTGAAAATTATAATACTGTGTAATTAATTCCAGATTTATTCAATTTCCAAATTGAAGGACCAAAAAAACAAATACTTACTCGGAGTTTTCGATTTTTTTTTAATTCAATAGGTCGAAAAATAATTGGATATATATACTAAAGAAAGATTCCGGAAAAGTACGTCAGATTTAAGGAGAATTTTACACTTATCAAGACTGTTTTGAAACAATTTTTGGTTTATGGTTGGCCTCTATTGGGATTTTATTTGTCCGATTCAACCGATTATTTTTCAAGTTATAACTTTGGTATGGCTCAATCAATTTTGATGAAATTTTCATTGTAGTACTTACAATATTGATGAGAACATTCAATAATTTGTTTTTTTTTCGAATACAGGGTTGTTGTTCTTAAAAATCTAGATTCCACATTTTTCATTGCGGAAAAACCCCCTTTACATTGCGTTTCTAAAACTTTCTATCCGTTTCAGATTCTACCATAATGAGTCATTATTCAGGTTTTTCTAACTTTTTTATTCCTTAGTCCTGAGTTCTGTCGAATTCGAAATTTGAATGTTCATATTATGAATACTATCACTGAGTCATTCATCTGGAAATCAACGAGCTGGCACAAAAAAGTTGTCTCAAAATAGAAGAATGTTTGATGGTTGAATTCAAGAAATATTTAGTTGGGATTAATATAAAATAACATACCCTCATGGCGCTCGATGTTTCTCCAGATGATGTTTTCATGTCGTTTGTGCTCCATTCTCTCAATACATTTTCTACATCAGGGTTTTGAGGGTCCACTAAACGGAAGGCCGTTATGTTGGTACCACCATGTTTGAAGTCCTCAAGGTCCACAGCATGCAGATCCTACAGCATCAAATCAATAAAAATAAAGAACACCTGATACTTCTGATTGTATCTACAATTGAAGGTTGTGCCTGTTTATCTCTCACACAGAAGGTCGGTGGTGGTGGGGCTAAACAAACACCGTTCATTTGCACGATGAACTTAACTTACAGCCGTAAGCGGTAAGATATTGGTCCCGGAAAAATTAACATAAGATTATTTCTGTGCGTACCCAGTATCCACAAAAATTTAATGTTTGGACCAGGATTCTGGGGAATAGAATGATAGGGCCGTTTTTTATCCTTAACGCCGCCAAATATCTGGAGCTGTTACAGAACCAGATTATTCCGACAATTCGACAACTCTTCATTGATTTCTACGATATCTAAATTCAACACACGGTCATAATATAGCCCCCAAGATCACCAGTTTTATTTCCCAATAATTTTTTTTCTTCGGGAATAGCTGAAACATTCGGTCTATAGGCATGAGATTGATAGACCTACAAACTGTACAAGCATTTCAATATCGAGGAATGATCGAGCGTTTCAGTTGATAATGATCCACAGAGCTCATATGAAGAATTTATAACAACACTACAAATATATTAAAAAAATTAAATGCCCTGAGTCAGGAGCTTTTGAGTGCTCGTTCATGCACCTTGTAGGTAGATTCGCATTTTCCAGTTTTAGAAACCAATTGAAGACATTTTTGACAGCCGGAAAAAAAATTTCAAACTAAGACATCACGTCAGTGCTAAGTGGCCAATTTTGTTTTCGATAATTTTCTAGAATTTTCTACGCACGTAGTTTGAATACATCATTCTACAGCTATGGGCAAAATTTCATTCGAAGCCAATCAGTAGTTTCGAAATTATCAAGAAAAAAAAATTTTGAATGACGACATTTACGGAACCCCTAGTCTAATTTTGCTCATCGATGAACGTGACCGCGAAATTCGCGATCCAAACCTACCCTGAAAATTTCAAATCCCTAGGCCTTTGCCTTCGAAAGTTATGATTTTCTAGGGTTCTGGTCATCCGATCTGGACAAAATGTAGCTTTATTCATTTTACATTGAAATACAAAATTTTGTCTCGATCGAATCGGTAGTTGAAATTATCGAGAAAAATAAATTTAAAACGACCATATTTACGGAACCCCGAGTATAACTATGCTCATTGAAGAACATGACAGCGACACTCGAGATCCACACCTATTCTGAAAATTTCGAGTCTCTAGGCCTTTCTATTCGAAAGTTGATGTTCTATGGTTTCTATGGTTCTGGTCATGCGATCCAGATAAAATTTCGCATGTAGCTTGAACACCAATTTCGATCGAATATGTGATTTCGGAGAAATGGAAAAAACAAAATTTCGAACGGCCATATTTACGGAACTCCTGATGGAATTCAGCCCATTAACGAACTCAACCGAGGCATTCGGGAACTGAACCCACACTGAAAATTTCGAGTCCAGGTTGTTCCGCTCGAGAGTTATCGTGCTTACGCACAGACAGACTCGAATTTTCCGACGGATTCGCCATCAGTGAGTCGAACTCTATCGTAAGTAGTACGAGCGCTCAAAAACAATCAAATCAAAACATTTAATAAAACTGAAAAATACAAAAGAATCCAACCGTGGATCACCAACGGATTGAAACATTTTTATCGAATGATATAGAAGTTCTTTCTGGGGTACCTCAAGGCAGTGTGTAAGGTCCGCTATTGTTTATAGTATATATAAATGAACTTCCTCTCAATATAAGTAGGTTGCTGTATCTGATCATTTATGTTGATGATACTAATATTATAAAAATCATAAATTATATCCTTGAATTAATGCAAGAATTGAATAATGCTTATCTAGATGTGAAAGAATGGTGCTCGGTAAATTGTTTGAAATTGAATGCAAAAAAAAACGGATTGTATAATGTTCCAAACTGAGAGATCGAAAATAATGCCCCCTAATAACATTTCACCAGGTGGACTCAAATTGAAATAACAAACTGTGTAAATTTTCTTGGGGTTTATATTGATTCTAATCTGAAGTGGAGAAATCATGTAAAGTACCTACTTGAATAAAATATTAAATTCTACCATATATACTATCAATGTTTTGAAGAAGTCAGTGGATGTATCCATCCTGAAAATTGTATACTTCTCTAATTTTCAGTCAATCTAACAAAAAATGGCTTCTAGATCTATGCCAAACATGAAATAAAGGCAGACGTGCAGGGGTGTTCTTCGGGCTAATAATCTTCATACTTTCACGGGACTTTATGTTTACAATTGTATAAAATTTCTCATACAACACATAGAGTTATTTGATAAATTTAAAAACAAAAATATCAAAACTAGGCAGGTGGATCAATATATGTATGTATGTATCCCATACACAATCTCACACTCACAGAGAATAATGCAATGTATATGTGCATAAAATTATTTAACGATTTAGCAAAAAAATTTCATTCCATAATCAATGAAAAGATTTTTATTAAAAATTTATTTTCTTTTATCATGAATTGTGAACCATATAATATGCAGAAATACTTTGACTACTGCAAATGTAATCGGTATAATGGCTATAGTTTTAATGATTGTTTCTGACATTATTTATATGTATCACATGATGTATAGTATGAAATGAATATACCTATCTATCTATCTATCTAATATAAACGAACAATTACTTGAGACCCCTTCTCCTGAAAATAAAAGTTCATTCAATAAATAACTATAGAAACAAGTTGAATTCGTTAATAGAAACTACTAAACAACGATATTAGAGGGTGGAAATAGCACAGGCGGGTAATAACCTGAGAAAAGTTTGGAATACAATCAATGAAATAAGTGGTAGAAAAAAAAAACAAAGCGAAACATCTCCAAAAAATTAATTATCAACAACAATATCATTTTCAAAGTAAGGCTGATAGTTTTAATGAGTTTTCTGCAAGTGTGGGAGAAAGATATTAAAAATAAAACAAAAGATCTGAGTGAAAAACATTTTGAGTTAAATACACCCAAGTTCAAATGGCGTCAACTTCCATGTACCACAACCCAATCACAGTCAACCAGATAATAAACTTGATAGCCACATGAAAAGTACATTCAGCTCCAGGACCAGATATAAGATTTGCCAGAACACAATTACAACATAGTTCACTTTATCATGGCCCAAATTAACTTCAACATGAGGAACAGAAGACACAGAATACAGAATTGATCTTAAAGAGTTCATCCCAGAGAATTTCGACAGATTTCACTCGGTACTTATTGGTACGCAGGAATTTCTATGATTATTGCTCGAAACATTTAAGTT
The DNA here is from genome assembly GCA_963966015.1 of Aphidecta obliterata. NCBI lineage: Eukaryota > Metazoa > Arthropoda > Insecta > Coleoptera > Coccinellidae > Aphidecta > Aphidecta obliterata. Next base: position 28,892,846 of record OZ014431.1, read on the forward strand.
ACATAATGGAGGGGATTTCACTTGAGATAATTCACTTTTGGTTTGTTAATTTGGGTTCCTTCGCATCATCATGTAGACATTCAAGAGGTCGTGATGATATAGAATTTATATATCGGATTTATCATTCATTCTGATTTCTAGGCTTATATGACATGCAAGCACTGCTTAGGTCGTATAGCTCTTAATTTATACTCCGTTTTAGAATTATTGACATCTCGGGTGGCTGCGGAAAATCGAATTTAAGTTGGTAATAGACTATTCAGTAATATTTTGGGTTTCTGAATTCAGGTTGGTATAGGAATAACACTAACATAACCCATAGAGACCTTGCTTCGATGATTTTATCGAGATTTTGGTGAATAATTATAAAATTAGCTCTGAATTTGAGTATTTTTTTGTCTTGTGCTATTGAAATGGCCGGAATTTACCAGGATACATTGGGCCTAACAACAAGAGAACGCCAGGCAGTTTGTCGGTGTTACTTCGAGTTTTTCAAAGATTCGGCAGATATTTCGAGTTTCGCTAGTGTTTCAGGTAAACTGTTATTCACCTACTCAAAGTGTATTCTGATTGATCAATAGGCCGACATACACGGGCGCATTATCTGTCATATCTGATACGTGGCGAGCCAAATTCGTACGGATATCATTGCGTTAATGGTATCAAATCTGTCCAATTTTGGTGTAAAATGACACATCTGGATCTGTCAGATCAAATCTTCACGTATCAGAACTGTACGAATAATCCGCCAGTGTATGTTGCCCTAATTGTCCTTTAAATTTTCAGATTTCTCCATGCTCTGTCCGTAGAATATTAGCATGTTATTATAGCCTGGAATTAGCAGTGAAAGAAAACCTGTGCAATATGCAATATGATTATTCCTTCAAAGAGACATTGAATGGCTTTGTTTTTGCTGAAATTAAAAACAATGAATATATCAGTTTAGTTTTCTTTTTTGAACTGGCCAAAGAGAACCTAAATTTCAATCGATCGAAGTCAACATTATATTATATCACAAAAAAATTTGATGCAAATACAAAAAATGTGATCGAAAGAAAATTCTAATTGATAAACAGAAAAATATAATAGATAGAGATTTTGTGGTAAATACCGAGAACCCATGGAACAAAACGTAAAATTCATTTATCTAGATGAAACTTGGATATTCGAAAACGGTATTCAAATTCGTCAGTGGACACTAGAAAGTAATCCAGAAGGTATGCCGAGTAGGTAGATTCAAGGGTAAAAGCAGAAGGTACACTACTTCGAATGCTGGAACAAGGATTTTTACCTGGATGTGATCTGATTTTTGACCGTAGTATTATTGATGAGGATTACCATAAAACTATGAATGGTGAATTATTTCATAAATGGTTTTATTGTAGAACTGAAACCTTCCCTTCAAAATGATGCCCATCAAAAGGATTATGTCATTGAATAAACACATCCAAATCACTACACTTATACGTGGAAACAAAGTTTTCAATGAGATTTTTATCTTTGCTCTTGTATCATTTGTAGATATTTCAAGTTTATTTATTACACTCGTATTGTATGGTACCCTCTTCACATTCTCTCTGCTCGTACTGAAATTGAACACATGAAATATTGTTCCAATTCAAAAGTATACTGAATAATTGTAAAATTGCTCATCAATTTACTCTTATAGTCTTGAGTGAAATTAAATATTTATTTCAATTATCTTCAATTTTCCATGGATGACTTTTATATGAATGATTCTTCGACTTTGGAATTGCTTGGAATTTCGGATAATTTCACGTGAAAGCATTCCACGATATTTTTGCGCTTTCAAACCTGAATTCCCATGTTTAAACTGCAGTCGGAATATTCCCGCAATTATTTGATAATTGGTATACTGAACACTTTTCTAGGTTATATTGATGTATTATTTCTATGATGAAATGGAACAGTAACTTTTTGTAACCAGAAATAAAATAATTCTTGAATGGACTATATGTATTGATGATAACTGTAACTATTACTGTGAAATGGGTACATTCAATTTGATTCGATTTTATTTAATTCAAGGTTGAAAAGGAATCAACTTTGTGTCAAAATACCCACTATGCCAGTCAGAGATATGAGATTTTATCTTTATAATAGATTTAGCTATTGTTTGGCACAACAAGGTGGATTATTCGAACACTTTATTCAAATTTGTAAGCCTTCGACTTGCGTTGGTTTTTGGGGATTCGTTTTTAGTTTTCCTCAAAATTGTATTTATTTTCGTACACTTTATTTTGTTTTCTAGCCAGTTATGGCAAAAAAGAACCCAGAAGTGATTTTTTGCAGAGGAAATTATTTGTGTCATTCAGTGTCGGAAATAAATTTCTCACATGCAATTAAATGGGAAATTTAATTTCGTATCGTAAGTTATTTTATTTCCAACCATACCCCAACGAGCTCCTCTGCGTCTGATGTTCAAGTAAATGTTGTTTGTCCTTCTGTGTGAGAGAGGAAAAGCATTTTGTTCTCGTTCAATAACGGATTATTCATTATCATAACGCGCATGTCTTTCCATTCTTGCACTGTTCGACTCAGACGATCGGGTTTCTCTTTCTCATGCGTTGAATATCCTATACGTCCAATGTTATTTTTCAGACTGGCATATGTATATACACATAACTATCAATTACCTACTCACCAAAGATGTTATCAGATAGCTGTGGTAGTCACTCATCATGCCGATTTGTTGAGCTTGCTTCAAAACGTTATATATTCTCTCAGTGGAGCAATCCAGAACGATATGTGATTCTGCTGAGTTTTTGATTTGTTTTAGGAGAGGTCTATAAAAGAAACTGCAATCAATTTCCTGTGAATTATCCCAGTTTTTGTTCATGATAGTGCCCAAATGAATATATTGGGAAACCCGATCCATTCTGCTTTGGTTGACGAAAATATGGAGGTTATTATTATTATTTTTATTATTTATTATTCAACAATAGAAAACAGCATATATACAGAAGAATAAATAAAACTTCACATCAGTTATGAAAGAATAGTGCAATTCCAGAGGAAAAGGAAAAAAATTAAAAAAAAACAGTACCAGACACGAATTTGCATCACTCGCGAACCACGAACTGGTCATATTTGTTTTTTGAAACTATTCACGAACACCGAGTCACAACGTCATTAGATATACCATTCCACTCCTCAAATACGGTTGGAAATGAAACATTGTGTGGCCTCGAAACCGGTCATATGTATTCGAGTTATGAAGATGGCTTAGATGAACCCAAAAGAAAGCCTTGCAATGTTCGGAATGTGATGACCTACCGCCTCGAAGTCTCCTGGTAACGAACGTTGTCAGGTTCATAATGGATAGAACTTACAATAGAATAACTAGTATGATTATTGCTATTCATTGTACAGAACGGGTTTTCTCTTAGGTCTTTCTCGATTCTTATTATTTGACCTGAAGTTGGAGAAACGCCCCAACAGCACCAATAAGTTCTTGTTCTTTCGGTTCTCAACCATTTTGTTTGAATTCCTTACGACTTCCCCACGATTTTCATTAGTACGACTGAGAGAATTCTGTGGTTCCTACGAAATGTAGAGTTCGTTCTACTAGATCGATCATTGCGCCGGCCAAAAATAGGTAGGATTAGGCAATGGTCTCCCTGAAACGCGACCGACGACGATTTACGCGGAGCCACCGCCGTAAACTTCCGAATGATGTATTCGGGAAACCACGGGCACGGTTCTGAAGCTCCCACTCGACGGTTCAGAGAGACCGTGCCCGTGGTTTCCCGAACATATAATTCGGAAATTGACGGGGGCGGCTCCGCATATGTCGTCGGTCGCGTTTCTGGGAGACCAGCGCCTTAGTATGCGATCCCACGTTTTCGTATATGGTAAGTGTTCCGAGCTGTCGTTCGGGATAACAGAAGGGTATCTGAAATCCAAAAAAATAACAAATTATCGAATAATTCTATTAGAATTTTATGATGGATAGTCTTTCACTGTAGTTGGGACGGGAGATCTTATAGGGTAGGCGTGTTAAGGTTAACGCACATACATAGGCATCGGATGGACGGTACGTACGGAACAGAAAGAAATGCGGAAGAAATGCGATGCCTGCCGTCCGTATAAAATATGTGCGTCGGTCCATTCAATTTCATTGGAAGAAGAGGAAAGGACCAGCAAGTTCCAGTATAGGGGAACATACAGCTTGTGAAATGCAGCACCTGTAATCACAACCACCGAATGCTTTCTGTATTATGAATATAAATCTTTTGGCCTTGTTTACCGTGTGAAGAATATGTTCAGATCCGCCCAAGCTTCCAGTTACCATTGCACCAAGGTCGCAGTGGCTTCTAGTAACAGCGATAGGATTCCGATTCAGGTAATATTGACGACGTGGATTCTTGGTGCATTTGTCGTAATCAAGGAGCAACTGCCAAACCCGACACCAACGGCTGAAGCTGTCAGGATCCTCCTGAATGTTACCAGTGGAGCTGGTTGCACCATCAGAAAGTTTTGTGTTGTGGGCAAACTGTGAACAGTTGGATCTGAGATTCCTTGGTAAATCGGAGATATACAAGAGTAAGAATATCGGTCCCAAAGCGGAGCCCAGAGAAACACCACCCAAGGCAGGTATCGCGGAAGACAAACACTGGGCGACACGAACCCGCATCGTCTTATCGAAAAGCCCCAATCCACGACAGCATTCTGCCATGAATCCCAACATGTTCCAGTTCACGAAGAACGTGTCTATGTGGAACGCGATCAAACGCAGAGAAGTCGAGGTATACCACATCGAACGGAATACCTCTATTCAAAGACTGCGACCAGAAATTGACACACTCAAGGAGATTAGTAACGACGGAACACCCCGGGAGGAATCGGTACTGGTAATTCGTTATGAAATCGTTGGAAAGTGCAAAATGTGGATTGATACGCTGAATAATCTTCTTACACACTTTTCCACAACTAACACCAAGATGATGGGACGGTAGTTGTCAGCATTGCGCTTGTCGCCCTTCTCGAAAATGGGGGTTACCAGTGCACTTCGCCAAGTAGAAGGCAAGGACGATGTTTCGAATGATTGAGAAAATATGATGGACAGAGATAATGAGTGTTCGAGCGTATTATTTTAGTAACCTAGCGGATAAATCATCAGCACAGGGGATGAATTCGCATTTAGAGCGGAAAGATGAGTCTCAACCATGGATGATTGAAAATCCACATCGACAATCTCGAAGGGAGTACGCCAGTCGTCCATCACGGGAACATCTTAGATTGCAACTGTGATGATGCAAATGAGTCAGCGAGTATGTCAGCTGCTTCTCCGAAGTCAGAACAGATTGAGTTGCTTTCATTTTTGACCGAAGGAATGTCAACTTTGGAATTTAGGGTTGATCTTACATATTCAAAAAATCTTTTCGGATCCTCAGATGCTGCAAACTTCGATTAAGAGTCCATTTTGGCATTCGAAGTTATAGTAGAGAGGAAGACGCGCTTCATAGTCCCTGTGCTGTACCTACTCGCTGCCATATCGACCTCTTGTGGAGTATTAGTTTAAGAATATCCCAGTTGATCCAAGGTTTTGTAGTAAATAGACAATCTTTCCTGGACGAGCTTTCATCTATAATTCGAAAATTATAAAAGCACTGCCGTGAAGTCAGGAGCTTTAGGGCGCTCGTACATCCACCTTGCAGGTAGATTCGCAATCACCAGTTTTAGAAATCAATTGAAGGAATTTTCGACAGCTGTCAAAAAAATTCTCAAACTTAGACGAAACTCCAGACTTCATGTCAGTGCTTCAGCTGACCAATTTTCTTTCGATAATTCGCTAGAATTTTTTACGGTATATATGGATATGAATACATTGTAGCGAAATTCTACAAACAGAATTATTTCAAGATGCATTTATTTGAATAATTCTGACCGAAAATTAGTCCAAAAATAGGGATAAATTCAAGAATATTCCCGGCATTCACGCTGGAAGCTACGCCCCCGATGGTTTGAAAAAAGGAAGGAAGCTTTCCTATTGGCGTATTTATGGATTCCAGGAGTAAGATATAAATATTGACTAAAGCCACCAACCTCTTGTACCGCATGAGAAAGTCGTCGACAGTAGCGATTGAACCCTCGAGGAGTGCAGACGTATTGAGAAATGCGCATGTGTGCCAAGTGAACCTCGTATAGGAGTGATAAGAAACGAAGAAATAACTGTGTTGAGTCCAGGTTTAGATCGATGGTTCCACAGATTATTTTACATTGAAGAGACTAAAGTGAATTTAGTGAAAAGTGAAAAAAGTGTTCAAGTGTCGTTTGCTGAGTCACTCTGACAAAATGTCGGAATACGACTCTGCAAATGAGGACAGAGAATCCGACGCCGAAAACTTATCGGATGAAGAAATTTCCGATATGGATGTTGAAGAAGAAGAAGTTAATGACGAACCCGACAAAGATCGGATTATAAAAGAACAGAAGGATCATATCAACAGCCTCATGAGTCAACTGAAAGTTATGACGGAGAGTCTCAAAACTTTATCAGATGAGGTGAAATCCTTGAGAGCAGAAATGTCTCAGTCCTCGAAGCCGCGGAAACGGGCTAAGAGAAAAGAAAATGGTTTCTCCTCTGGGACAGAGGAGACAGTGTCAACCCCAATCCAAAAAGAAGACCGGAAAAAAACCCACCAATACTAATGATGCAGCTGCTGGTGGGCCACCTACGAAGAAATCGTATATTGCAGCATTGCAAAAAGGAAAACGCCCAGAAGAAGCTACTTCTGCACCCGCAGAGGAAATTGAAGTCCCTGCTCCAATCGAGCAGAAAAGAGGGAAAGTTCCTCCAGTGACATTAAGAGGCACGGCCGACTGGACACAAATCTCGAGAGAGATGCAAATGAGGGGTATTAAATACCTGAGAGATGACAAAATTCCTCGAGTCGAGAAATAAAGAGTTCTACACCCTCCAAAGAGAAGAAGAGAAGAGAATCTACGCGGTGGTACGTTATCTGCCACTACACGCAGATATTAACATTATCAAAGAAGACCTCGCCGAGCAAGGCATTACCGACGCGGATGTCATAAGGATGACATCCAACAAAACCAAAAAGGCAATACCCTTATTTTTGGTGAAAACCCAAAATAAGAAGGTATTCGAAGTAAAACAGCTCTACGGTATAAATTGTGTAGTAGAGCCGAAGAAGAAGAGCATTGGACCTGGCCAATGTCACAGATGTCATCGTTACGGACATGCGCAAAGTAAATGCACATTTCCATGGAGATGTGTTAAATGCTCTGGAGCGCACAATAGTAAAGATTGAACGCTAACATGAGAAAACGAGGAGAGAAATGCTACCTGTGCGCTCTGCGGAAAAGCAGGTCACCCAGCCAGCTACAAAGGATGTAGCGAGTGGAAACTGGTGACCAGAAAGAAGACTGCGACCAAGGCAAGAAAAGAAGAAGAAAAGAAAAAGATGCCTACTGTCCAACAAGAACAGAAGGAAGAAGATAAGAAGAAGAAAACGCCACCACTCAAACAAGAGCAGAAGGAAGAAGCCCCAAAAAATTGAAAATCCAAGAGGAGCAGCCAAAAGAAGAAAGAAGGGACCAACAAGAAAGGACCCGAAACCACCGAGGATCTAGATACCTTCACCAAGAATATCATGCTTAAGCTTATGAAATTCCTGGAAATAGAAATGGACAAAAAGTTCCGTAAACTCACTAAACCCAATTAATGGAGCTAGTGACTAACGGAAATAAAAACAACCTGAAGATTGTCTCATGGAACACGAACGGTCTACGAGCCCGTAGATCTGAAATAGAAGAAATAATATCCGAGAAACAACCGGATATTATAGCCATTCAGTAGACGAGATTATCTACAAGAAATAGAATTTCATTTCCCGACCATGAAATATACAGAAATGACAGAAATTGTACAGGAGGGGGCGTAGCCCTAATAGTAAAGAGGAATATCGACCACTATTTTGACGATGTACTGAATAATGGACAAATAGAAGCCGTCTCGATTATAGTTGATACGAATCGAGGAAAAATGAAAATTACGTCAGCCTACAAACCACCCCAAAATGACTTAATAGAGGAAGATCTGAAGAAGATGCTTGAAGGAAACTACCCAAATTCATTATTGGCGATATGAACTGCAAATCAAGAGAATGCAATAGCAGAACTGAAAACCAAAATGGGAAGAAGCTCAAGAAGTACGCCGAAAAACGAAATGCCATAGTATTAGGATCTGAAATTCCGACCTACCTGCCCAGAAGTAATGGCCTACCGGACGTATTAGATATCGTCATAATGAAAGATATTACCCAAGATTTCACACTTGACACTTTAGAAGAGGGCACATCAGACCACAACCCAATAGAACTCAGATTGGGACGCAGACCGATAACAGATGAACTTCAAACGAAAGACTTCACAGACTGGCAAAAGTACAGTGAAATACTCCAGGAGAAAATTACAGAAATTCCACAGATAAGAACCCCTGAAGAACTAGAGGATGAAGTAGAAAAATTAGGAACCCGAATAAATGAAGCCTACTAGGAAAGTACTAGAAGAATCGAAAGGCCAGCCCCGAAACATTCACATGGTGAAACCCCAAAAGCAGTAGAAGAGCTTATGAAGAGGAATAGAAAACTCAGGAAGAACTACAGAAATTCACATCGAGAATAAGACAAGAAAGAGCTGAATAAACACAGTCAAGTGCTGAAAAATGCACTGAGGGAACTGAGAACAGACAGGTGGAATCAAAGAGTTGGAGAGCTAAACACCATAGACCACTCAGCATGGAAGATGCAAAAGTGCTTACGACGCGAGAAAACCGAAATTCCCCCTCTACACGGAGCTAATGGGATGGCCTACTCAAAGCTTGAAAAAGCCGAAGCAGTGGTCGACGCAATAGAACGAGAAGCCAGAATCAACTACAGAGAAGACGATGACAATGAAGACTTAGAAGAAGAAGTCGAAGGAAATGAAGAATTGATGTTGGAACCGCCGGAAGGCGATACCATCCCAAACCCAACAACATCAACGGATATCAAAGAAATCATCAAGAAATTGAAAAACCGAAAAGTTCAGGAAAAGACAAAGTAACAAACTTTATGTTACGGAAATTGCCCAGAAAAGGAATAGCAGCGCTAACCAATAAAGCAAACGCAGTGATGAGAACAGAATTCTTTCCGGAAAGATGGAAAACAGCAGAAGTAATTGTGTTCAATAAGCCAGGAAAAGATAGAAAATTCCCACAAAACTACAGGCCGATAAGTCTACTGTCAGCACTTGGAAAAATTGTCGAAAGAGTCATTGCAAAAAGACTCAATGAAGAAACAGAAGCGCTGAATCTGATACCACCGGAACAATTTGGATTCAGAAGAAATCATTCCACAGAACTTCAAGGCCGAGAAAATATTTGAAAAAGCAAGTCAACACCCAAATGATGAGCTAAGAAGACTAGTTGACTACAACCCCGCAGAAGATGTGGTTAGGATACCCACCTATCACAAAAGACCCAGGGATCAACTACGTAGAAACAGAAATTGAGTAATCTCAATTTAAATTATCCAGAAGAAGAGACTCCTATGAAATTCAAATTCATAGGTAACACAATTATCACACGACAAAGATCGTGATAGAGATACGAACAAGAAGAGTCAAAAGGTTAATAGGTAATAAATGCCCGGAATCTAAAACAGCAGGTTAGGTTTAGTTAAAGTAGGTCGTGCTTCACACGAAGTCTCACACTGTTCTATCTATCGGAGATAGTTCGTCCATGAGGAATCCACCTGACTAAACAAAAAAAAAAAAAAAATCACCACTCTTACATCGACACTCGAAACAAGCTTCAGACTCTACGATAGATATTCTTTCATATATCCAACTACCTACCTGCAAGACCGAACGAAGCCAGCCAAAGTCGAAGTCAAGAAAACATCTGTGTGGCATATGTGCGAAGCGATAACCGAACGAAGAAAACCAGTAAGGCAGATTGCCTATTCCATGGTCTACACGATTCAACGAAATATTCGACCCAACTACGTATTTTGACTCATCGTCAAATAATCGAAATTGTACTCGTTATCAATTATTCACCAATATCGACGTAATATGTCGAATTTCTTTCATTGCTGAATAAATTGTTATACTGTTGTAACCGTTCGTATTAATTTCCTGTTCGCCAAATCACGACCCTTCGACAACATTATCAAAAAAATATTTTGAACGGCCATATTTGCGGAACCCCTAGTCTAATTTTGCTCATTGATGAACGTGACCGCGACATTTGCGATCCAAACCTACCCTGAACATTTCAAGATGCTAGGACGTTCCCTTCGGAAGTTATAATTTTCTATGGTTTCTATGGTTCTGGTCATGCGATCTGGACAAAATATTGCTTCAATATATATTCTCGATTAAAATACAAAATTTTATCTCGATCGAATCCGTAGTTTCGAAATTATCGAGAAAACAAAATTTCGAACGACCGTATTTACGGAACCCCTTGTATAATTCTGCTCATTGGTGAACGTGAAAGCGACATTTCAGATCCACACCTATCCTGGAAATTTCAAGTCCCTAGGCCTCTCCGTTCGAAAGTTATGATTTTCTATGGTTTCTATAGTTCTGGTCATGCGATCTGGAGAAATGTAGCTCGAATATATCATTTTCCATCAGTATACAAAATTTCGTCACGATCGAATCTGTAGTTTTGAAATGATCAAGACAACTAAATTTCAAACGACCATATTAACGAAATCCCTAGTCTAATTTTTCTGATTGATGAACGTGATCACGACATTCGAGATTCACACCTATCCTGAAAATTGCAAGTCCCTAGGCGTCACCGTTCAAAAGTTACAATATTCTATGATTTCTATGGTTCTGGTCATGCGATCTGGACAAAATCTCATATGTAGCTTGAACACGTCATTTTTCATCTGAGTGCAAATTTTCACTCTGATCGAATGAGTAGTTCCGAAGTAATCAGAAGAACAGCCATATTTACGGAACCCCTGGTCGAATTTTGCCCAATAACGAACTTAACCGAGGCATTCGGGAACTGAACTCACACTAAAAATTTCAAGTCTCTAGGTTGTTCCGTTCGAGAGTTATCGTGCTCACGGCACAGTTTCACCTCGAAATTCGATAAATACAGACATCGGGACGAAATGATAGAGCCCTCGTGTAAGTAATACGAGCGCTCAAAATTTGGTTTTCATCCGTCATTTTAATATGAATATAATAGTTTATCAGGTATACGGGCCTTTTCATTCTTCATCAATTTCTACACAGAAAATAAGGCTGCCGTTTCGGGAATATGGTATATCCCCTCATCAAGGCACAATTCCAGAGTTACATACTGCTCTTTCCTCCCATACGTTTGAAGAAGGTCACGATTTTGATGTTGTTGGATTCGGAGAAACATTTTTTCAGAAGAAACATGAGTGGAATGATCCACATTAGAAATAAAAATTATGAAAAGCACTGCAGTGAAGTCCACCGTTCATCCATCTTTTAGGTAGATTCACATTTTCAAGTTTTAGAAACCAATTGAAAAAATTTTGGACAGCTTTCAAAATAATTTTCCAAACAGTGGCCGAACTCCAGACTTCACGTCAGTGCTTTAGGTGACCAATTTTTTTTTGATTATTCGCTAGAATTTTGTACGGTATCTATGGTCTTGGTGATGCGATCTGGACAAGATTTCGCATGTAGTTTGAATACATTATTCTTTATCTATGTGCATTCCAATCCAATCAGTAGTTTCGTAATAATCAGAAAAAAAAAACTTTGAACGGTCATATTTTCGGAACCCCTAGTCTAATTTTGCTCATTGATGAACTTGACCACGACATTCGAAATTCGAGATCCACACCTATCCTGAAAATTTCAAGTCCCTGTAGCTTGAACACGTCATTCTCCATCAAAGTGCAAAATTTCACCTCGAGTAGGCGTTCTGCAGGGATCTATTATTGGTCCCTTACTTTTTTTAATTTATATGAATGATCTACCGGATTATCTGGAAAAAATGAGTTGCATTCTTTTCGCGGATGATTCAACAATCTATGTGTCATCAAATGGTCCTGCTCAAGTAGAGGTGTTAGCGGACGCAGCTACTGCGAGAGCTTTGGAGTGGTTCTCTCTAAATGGGTTGAGCATGAACCATGAAAAGACTAGAAAAGTATATTTCAGCCTAAGAAACATAGAGAAGAGCTCGGTTAGGTTCCTTGGCTTGCATGTCGATTCTCGTTTGGCGTGGGATGTTCACGTTGGCCATCTGGCAAAACGGATGAGTAGGAATATTTTAGTTCTGAGACAGTTATCTGCCTCTGTATCCTTTAAGACCATCAAAGTTGCTTATCATTCCCTTGTCGAATCAGGTCTGAAATACGGTATCCTACTGTGGGGCAATTGTGCAACAGTATATAGAATTTTCAGATTACAACTAAGGGCTGACAAGCAGCTCTTTGTGCCGGTGATGCAGGAGCACAGATGAAACTGCTGAACACTTTTTGTTCAGTTGTAGAGACCTCACTCATCTGAGGACAACACACCTAGGAAACCCAACACCCACTATTCCTATGGTGAAAGGGACTCCTCCTGGTCGACTTGCGGCATTTATGTCTGCTTGTCTGCGGGACTGAGTCTCGCAAGCAGTATGCGGAGGAACAATGGGCCACAAGGCCTCAGTTCAGCCCGGAGTGGGCACCGCACAGAGAAGAAGAAGAAGGGCGATTAGAGTATTAGCTAATCTGAATTATAGAGCTTGTTGTAAGGGTACCTTTAGGAGGCTAAGCTTATTGACATTGCCTGGTTTATACTTGTTGGAATGTCTCTTATATGCACACAAGGGAGCCGTGAAAAAACAGAAGAGATCTGAAGTGCACTCCTATGATACTAGGACAAAGAATGATCTGTGTGTACCATTCTGTAGATTGGGGAAGTCGCAGAGTGGTCCCGAATACTTCTGTTTTAAACTGTATAATATGCTTCCCGCTGTAGTGAGATCTTTAGTCCTAAAAGATTTTAAATTGGAAATGAGGAGAGTATTAGTTCATTTGGAACCATATGATATGCTTTTTACAACTGAATTCTGTGAACATTATATAATGTGAGGCACCAATAAAATATCTATCTATCTATTTATCTATCTATCAGTAGTTTTGAAATAATCAGGAGAACAAAATTTCAAACGACCATGTTCACAGAACCCCTGGTCAAATTTTGCCCAATAACGAACTTAACCGCGGCATTCGAGATTCGAACCTACCCTGAAAATTTCAAGGTTCTAGGTCGTTCCGTTCGAGAGTTATCGTGTATACGGACGGACAGACTCGAATTTTTCGACAGATTCGTCATCAGTGAGTCGAACTTACTTACCATTTTCGGCTCAAAATTAGAAAAATATAAACATCGTGACGATATGATATAGCCCTCGTGTAAGTAGAACGAGCGGTGCTACGGTGACTTTCCGAGAAGATGTGAACGGGTTCGGCAGTTTTTATGACTGCTTCCTAGATGGTGGCCTACATAATGGCGAGAAGTGTTTAATATAGAAATGTTTCTACTTTGTGTCTGTTGTTTTTGTTTAATGTCTATAAAAGAGTCAGGCGCAATGTAGGTTGTTTGCGAGCGAATTGTTTAAGTTTAGAACGTAATTTGATAAATGGGTCTTGAATCCAAGAGTCTATTTGATTGCATGTAACAGCAGAATTGTGCCTTGATAAAGGGAAATATCATATTCCCGGAACGTCAGCCTAATTTGATGGGTAGTAATAGATGACAAATTAAAAGGTCCAAATACCTGATAAGACTATTATTTATTTCATCTATAAATGTTCTCCAGGGTATCAGCAAATTTAGCGCACATATTCTCGACATCGGGTGAGGGTGTTAACAGCGTATGCCAGTCAATCTCATCTTACCTGCGTTTGAGGAGATTATCTTCGAAGTTGACCGGGATCTTCTACAAGTAGTCGGAAATTTTAGATGTAGAGTTGAGAATAAAACAGTGATCCGATTGGACCAGAGGTGGTTGATGATCGATATTAGAAATGAGGTCAGCATCGTTAGTCAATACAAAATAAAGAAGAGAAGTAATTTGATGACTACGAAAGTGCGTTGGAGAATAGATTAGCGTCCCACCTAGAACACTATGAATATGATATCAATTTCAGGAAAATCAGGACTGAAGACCTTGAGGGCGAACGAGGTAAAAATTTCATCTACCACATATAGACACACCACCATAGCCAAAGTAGTCGTGCTGTCGTGTCTATAAAATGAATAGCCAAATATTATAACCAGTGTGTCAGTTATGTTGGAGTGAAGCCAAGACTTTTCAATCAGAATGAAGTAAGCATTGACATAAGGTCCACATCTTCCAGATAATTGGCTGGCAGAGACGGGCACGTTGAAATAAAAAATACTCCGCTCGTGGGACCCATTTACTTTCTACCGCCGTGAAGACAGCGGCCAAACGTGGCAGACCAAATCTCCGGAAATACCCGATCGACCAGTGGCGTGCCGAAAAAATATTTCTATTGACTATTTATTTTTATATTTCGTGAAAAAACGGTTGACTTCTCTTGGGACCCAGGGGTTGAAATTTCAACCCTGGAATTTTCAAAATTTATTCACATATAGAATTCGCAGTTCTAGCATCAACTGATTTGGACAAAATGTTTCTCATTGGAATTTATTCTATCAATTCGTGAAAAAATTTCTATGGACGTACCTATATACTTGTAACAGCTTTTCCAGTTGTCAAAATCTGTCATTGTTAGTGAACAATCATTCACTGTATTATTGTTGTCAAAAGTTTTGCGACTCGGAACTTATCATGCCTTCAAATTAAACTTCCGACTAGAAATTTACTTAGAAGATTTGAATGCTCCTTTGATGGAGGTCGGAATCAAATTGAGCTTAACTCTCAACCCCTGGATCAACCATTTTTTCAAGAAATGCTAGTAGTACCTATTGCAATGAGAAACATCCTGTGAAAATCTGGTGATGCTAGAACGGCGGCCTCTATAAAATATAATTTTTGAAATTTCAACCCCTGGATCCCAAAAGAAGTCGAGCATTTTTACACGAACTACTAGTATTGCAATAAGAAACATCCTGTGAAAATCTGGTGATGCTAGAACGGTGGCTTCTATGAAAAATTAATTTTTGAAATTTAAGGGTTGAAATTTCAACCCCTGGATCCCAAGAGAATTCAACCATTTTTCCACTAAATACTAGTATTGCAATAAGAAACATCCTGTGAAAATCTGGTAATGCTAGAACGGCAGCTTCTATATGCAAAGAATTTTTGAAATTTGAGCGGGTTGAAATTTCAATTCCTGGATCCCAAAAGAATTCAACCATTTTTTCACGAAATACTAGTATTGCAATAAGAAACATCGTGTAAAATCTAGTGATGCTAAAACGGCGGCTTCTATATAAAACTAATTTTTGAAATTTGAGGGTTGAAATTTCAACCCCTGGATCCCAAGAGAAGTCAACCATTTTTTCGCGCAATAAGAAACATCCTGTGGAAATCTGGTGATGCTAGAACGGCGGCTTCTATATAAAACTAATTTTTGAAATTTGAGCGTTGAAATTTCAACCCCTGGATCCCAAGAGAAGTCAACCATTTTTTGACGAAATACTAGTATTGCAATAAGAAACATCCTGTGAAAATCTGGTGATGCTAGAACGGCGGCTTCTATATAAAACTAATTTTTGAAATTTAAAGGTTGAAATTTCAACCCCTGGATGCCAAGAGAAGTCAAGCATTTTGGCCATAAGGATAGCAAACTGATCACCACTCATGGAAGATAATGTCGAAGTTCATGAATTCCAGATAAAGACTACAGGTCGCTTGGAAGGTGAAAATGTAGACCCGCTATGCAGGGAACAGCCCTTATTTCTACAATAACAGCAAATCCAACTCGCATCGATTAGCTCAATCCATTTGGGGGTAAGTTGATACAATCAATGTGAAATTTCCGCATTTAAAGCATCTGGTGCAGCGAGCAGAAGACGCCTGACTTTAGCATATATGACATTTTCCCATATTATAATAATAAATCAGGTACCGTGAGGCAATAGGGAATGGAAATAGGAAAACAGAGTTTCTGTGGCTCTTCGGCCGATAAGAGATATTTTCGCAGACTGGGTAGGCCACGGAATAGGACGAACCATTAAATGGAGAAATAAGTGCGGATATCCGGGATATTCGCTACATGCAACCAATCGAGGTAACTCACGCAGCACGCAGCCTACAACATAGCAATCACCAGCGGTATCGAATACTGAATGCAATCGTCTCGTCAGGAACAACCTGATTCACGCGCAGGTGGTATGATCATAAAGGAATAATGAGACAAAAACGAGATCAAAATAATGAAAAAGAAGAAAATAAATTTCAAAATGAGACAAGAAAATATGTATTAGATAGACTAATAAAAGCAAGCCAACAAATCAATACATGTAACCCCATGAAACATCGAAATTTATCCTTTGCATCTGCAGACCGGTTTCGCCGTATTACGGCTCGTCAACACAGATCAGGTCAGGATAAACTCGATGTAGCAGACAGCTACCCAAACAACCTAACGCGATGACGGTCAGAGTTTATTTCTCTACTCACGCCACCTGTCGGCCGAAGGAGCAACTGAATGCCGTCCATGATGATCCATGTAAAGATTCCTTGGCTCCCCTGACAAAACCAAAACAAGCAACAAGACCGTAAACATTACGGCCTAGTAGTCACAAGTGGTAATAAGGGTTTAAGCTACAACCTCATTCGCCAGAATAATTGACATGAATGAATATTGGTCGTCTATCTGAGGTTTTCAAATTTCAAAATGAGACAAAAAAATATGTATTAGATAGACTAATAAAAGCAAGCCAACAAATCAATACATGTAACCCCATGAAACATCGAAATTTATCCTTTGCATCTGCAGACCGGTTTCGCCGTATTACGGCTCGTCAGTACAGTTGTTGGCTTGCTTTTATTAGTCTATCTAATACATATTTTCTTGTCTCATTTTGAAATTTGAAAACTTCAGATAGACGACCAATATTCATTCAAGAAAATGATACCTACAGTAGTAGTCCACAATAGAAGTTTAAGAAGGAATGTAGCTCTCAAAAGCATCCTCGTTACCCAGCACCCAATGAAATTCGTATCATTCACGAAACAGAAAGTAAATCGTCCAAATACCTCGGAACGCACTTTATGAATGATTACCATGGTGTTCATTTCTTATCTGAATGTGGACCATAAAGTGTCTGAAAACATCGTTTCGTCCGCTGATCGGATTTTATTCAAACGTACTTCGTTCAAAGCTTCTTTTTTCTGCGCTATCTAGAGCATTTTGAAAATGTATTCTGATTACAGTTTGAAAAGATTCGGTGATTGATGCATCTTTTCGCCTAATTCCCCAGCATGGATATATTGAATTGACGTGGCCGATACTTGATGAAAATCCATACTCATACTTTTAGTATTGACTAATCCATTAGACTACACTTTTCACTACTTAGAGTAGTGTAAAGTGTATTCTGAATAGTGAAAATCATAGTACTTAAAATGGATTACTGTATACTAAGTATATTATATTGAATTCTTTGGTCTGTATTTGAACTATTTCTTTGTGTTTGAATCTGTCGAAATAAGCTTCTTTATGATCGATGAGACATGCACAGACATTGCAGTTCACGTTTCTGCTTCTTTGAATAGAGTTTCGCTCACTGAATAGAGTTTCGCGGGTACCAACAGCCTTCAGAAACTCAAGCTGGTTTGTTTTCTTTGGAGTCTGTTAATCCATTTGTGTATAATTTTCAAGAACAGTTTCAACACGTGGCTAATGAAGCCGATCCTTCGGTATCCACAGCATTGTTTATCATTTTTGCATTTTTTTGCAATGTGATGAAATCTCAACCATATTGGAGGGGCTTTTCTGTCCCCTGTTTATTAGTTTCTTTATGCCTGAATCGTCAAGCAGCTTCAAGAACTCAGCTCGTACCTCATCAGTTTCAGCCGCCTCTCAATTCTCCAGTGATGTTATTACTGCTTTTCCTCCTATCCTCCTATCCTCCTATCGTTGATGTATTTTCTGGCCTATTTTTCACTGTTTCTTCTTCTCCATCTTTTGATCTCATTTTCCGTCGCATTTAATTTTGCAATATTTTCTTCAGTTTTTGAATCATTTTCCGGTTTCAGATTCTCTTTCCCAATGTTTTTAATGATTTGTTCTAGCTTGCCATTTATGTTTCTGCTCAACTGCTATTATTTGAATATACGATGGTGTGGCTTGCTTATGCCCTTTTTTCATTCTGATTGTGAAGGTGCCTACTACAAAATTGTTTAGTGAGCAGATCCTTTGTCTTCTCCTGGATATGTTCTTACTGATCGACAACCATTTCCGAATTTCTTGTCCATAATGATAAGGTCTAGCCGATTGCAAACATTTATGCCTTTTATCTAGCTAAGTGATTCCAAATTTCGCTTTTTCCTCGAACTATTCACTTTCTTCATATGTCTGACAAAATAATATCTTGCAATAAATCTCAGATGTAAATGCACCGTTGGTTTGTGTAAACCATGTGGTCGAAATTCGATCATCTGTTCATAGAAACTATTCCGATTCATCTTTCTTCTTATTCAGCCAGAAACAAAAGAACCTACCCATTCAGATGAAAAATTCACTTTGTTTTATAATTTTCCTTCTAATACAAAAAATAATGATGATAATATTGAAAAATATCACATTCAGGAAGTACACAAGATACTCAGGAATGACAGGTGAGGATAAATATGCGTTCTTTCCATCAAAAATTTCTTAAGAATATCCGAATATCATACCTGTAATCCATTCCACTACTGAGCTGTCGTACTGTGATTGGGAACTCATATGGACCATGGGCTTTGAGTAACTCCTGGAGTCTCACCAAACCCTCATTATTTTCGTAAATTATGGTGAATGATTTCCAACCCCATGCTTTGACCAGATCAACATAGGCCTAAAATAATACGATCCAATATTAGTCATTTACTTCTGAAGAACCGACATGATTATTTGGCTGAAATATTTCTGCACTCAAGTGAAGAAAAATTGTCGACACATCTTTTTCAAACCGATTTTTGTTGAAGGTGTTTTTCGAGTTATAATGTCTTGCATTTTTTAGCTGATAGTTGAAAATCAGTAGAAGGGGGCAGACTTCTTCCACCAATTGTTGAATTGAAGTATGAGGTCATTTCAAAACATTCATATAATTTTAGAAGAATTAGAAGAATAATATACGGCTGTTTATCTGAACTAGTAAGCAAGCCAACAAAACAATTCATGTATCCCAGATACCAACGAATTCATCATTTGCAGTCGTAGACCGGTTTAGATCCATGTCATGTCTCATCAGTACGATTAGCAAAATGATAAATTCGATGTGAAAAACAGAAGACCTTGAAACATATAGCAACGTGGTACTGAGAAAATTTCCCAAATCACGCCACCTGTCCGTTCCAAGAGCAACTGTCTCAAATATCTGTATATCATAAACTGCTTTATCGGCTATTTACTTTCTTCATATGTCTGACAAAAATAATATCTTGCAATAAATCTCAGATGTAAATGCACCGTTGGTTTGTGTAAACCATGTGGTCGAAATTCGATCATCTGTGCACAGAAACCATTCCGATTCATGAGTAATTCACTTTGTTTTATAATTTTCCTTCAAATATAGAAAATAATGATGATAATATTGAAAAATATCACATTCAGGAAGTACACAAGATACTCAGGAATGACAGGTGAGGATAAATATGCTTTCTTTCGATCAAAAAATTTCTCTCCAAGAACAATGTATATAATATACGTATACATAGCGAAACTTAAGTTTTAAGGTCTCCTGTTTCTCACATCGAATTTATCATTTTGCTAATCGTACTGATGAGATCTGATATGGATCGAAACTAGTCTACGACTGCAAATGATGAATTCGTTGGTATCTGGGATACATGAATTGTTTTGTTGGCTTGCTTACTAGTTTATCTAGTATAATTTTTCGATTTTCATTCTTGAATTCGATTTTAGCAGAATTATTCAACGATGACCATGTGCATTGATTTTTTTTTCATTCTTCATTCAGATGTATGGAAGAAGCCATGTGGGAACTCTACGAATAAAACTGAAGAGAGCCTGAGAGCTCTGCTAAAGACTCATTTTCCTGGCTCTATGCGTGCACTAGAGATGATATATCCGCTTGGCAGGTATATAAACCTTCCTGGTGAGATTTTCAGAAATTAGGACGACTATTCACAACAGAAAGATTGAATGGGTGATAAAGAGCTTTCAACTTTTCAAATTTGCGGGCATATACGGTATCTTTCCTGCCATGCTCCAAAAAGGTGTAGAATCTATTATTTTGCCAATAGCTGAGCTATTTAAATCCAGCTTTGCAAGGGGCTATATTCCGGAATCATTGAGGAAAGCAAGGGTAGTATTCATACCCAAAGTGGGTTGAAAGAGGTCCTCAGAGCTGAAATTCTATCGTCCCATGTGTCTCATTTCCTCTTCCCTGAAGACCATGGAGAAAATAATAGACAATAATATAAGAGCACATTTGAAGCTCCATAAAAAACAGTTGGCTTTCAGGGAGGGGAGATCTATTGTAGTTGCTCTCATCATCTCCTTCGAGAGGAATAAGCCACCCTCACCACGAAGGAGATTTCACTTGCAATTATTGGATGCATTAAGGGGGCTTTTGATAATACCCAATTTTTGAGCGCTCTTTCTACCTACACGAGGGCTATATCATTTCGTCACGATGTCTGTATTTTTCGAATTTTGAGCCGAAAATGGTCTCAATCGACAAGGTTCATGATGAAGAATCCATCGAAAAATTCGAGTATGTCTGTCCGGCCGTAAGCACGATAACTCTTGAATGGAACAACATATAGTCTTGAAATTTCCAGTGTGGGTTCAGTTTCAAAATGCCGCGGTTGAGTTTCTTAATGGGCAAAATTCCACTAGGGGTTCCGTAAATATGACCGTTCGAAATTTTGTTCTTCTTTACTTCGAAACTACAGATTTAATCGGGATGAAATTCTTCACTCAAATGGAGAATGACGTGTTCAAGCTACATGCAATTTTTTGTCCAGATCGCATGACCACAAGCATAGAAGCCATAGAAAATTATAACTTTCGAAGGGAAAGTTCCAGGGACTTGAAATTTTTAGGAATGGTGTGGATCACGAATGTCGTTTATCTATGAGCGAAATAAGACTAGGGGTTTCGTGAATATGGTCGTTTGAAATTCAGTTTTCTTGATAGTTTCAAAACTACGGATTCGATCGTGATGAAATTTTGTATTTTAATGGAGAATCATACATTAAAGCTACATTCTTTCCAGATCGCATGACCAGACCATAGAAACCATATAAAATCATAACTTTCGAACGGAAAGGCCTAGAGATTTGAAATTTTCAGGATATGAGTGGATGTCGAATGTCGCGGTCACGTTCATCAATGAGCAGAATTAGACGAGGGGTTCCGTAAATATGGCCGTTCAAAATATTTTATTCCTGATAATTTCGAAACTACTGATTGAGTTGTAATGAATTTTTGCACATAGATAGAGAATAATGTATTCAAACTACGTGCGAAATTTTGCCCAGATCACAAAACCAAGACCATAGATACCGGGGAAAATTCTAGCGAATTATGAAATAAAAAGTTTTGCCTTAGTTTGAAAATTTTTTTGACAACTGTCAAAAATTTTTGAATTCGTTTCTAAAACTGGAAAATGTGAATTTTCCTACAAGATAGACTTCACTGCAGTGCTTTCCATAATTTTTTACATATCGTCGTGCAAGCAGAAACAGCTGAACAAATGGTATGCAAATTTCCAGTGTTGGCTGGCCTAAAACCATTCATATGGGCAAGCTAGAGAACAGAAGATCCATGTGGTCGTAGTTCCTGGAAAGGCTACCGAGCCATCACAACCCCAGTTCAAATAATAATAATAATGAATTTATGGCGAGGGCCCCACTTAAAAAAACTTCATTTTTATTTCAATAGTGAATGAGAATACATGTATCAATTCAATTTCTCAAGAAAGAAATTGATCTTCTACCTCTACCTCATCGGATTGGGAATATGATAAAACTTCACGTGTTCGGGGTATTGGTGATGTACTCGAGATGAAGACCCACAGTCGAAAGGCAGATGTGGATACCACTGCAGATTCCAACTGTATATTTAACCAACCTGAACTGTTTCGCTACAGGAGGTTTTAGTGTAATATCCCAAAAAAAATTGATGAAAGGAATGTCGTGAAGTCAGGAGCTCCTAAGCGCTCGTTCATTCATCCTGTAGGTAAATTCGCATTTTCTAGTTTCAGAAACCAATTGAAAAATTTTTGATGGCTGTCAAAAAAAATTTCAAACTAAGGCGAAACTCCAGTTTTAGGTGACCAATTTATTTTTCGAGAATTCGCTAGAATTCTCTACAGTATTTATGGTCTTGGTACTGCGCACGTTGTTTGCATACTTTATTATTCATCTATTTGCAAATTTTCATTCCAATCCAATCAGTAGTAAAATATTTTGAACGGCCATATTTACGGAACTCCTAGTATTATTCTGCTCATTGATGAACGTGAATGCCACATTCGAGATCTACACATATCCTGAAAATTTCAAGACTCTAGGCCTTTCCGTTCGAAAGTTATGATTTTATATAGGTATATCGTGTAAGTAGTACGAGCGCTGAAAAATTACTTTTCCTACGAAAATTACGAAAAGCACTGCCGTGAAGGCAGGAGCTTTTGAGCGCTCCTACATGCACCTTGTAGGTAGATTCGCATTTTCTAGTTTCAGAAATCAATTGAAGGAATTTTCGACAGCTGTCAAAAAAATTCTGAAACTCAGGCGAAACTCCAGACTTCATGTCAGTGCTTCAGCTGATCAATTTTTTTTCGATAATTCGCTATAATTTTCTACGGTATCTATGGTCTTGGTGGTGCGATCTGGACAAAATTTTGCGCGTAGTTTGAATACATTATTACTCAGCAAGGTGCAAAATTTCATCCCAATCCGCTCAGTATTCTCGGAACTATCAGCAAAAAAATATTTTGAACGGCCATATTTACTGAACCCCTAGTCTAATTTTGCTCATTGATGAACATGACCGCGATATTCGCGATCCAAACCCACCCTGAGAATTTCAAGTTCCTAGGCCTTTCCGTTCGAAAGTTACAATTTTCTATGGTTTCTATGGTTCTGGTCATGCGATCTGGACAAAATATTGTTTCAATATATCATTCTCGATTAAAATACAAAATTTCATCTCGATCGAATCCGTAGTTTCGAAATTATCGAGAAACCAACATTTCAAACGACCGTATTTACTTTATTTAGTATAATTTTGCTCATAGATGAAAGTGATCACGACAATCGAGATCCACACCTATCCTGAAAATTTCAAGTCCCTAGGCCTTTCCGTTCGAAAGTTATGATTTTCTATGGTCCGAGTCATGTGATCTGGAGAAATGTAGGTTGAATATATCATTCTCCATTAGTACACAAAATTTCGTCCCGATCGAATCTGTAGTTTTGAAATTATCAAGAAAACTAAATTTCAACAACCATATTTACGGAACCCCTAGAATAATTTTGCTCATAGATGAACGTGATCACGACATTCGAGATCCACACCTATCCTGAAAATTTCAAGTCCCTAGGCATTTCCGTTCAAAAGTTACAATTTTCTATGGTTTCTATGGTTCTGGTCATGCGATCTGGACAAAATTTCACATGTAGCTTGAACACCTCATTCTTCATTCGAGTGCAAAATTTCATCTCAATCAAATCTGTAGTTTTCAAGTTATCAGGGAAATAAAACTTTGAACGGCCATATTTACGGAACCCCTGGGCGAATTTGGCCCATTAACGAACTCAACCGAGGCAAGTCTCTAGGTTGATCCGTTCAAGAGTTATCGTGCTTACGGCCGGCCGGACGGACAGACTCGAATTTTCCGACGGATTCGTCATCAGTGAGTCGATCATAGTCGATTGAGACCATTTTTGGCTCAAAATTCGAGAAATACAGACATCGTGACGAAATGATATAGCCCTCGTGTAAGTTGCATAATCTCTTAAAAATCGGTTAGGCCATTTCGAAGATTAATCCAGACAAACAGATCGATAAAAATCGAAAATCGCACTACCGTGAAGTAAGGAGCTTTTGACCTCACGTTTATCCAATATTTTGAACGGCCATATTTACGAAACCCCTAGTCTAATATTGCTCATTGATAAACGTGTCTGCGACATTCGCGATCCAAACCTACCCTGAAAATTCCAAGTCCCTAGGCCTTCCCTTTCGAAAGTTATGATTTCTATGGTTTTTATGGTTCTGGTAATGCGATCTGGAGAAAATGAAGCTTTAATATATCATTTTCCATTGAAATACAAAATTTAGTCACGATCGAATCCGTAGTTTCGAAATTATCAAGAAAGCTGACTTCAAACAACCATATTTACGGAACCCCTAGTCTGATTCTGCTCATTGATAAACCTGACCACGTTATTTGTGATCCACACACATTCTGAGAATTTTTTAGCCTCTTTCCGTTCGAAATTTAAAATTTTCTATGATTTTGATGGTTCTGGTTATGCGATCTGGGAATAATGTAGCTTTAATATATCATTTTCCATTAAAATACAAAATTTAGTCACGATCGAATACGTAGTTTTGAAATTATCAAGAAAACTAAATTTCAAACGACCATATTTACGGAACCCCTAGTCTAATTTTACTGATTGATGAACGTGACCGCTACATTCGAGATCCACACATATCCTGAAAATTGTTTAGTCCCTTTCCGTTCGAAATTTAAAATTTTCTATGGTTTATACGGTTCTGGTCATGCAATCTGGACGAAATTCCGCATGTAGCTTGAACACAGCATTCTCCGTTCGAGTGCATAATTTCTTCTCGACCGAATCTGTAGTTTCGAAGGAATCATGAGAACAAAATTTCAAACGGCCATATTTACGGAACCCTTGGTGTGTCTGCCCATCAACATTCATGATCTGAACATAGACTGAACATTCCAAGTCTCTAGGTTGTCCAATTCGAGAGTTATCGTGCTTACGGACGCACGGACGGTCGGACGGACAGACTTGCATTTTTCAATGGATTCTTCATCAGTGAGTCGAACCTTGTCGATTGAGACCATTTTCGGCTCAAAATTCGAACAATACAGACATCTTGACGAAATGATATAGCCCTCGTGTAAGTAAAACGAGCGCACAAAGAATTATTATTTCGATGAGGTCTTAAAGAAACCATAATTCGTCAGGGGTTAATTAGCGTTCTTGAAATTGTTCATCTCGGTTGACTGAAGCTTTCAGTATAGAAGACTTTCGAGTGGCATCTTCATCCATCTTGAATGACTCATATCTGTATATTTTTTTGTTGACAAACCGTGTAATTTATTGACGGTAAATATTTATGATATACAATTGTGTATAATAGTATTTCAATTCCAGTTATAATGTATTCATGAATAAATTATTATTACTATTATTATTTCTCAATCTGCTATCCACTAAGATAGTGAAAAATTCGACATATTTACACTGTTCTTACTGGAACAACTGCCGTAACTCTCATGATATGTGATTTCAGATGGATTTCTTACCTTCGAAAGCGTCGTTGGATGAGGGTAAAGATTGACCAAACAACTCTCTCTGCGAAGCCTATAATCCCATCGCGTCTCCAAATGTGGTATTTCCATAGTATCACATATTGATTGCACGTGACTAGCAGTATGGGCAGACTGAGGCCCAAATATTGCTGCTACACCATTTCTGAGCAGATGGCATACTGAAAATTCAGAGAACCTTTAACCATCAAGGAAAATCAACATTTTCGAAAATAAAAATTTGTAAAAACACTGACGCGCTTGATTTTGTGAAACAAACCATCCGTCAGTGTTAAAACCCTACACTGCGCACTGTAGACGATCTGATACAACTTTATATTTACTTATTTATTATAACCGGAGAACGCGGAGGGCTGTTGTTGCGCATCGTAGACGATCTGCTACACTCTTACGTATTACTGTAAATAGAGCAATTTTTGAAAAGTAATAATTTTGCGGAATTTTATAGGAATTAGTTGGTGCTTGTTGTGCATAATAATAATAATAATATAGTTTATTTTTCAGGGAACGTAACAAAGTAATACAATTTTGTACATTAAATGAAAACAGCGTCAAAAGAAGGAACAACTGCATGAACATGTAATCACATAGTAATTAATAGTTACACCTTATCTATTGTAAAAATCATCGATAGAATAGGGCTCTAGGTAGATCCAAAATTCTTTAATACTCTTTTTGAGCGCTCGTACTACTTACACGAGAGCTATATCATTTCGTCACGATGCCTGTATTTTTAGAATTTTGAGCCGAAAATGGTCTCAAACGACTATGTTCGACTCACTGATGACGAATCTGTCGGAAAATTCGAGTCTGTCCGTCCGGCCGTAAGCACGATAACTCTCGAACGGAACAACCTAGAGACTTGAAATTTTCAGTGTGGGTTCAGTTCCCGAATGCCTCGGTTGAGTTCGTTAATGGGCCAAATTCCACCAGGAGTTCCGTAAATATGGCCGTTCAAAGTTTTGTTCTACTGATTACTTGAAAACTACAGATTCGATCGAGATGAAATTTTGCACTCAAACGGAGAATGAGGTGTTCAAGCTACATGTGGAATTTTGTTCAGATCACATGACCAGAACCATAGAAACCATAGAAAACTGTTACTTTTGAACGGAAACGCCTAGAGACTTGAAATTTTCAGGATAGGTGTGGATCTCAAATGTCGTGATCACGTTCATCTATGAGCAAAATTATACTAGGGGTTCCGTATATATGGTCGTTTGAAATTTAGTTTTCTCGATAATTTCAAAACTACAGATTCGATCGTGACGAAATTTTGTATACTTATGGAGAAATATATATTCAAGCTACATTTCTCTAGATCACATGACCAGAACCATAGAACCATAGAAAATCATAACTTTCGAACGGAAAGGCCTAGGGACTTGAAATTTTCGGGATAGGTGTGAATCTTGAATGTCGCGATCACGTTAATCAATGAAAATTTTTCAAAAGTTACAATTTTCTATGGTTCTGGTGATGCGAGCTGAACAAAATTTTGCATGGAGCTTGAACATCTCAATTTCCATCAGAGTGCAAGATTTTATCTCGATCGAATTTGTGGTTTCAAAGTAATCAGAAAAACAAAATTTCGAGCGGCTATATTTACGGAACCCTTCGGCGGATTTTGCCGAATAACGAACTCAACCTCGGCATTCGAGATTCGAACCTACCCTGAAAATTTCAAGTTTCTAGGACATTCCGTTCGAGAGTAATCGTGTATACGGACGGCCGGCCGGACGGTCAGACTCGAATTTTTCGACGGATTCGTCATCAGTGAGTCGAACATAGTCGTTTGAGACCATTTTCGGCTCAAAATTCGAAAAATACAGACATCGTGACGAAATGATATAGCCCTCGTGTAAGTAGTACGAGCGCTCAAAAAATTCTGAGGGATTCAGTGTTCAGATAGCGGCAGATTATCCATAAGTTGTATGTAACAGTGTTCAACTTCTTTCCAAGGCTGATGATGTGATTCTCCCAGTTCAAGTTTTCGTCTTAATAGACTCCAAGAAATTTTGTAGTTTTGTCTGGTTTGATTTCCATAGTTTTGAGGGTGATAGTGGCTATCTCTGTTGTGGTGTTCGGAAAAGTAGAACCTTGGTCTTGTCTGCGTTGTGGAACAATCCATTCGAATGGAACCAATGCTGGGTTCTATCAAACAATAGGGAACAAGTTCTGAGGAGTTGGGGGTAATTTGAGCCTGATACTAGCAAGTTGATGTCATCAGCAAAGTTTATGAGAAGACAGTTATTCAGTATTCTCTCAGTGGGATTTGCAGTGGGTGTGTTTGCAAGGATATCGATGATATCATTTATGAAGAAGACAAACAAGATTGGGCCCAATATGCTGCCCTGAGCCACGCCGGAGGGATTTAACAATATTTCGGATTTTGTAGTTTTGCCATTCCGTTTTATCACTGTCCTTTGCCTCCTGTTGGTCAGATATGATCTGAACCAGTCCAGCACACTTCCTCTCACGCCATATTTTTCAAGCTCAGCTAACCCGAACTCATGGCAAAGGCAATCGAATGCCCTTGAAAGATCCAAAAATACCCCAAGCAAAATTTCGTTGCTCTCAAAAGCCTTCATAATTTTCTCCGTGAACGCAAGTATGACGCTTGTTACAGATATTCCTTTGATGTAACCGTGTTGATTTTTATTCAGTATATCACTGAATTTAAGAAGTTCACCAGCCTGTCACACATGGCCATTTCGAATAATTCAGAAAAAGACGGTAAGATGCTGATAGGTCTAAAGCTGTTAAAGGAGCTGTGGTCCCCCTTCTTGAATACAGGAGTTATTAAGGCTAATTTAAGTTGTTCCGGAAAAATTCCATAAGAGGAGGAATGGTTCATCATATAGCTGAGGACTTCGGATATACTGCTTATACAATATTTGATTATGATTATTGGCATTTCATCTTCTCCGCAGGTGAATTTATTTTTGAGCCGGTGTCCTAGGGAATCAAGCTCAGCTGGCGTTATAGGATATAGAAAAAGAGACTGTGCGTTTGGAGAGATTTTGGAGCCAAACGTAGAATTCCTGGCTAGAATAGTCAGGCCGGGTATCACATCAAGTAAAAATGTATTGTAATTATTAGCGGCGTCCATTGATGCTCCCTCAATACATCATTCAGGATGCTTAGCCTTACCTACTACAGCTTTGTAGATAGACCACATACATTTCATCTCGTTGTCCGATAGAGAAACTTTTTCATGATGAAATGCGGAACGTTTTACCCTTAGTTAGTTGTTGTAGTGTTTCTTAAGTGCATCATAGGTTTGTTTGACTTCAGGACGATATTCCTGAATAAGCTGCAGTGCGCAAAGTTTATTTTTACATTCTAATATTTCCGGATCACATACGTCCAATTTGTTGCGCCTTTTTGATGTGACTAATTTTAATGGAAAGCACTCAAAAAAAAGTCCTGAAAAAAGATCAACAAAACAATTCCACTGTGCATCTACCAGACGCTCATCAATATTATGAACCTCTGACCGATCTTGTTCATCTAATTTTATAACAAAATTTACTTTACCTTCGAATGTATAATTAGTATATTATTTAACGAGCGGTAATGTAGGTCATAACTCACGCAGATGAAGTTTGCAGCCGGAGGCGAGTGCTGTAATTCATCAAGTGAGTTATGACCATTACCGCAAGTTGAATACTCTACTTTATCTACGATTGTGACAATAAATACTAAGATACAAGTACAGAGAAAGAACTTTATTCAAAAATCTTAATAGTTACATAAAACCATGCATTATTTATGTTGATTGTGCTTCTTAGCATGGAGTGGAAAGTTTATAGGGGCGATGCTTCATATTTAGTGCTAAGTTGACTGAAATATGCCAAAAGAACATTCTCTGTAAACAATGACTTGATATTCTTACTGCTACGCCAATCTTGAAAATTGTTGTATACACCTTCATATTTGTTTTGGTATTTTTCGGGCAATAAATTCTGTATGGTAACATTAGCTGATTGTGTTAATTCTGAAGATGTACATAATAATTCATCTTCACTATCTGAATTAATCTTTTTCAGCGAAATATCCACAATAATAATTAGGTATCAACTCAATTTGATTAAACGTCAAAATTATTCAAGTGACCTCCCCTCAATACTAATAATGGACTGTTCCCTTACGGCCAATCACACAGGGAAGTTATCGGAGTGAGTGAGTCGGAGAACACTCACGGTGTTTGTTTACATATATCATTACTCCATCGAAAGTGATTGAGTAATGACTATATTATTCAATCGGAGTAGATAATAGTATATTATTTAACGAGCGGTAATGTAGGTCATAACTCACGCAGATGAAGTTTGCAGCACGAGCCGGAGGCGAGTGCTGTAATTCATCAAGTGAGTTATGACCATTACCGCAAGTTGAATACTATACTTTATCTACGATTGTAACAATAAATACTAAGATACAAGTTCAGAGAAAGAACTTTATCTAAAAATCTTAATAGTTACATAAAACCATGCATTATTTATGTTGATTGTGCTTCTTAGCATGGAGTAGAAAGTCTATAGGGGCGATGCTTCATATTTAGTGCCATGTTCACTAAAATATGCCAAAAGAACATTCTCTGTAAACAATGACTTGATATTCTTACTGCTACGCCAATCTTGAAAATTGTTGTATACACCTTTATATTTGTTTTGGTATTTTTCGGGCAATAAATTCTGTATGGTAACATTAGCTGATTGTCTTATTTCTGAAGATGTACATAATAATTCATCTTCACTATCTGAATTAATCTTTTTCAGCGAAATATCCACAATAATAATTAGGTATCAACTCAATTTGATTAAACGTCAAAATTATTCAAGTGACCTCCCCTCAATACTAATAATGGACTGTTCCCTTACGGCCAATCACACAGGGGAATTATAGGAGTGAGTGAATGGGAGAACACTCAAGGTGTTTGTTTACATATATCATAACTCCATCGAAAGTAGTTGAGTAATGACTCTATTATTCAATCGGAGTAGATAAAATCTCTTATAAAATGTATAAGGTTTTACAGTATCCGTTGCAAGGATATTTTTACAGCTAGTGAAAACGTTATCAATACAGGTTCTAGATGTGGCAGTAATTCTTGTAGGTTAATTAAAACAAACTCGAAAGAGAACGAATTGAGCAATAGGTTCATTCTAACAATGTTATGATTATCTTCTAGGTTGATATTGGAGTCACCTGAGATAAAAGCTAAATTACCATCACAAGTGAGCCGTTCTAGCACTTCCTCCAGTTTTCTGAAAAATTAATCCAAAGAACTGTTTGGAGGTCGGTATACACCCACAATAGGAACTACTTCTTTGCCAAGAAAGCACTACACTGCCGCACACTCAAACACTTTATCCCTTGATAAACCATTTATTCGATGATGCACCTTGTATTTAGTCCTATCCTTGATGTATAAAGCCACTCCTCCATGTTGACCCTCTTGTCTGCAGTGGGAGGCAGCTAAGTTGAAGTTATATGATTGGAGTTGTGTGTCAGTCTTCCAGAATTCCGATAATGTCAGGAAAAGGCAGTCTGGATGGCCACTGAGAATGATATTCAATTCGTCTATGCAGTTTCCTATGGACTGTATGTTCTTTGAGATAAGGCTTATGCGTTGTGAGGGTTGGTTTGTGGTCTGGCATAGGTTATGTTCATTTATAAAAAATCGCCCCCCTGTTGTGCTAGAAAATCTTTGTGTCTTAGGAAATCAAAGCGTTTTATTCCCACTCCATCCGGCCAAAAGTCAGATGCATACATTGTTTCTTTCTTTTCAAAAGGAGTTGTCACTAAATAACGACAGAGACGGTTGTCAGAGGTAGGTATCTCTTTTACGGTAATATCGACATCTTTGAATCCCGGTGTTTTGACTATATAATCTTTTATTTAATCTTCCGTTGAGTTTCTATTCACCCTGTATAGATAAATCCATACTTTCTTCTTTGGATCGCTGAAATCGATATGCCTTTACCCGTGCCAATGTGTTTTGTTTGAATAGTTTTCTTGGGTCTTCTTTTCTCAACAAGGACAAATTTATTTTCACCAGCTGGTAGAGTGTCAACTTGTGAATCGGCTTGAGTGTTTGAATTTGAATGGGTTGTTTTTGTTTTGGCCGTATTCCCGAATTTGAGGTAAGTTTGTTTGTTCTTTCTTGATGAACAAGCCACTCCCTCAAGCAGCCCCTCTAGAACGTCATGAATTTGGTCTGGGCTCAGCAACGGAGGCTATGTACCCAATCTCAAATGTAATCTTCGTCGTTTTATTCTAGGGGTTCTGAGGAACTGCAGGAGTCTTGGTAAAACCAATCCCCAAAAATAGTTTATCTCTGTCACATGTAGAACACAAATCACGAATTTTTTACAGAATCTCCAAACTTTTTTAACAATTAGTACTATACACACATTTGAATCTTCGTCGTTGTTTTATATTATATTTTTGATTTTTGAATACTTTGAGGGCTCCAAACTGGGACGTGTGGAAATGTAGGTCATCTCACCGTGACAACCATTTTGGAACCCGAAATTTGAGGTAAGAGTTTGGGATGAAGGAATTTGAAGTGTGACAGCGCTCGTGACAGCGTCACTATATGATGTCTGTGGTCTGCGTCTAGTGTTCGACGGTGGTGGCATCTTTTGATGAGTAGATCTAGTACGTAGAATATTTGTATCCTCCTTACAGGCAGCATTTTCATCTTGATCACTACAGGTTTTGTTTACTTCACGATTAATAAGATTATTTACGTCTTTTTGAGCGCTCGTACTACTTACTCGAGGGCTATATCATTTCGTCACGATGTCTGTATTTTTCGAATTTTGAGCCGAAAATGGTCTCAATCGACTATGTTCGACTCACTGATGACGAATCCGTCGGAAAATTCGAGTCTGTCCGTCCGGCCGTCAGCACGATAACTCTCGAACGGAATGTCCTAGAAACTTGAAATTTTCAGGGTAGTTTCGAATCTCAAATGCCGCAGTTAAGTTCGTTATTGGGCAAAATTCGCCGAGGGGTTCCGTAAATATGGCCGCTCGAAATTTTGTTTTCCTGATTACTTTGAAACTACAGATTCGATCGAGATGAAATTTTGCACTATAATGGAAAATGAGGTGTTCAAGCTACATGCAGAATTTTGTTCAGTTCGCATCACCAGAACCATAGAAACCATAGAAAATTGTAACTTTTGAACGGAAACGCCTAGGGACTTGAAATTAGGATAGGTGTGGATCTCGAATGTCGTGATCACTTTCATTTATGAGCAAAATTATACCAGGGGTTCCGTAAATATGGTCGTTTGAAATTTAGTTTTCTTGATAATTTCCAAACTACAGATTCGATCGAGACGAAATTCTGTATACTAATGGAGAATGTTATATTCAAGCTACATTTCTCTAGATCGCATGACCAGAACCATAGAAACCATAGAAAATCATAACTTTCGAACGGAAAGGCTAGGGACTTGAAATTTTCAGGGTGGGTTTGGATCGCGAATTTCACGGTCACGTTCATCAATGAGCAAAATAAGACTAGGGGTTCCGTAAATATGGCCGTTCAAACTATTTTTTTCCTGATAGTTTCGAAACTACTGATCGGATCGGAATGAAATTTTTTCATCTAGCTGAGGAATAATGTTTTCAAACTACGTGCAAAATTTTGTCCAGATCGCATCACCAAGACCATAGATACCGTAGAAAATTCTAGCGAGTTATCGAAAAAAATTGATCCGCTGAAGCACTGACATGAAGTCTGGAATTTCGCCTAAGTTTCAGATTTTTTTCGACAGCTGTCGAGAATTCCTTCAATTGATTTCTAAAACTGGAGAATGCGAATCCACCTTCAAGGTGCATGTACGAGCGCTCAAAAGCTCCTGCCTTCACGGCAGTGCTTTTCTAAATTTTTTTTTCTCGATTTGTGTTTCAAGTGTACTTACACGATCCATTAAGAATTTGTTGTTTATTTTTAGGATATTATTTCCGTCTCGTGTTTCTTCCACAAGCACTCGTAGATATCGGATTTCTATCATATGCGTTTCCTCTTCACCTTTTTGCGATGTGTTGGCATGTGTTGATGATTCGTCTCCAAAAATATACAAATATACTCATATTTTTAGCACTAATAAAAAGTGGTTTCATAAAACAAAAACATAAAAGGTAAGTTTTCCACAGATAATTGATATTATCATAATATGTACGAGCGCTCAAAAGCTCCTGCCTTCACGGCAGTGCTTTTCTAAATTTTTTTTTCTCGATTTGTGTTTCAAGTGTACTTACACGATCCATTAAGAATTTGTTGTTTATTTTTAGGATATTATTTCCGTCTCGTGTTTCTTCCACAAGCACTCGTAGATATCGGATTTCCATCATATGCGTTTCCTTTTCACCTTTTTGCGATGTTTCATTTTCATTGTTCCGACTTTCACGGCAAATAACTTTTGTGTTATCTAACACTACAATGCTGGTATTTTTCTTAATGCAACTTCTATGATAGAAGGAGAAACAGTTTATGCAAACTTTTACGGCACTTTTTCTGGTTTTACAGCACTTCATGAACAATTCGGGTTCGGATTGATCAGAGCAATCCGAGAGCACGTCTTCCTCGTCCGGCGGCATAGTTACTACATAAGGCATGTGTTGATGATTCGTCTCCAAAAATATACAAATATACTCATATTTTCAGCACTAATAAAAAGTGGTTTCATAAAACAAAAACATAAAAGGTAAGTTTTCCACATATAATTGATATTTGGACAAAAATCCTGTTATTTTGTGGATAAATAGTTACTTGAATCATCTGTATCATATCTGACACATTGTGTTGACGTGACTTGTTATCATTGTATGTGTAATATGGCGCAGAAATGGCGTAGACAATATCTAACCGATGCAGAATTAGAAGAAATAAACGCACATTTATCGGACAGTGAATATGACCTCGATCTAGAAGAAAATAAAGAAGAGGACGATATGTCACAGAACCAAATGGAACATTCTCTACTTACTATGCCTATTGAATTCGAGGATGGAATAGTTATACAAAATTCTTTTGCTCTTGAAGAAAATATCGAGGATTCAAATATTGCTGAAATTACAGAAGAGGAACTGCGCTCGAACCAGAATACGAGAGACCCCAAAAAAAAAGCCAAAGAGTTGAAACCCAAATACAAAAGTATTTTATGGCGTAAGAGAAATTTATTGATCAACGACAATGCTCTTACATTTCACGGCACGAAGAAATGGTATATGAGATTATCATCTGATAGATATGACTAAAATGAATTCCTGGACATTGTACAGGAACAGAAAAAAGATGGGGAGAAATAACTCCCTCTGGCTAAGTTGCGTGCGGAAATTGCATAATGTTCATGCAAACAACACTCTGAAATGTGCAAGAGAAGAAGAGAAAGACCCAGTGGTCTTGCAAAACTAATTCAAGAAAAAAAAACAAGGTTCTGCAACAAAAGCATATATTCTGCAACAACAGCATATAAAGATGTGCGGCATGATTCTTATAATCATAGGCCAGATAATGACGAGAAACGACAATGATGTAAATTACCCCAGTGTAAATCTTTCTCCTTCATGAAATGTTCAAAATGTGGTTAACATTTCGGCTGGAACAAGAATAATAATTGTTTTGTTGAATTTCATACACAATAGATATTCAATTCAAATTTTATATAATCCTGCACAATGTAGCAGATATGATACATTTGAATTTTTCAGAATAAAAAAATGAAAAATTGATTTAGTATTTTTTTTATTATTTTTTCTGTATTTCCATTCATAAACCACAACTCGAAAAAAAAATTTTTTTCGGGAAACGAAAAATTGCGTAATGGTCAACGTGACAAATAATGTCGTTTGCTTTTTGTAATTATTTTATTCTTAAAATTTCAAAATTTCACCGAATCATTTCGAATAAATAGAAAACCATATATAGACATAAAATTTCAGCAGGAAATGGCGAATAGTCGAGATACGATCTTTACGAGATTCCACAAAAACTTTCGTGTCCCTATCCTTCAAAAAACTACGAAGTTCCAACCCGATTAGATCAGTATTCCTTGAATTATCGAAAATAAAAAAATTAAAATGAGGATCTCTTCTACGGATTTAACCTATGTATCTACAAACCAAGTATATTCAGACCTCGAACCAATCCACCAAATTTTAAGGCTCTAGGCATCTTCTTTCGAAAGTTATTGTGTTTACGAAAGGACGGACAGAATTGATTGACCTCGAATTCTTCATTTGTGAGTCTGACCTAATCGTTTTAGACCATTCTCGGATCAAATTTTCGAAAATTGCAGACATTCAGGCAAAATGAAAACGCTCGTTCCTAGAAACGAGCGCGCAAAAAGGTCCGTAATAATTATGTTCCAAAATATGAAGTTCATATGATCAAAAATAGAGAACTCGCATCTCTAATGTTAATATATGCCCCAAGCATTAGTAACGTGTTTCAAGCAAGATTTCTTTTTTCATAGAAAAAATTTTATCTTAATGAAAAATCGATTTTTACATCGGTTCATTGCACCCAGCATTTTCTTTTTACTTTTCTTCTCTATACTTCACAAGTGGTCATGGCATTTGTTATCTCGATATCGAAAACAATTGTTATGAATACACTCATGACGCTCTAGGGCTTTGTGAGTGTATTTATAGTTACGACATCTACAGTATAAAGAACAAATAATATACGAGCGGAAAATATACAGGGTGTCTTCTTTTAAAAGGTCCAAACTTCAAGGGTAAATCATACATTTCCTTTTTAACAAAAAGTGTCATATAACGCATGATCGAAATGTTGACGGTTATTCTTCAATTAAACATTTCTTGATTTCATGAAATATTTCAAGTTTTTCCATCAAACCAATTATACTTCATTTATTCTTATAGCCTGATCAAAGTGGACCACATATCTAGAAACGGTATTAAATTTGCTACATGATAAGAATTCCAGTGTGAGAAAAAAATTCTTATTGCGGGCGTGGTAAGGAGATGAATATCACGATTCTAAAGTGAACAAAACCAGTTATATTTTTCCAATAGTTTTATCGATGATGAATATTATAATAAAATACACGTTTTCTTTTCAGCAAAAAGTACCCCATTTGGCGTGCTTTCGAATGACACATCAACTTTTGTGCTTGCTGCTTGTCTTTTGCCATAATATCATGGCTAAAAAGTTAACAAAGAAAAAGTCTGAATATTCCAAACCTCAATTCTGAATATTGAAGCTCCTTGTGATTGAATATCAAAGTAAAAATTGAATTTGAAATCTGACAGTTCCTGTTGCTTGATGATTTTGGATATTAGTGAGTTTTCTTAGATCTAACGAATTAACTCAATTTTGAACAAGTATTGTGAAAAAAATCGTGAAAATGATGCCTCTTCCTTCAAACATCGAATTTCGCGATATGTTGTTCGTTTATGGATTCGCGAGTGGAAATGCTCACGCAGCGGTTCGACAGTACGGTTCGCGTTTTTCCAACAGACGACAACCAAATAGAAAGACATTAGTACAAGTTTTCAGGCGATTAGGTGAAACATCTAGATGCTGAGACGAGATTAACATTTTGTAGGTGCTACCTGAATAAGTTAGGAGAGTGGGAGATGGATAGGATATTATGAACTGATGAGGCCACCTTCACGAAATCGGGTTCAAAAAATTTGCGAAATAGCTATCTATGGAAAATAAAAAACCCCCATGCGACTATTGTTTTCCATTTCTAACATGAGTTGAGGGTTGGGAGTCATGAGAGGTGAACTTTTCGGACCTGTAATACTTCCCTATCGCCTCAACGGTAAAGAATTCATTAGATTAATCGAAAGCAGCTTAACAGACATGTTTGATGAAATGCCCCTGGCTAACAGACAAAATCTCTGGTTTCAAATTGATGGCTGCCCAGCTCATGATAGCCGGAATGTGCGAGACTTGATGAATGAATACTTTGGAGTGCAACAGATTGGAAGGTACGGTCCAGTAAGATGACCATCAAGGAGCCCCGACCTTACGCCTTTAGATTTTTATGTCTGGAACACCTTGAAATAAATAGTGTATCAAATTCGCATTCAGGCTCGAGAGGATCTGATCGAAATAATGAATTTGTGTTGTACTGAAATGCGTCAAAAGCGTAGTGAACTACGCAGGGTTGTAGATTCAGTGCAAAGACGATGTGTGAGATGTATTGAACAAGGCGTTGACATTTCGAACAATTGTTATAAGTTGTAAGGGTCTGTTTTCTTTTCATTTTACCTGTATTATTGAAATTTAGTTCATTCGTTTGAATTATTTTGATTCGACAGATATATTCATAATTTGCATGAGAATTGCTTCGATATTCAATCATAAAGAGCACCAAAATAGAGCAAATTTAGGTTTGTAATATTTCGACTTTTTCGTTGTCATCTTGTTAGCCATGATATTATGGCAAAAGACAAGCAGCAAGCACAAAAGCTGATAAATCATTCGGGAGCACACTAAATGGGGTAGGTTTTGCTGAAAAGAAAACATGTCCATAATTAAAAAAATTTTCATCGATAAAACCATTGAAAAAATATGACTGGTTTAGTTCACTTCAGAATCGTTATATTCATCTCCTTACCACGCCCGCAATAAGAATTTTTTCTCACCCAGAAATTCTCATCATGTAGTAAATTTAATGCCGTTTCCAGATATGTGGTCAAATTTGATGAGGCTGTAGAAATAACTCAAGTATAATTGATTTTATAGAAAAACTTGGAAGATTTCGAAGATCAAGAAATGTTAAATCGAAGAATAACCGTCAACATTTCGACCATGTGTTATATGACATTTTTCTGTTGCAAATCACATGTATGATCTCCCCTTGAAGTTTGGCCCTTTCAAAAGACGACACCCTGTATATTAAAAACGGCCCTACATGTTTATGGTGAAATATCCATTTCATTAGATCATTTCATAACCCGAATCTGTAATATATTCAAGCCATTGTTTACTTTTGGAAAACCTGTGTCTCTCAAATTAAACCTTCTTCAAATGGCCCATTTTTCTGTTTATTTTCTTATTCGTCCTATCTCGAAATCGATTGCCCCTTAATCATCAAAAAAGAGAAT
This sequence comes from Aphidecta obliterata, assembly GCA_963966015.1. Lineage (NCBI taxonomy): Eukaryota > Metazoa > Arthropoda > Insecta > Coleoptera > Coccinellidae > Aphidecta > Aphidecta obliterata. The sequence goes on from OZ014431.1 coordinate 28,931,683, forward strand.
GAACAATACTATTTCTTCCATATCTATCGAATTTCGTCCTTGCTGTTCAGAACTGGGGAAAAGGGATATTGGCTTCAGGACTGCTGATGGCGTGAATAATACACTTCCTTCAAATTGTCGATGTTTCGATCCCTGTTTGGATCTTCTTCATGACTGTAGGAATATTTATTCAAAATCTCAGACAAATGAACAATCTGATGTGCAAAAGTACCTACAATACAACGATAAAGAATTTCTCTATGAAGAACGTTCTTTCTCACCGTAAATTAATGATACTGTGAATGTTAGATACCCAAAAATTGAGAATAATTTATTATAAACTATTGCGAGAAATCAAAAATAAACCGGCAGCTGTAGAAATTTCATCCCAATATATCACGAACAGGCACGTATACAGGTTGTTTCCAAATTGAAAGTCAACCTTAGGGGACGTGTTGGTTTGACTCATTTGCTGTCGTTTGAGCCATTATTGATAACCAAAAATCAACAGTTAATGAGTTATTTGAGTTCTTGTGATTTTTGAGCGCTCGTACTACTTACACGAGGGCTATATCATTTCGTCACGATGTCTGTTTTCTTCGAATTTCGAGCCGAAAATGGTCTCAAACGACTATGTTCGACTGATGACGAATCTATCAAAAAATTCGAGTATGTCCGGCCGTCTGTCCGGCCGACCGTATACACGATAACTCTCGAACAGAATGTCCTAGAGCCTTGAAATTAGCAGATTAGGATCGAATCTCGAATTTCGCGGTTGAGTTTATTATTGGGCAAAATTCGCCCAGGGGTTCCGTAAATATGGCGGCTCGAAATTTTCAGGGTTGGTTCGAATCTGAAATGTCGCAGTCAAGTTCGTTATTGGGCGAAATTCGAACAGGGGTTCTGTATATAAATATGGCCGTTCGAAATTTTGTTCCCCTGATTACTTCGAAACTACAGATTCGATCGAGGTGAAATTTTACAGTCAGATGGAGAATTACGTGTTCAAGCTAAATGCAAAATTTTGTCCAGCTCGCATGACCAGAACGATATAAACCATAGAAAATTATAACTTTGTAATGGAAAGGCCTAGGGTCTTGAAATTCTCAGGATAGGTGTGTATCTCGAATGTTGCGGTCACGTTTATCAATGACCAAAATTAGACTATGGGTTCCGTAAACCAAATTCAGTCTACTCGACTATTTCAAAATTATGGATTTGAAATTCGCCAAATTCGACTAGGGGTTCCGTAAATATAGCCGTTAAATAGTATATTATTTCATAAGGAGGAAAAGTGTCACTTTTTATGGCGAGCCTGGGTTTACCCGCCGAACGTAGTGAGGCGGGTAATTGAAGGCGAGCCATGAAAAGACACTTTTCCTCCGAATGGAATATGTTATTTTTTTTTCAAACGTTTTGAAATTCATACAAATCTGGAGATCCACCTTTGAATTAGATTTATGTTTACGATCGTGATAATTGAAATATCAATGGAAAATGGCCTAGTTACGATTGTCATGAAAAATTCATTTTGACAGAAGTATAATAATTGATAGTTATCACTTGCTAGCTGGTGAAACGTGAAAATGTCTTCAGAAACTGAGGCTTTGGCCAATGAAGCAGTCTCTTTCCTTGGGCCATCAAAGTCTAGTGAAAAATATTCTGCAGCATATGATCACTTCGTGAATTGGTGCAATTCGAAAATTGTGGCAGTTTTTCATGAGAATGTACTTCTAGCATATTTCAATACAATGGCTAGCCGTTATTCCATGATAAAGTCTCAACAAGCGATCAAACAAGAAATAGATAGTGGTAAATCTTTGAAGTTACGCGCGTTTTCGAGAAAATCAAATGAAGGATATCATGCAAAGAAATCAAGAGTTTTTCTAAGGAGCAGTTCGAAAGTTTTCTATTTGGCTGCTAGTAGAATATTGAACGTCGAAGAATTTCCTGGAACCAGCAACTCACATGACCCCATTGAGTCATCAGCTTCTGAACAGAATCCTTCCCGTATTTCACTACAACCAATTGCACATTCAATGTAACTTTAGTGAATAAAAATGACGTTTGATTCAGAATTTTTTAGGTTGTTCATGGTTCCTAATTCATTGTTTACATAGCGACACTTTTCCCTCCAGCATACGGAAATGTGATTAATTATTTACATAGCAACACATTTCATTACGGCGGAGGAGAAGTAGAACTTTTCGATGATCCTGTCAGTTGAAAAATGACGTTGTTTCTGTACGTTTGAAAAAAAATTAATTCTTTCTTCTTAACGGCCATATTTACGGAACCCCTAGTCTAATTTTGCTCCTTGATGAAAGTGACGGCGAAATTCGCGATCCGAAACTATCCTGAAATTTCAAGTCCCTAGGCTTTTCCGTTCGAAAGTTATGATTTTCTACGGTTTCTATGGTTCTGATCATACGATCTGGGAAAAATGTAGCTCGAATATATCATTCTCAATTTAAATACCAAATTTCGTCACGATCAAATTCATCGTTTTGAATTTGTCGAGAAAACTGAATTTCAAACGACCATATTTACGGAACCCATAGTCAAATTCTGCTCATTGATTAACGTGACCGCAACCGATCCTGAAAATTTCAAATCCCTAGGCCTTTCCATTACAAAGTTATAATTTTCCATGGTTTCTATGGTTCTGGTCATGCGAGCTGGACACAATTTTGCATGTAGCTTGAACACGTAATGTTTCATCTGAGTGCAAAATTTCACCTCGATCATATATGTAGTTTCGAAGTAATCAGGAAAACAAAATTTCGAGCGGCCATATTTACGGAACCCCTTGGCGAATTTTGCCCAATAACGAACATAACCGCGGCATTCGAGATTCGAACCTACCGTGAAAATTTCAAGTTTCTAGAACATTCCTTTCGGGAGTTATCGTGTATACGGCCGGACGGACAGACGGCCGGGCGGACAGACTCGAATTTTTTGACGGATTCGTCATCAGAACATAGCCGTTTGAGACCATTTTCGGCTCAAAATTCGAAAAATACAGACATCGTGACGAAATTATATAGCCCTCGTGTAGTACGAGCGCTCAAAAGGATGTCTTATTCACCATCGCTTCAATGTATGAGATACCCTAAACCGGGCTGCAGTTGCGTATGATGATTTCGAGGTTCTCTAGGGGACGATTATTCTTCTGAATAATTGTTACCCACTAAGAAACACAAGCAATGGATAAAAACTGGCTTGAAAATCGAAAAGAAAACTCTGACACTGTCCTTCATGGACAAATTTAGTAAAGCACTGCCGTGAAGTCAGGAACTCTTGAGCGCCCGTTCATCCACATCGTAGGTAGATTCGTATTCTCCAGTTTTAGCAACCAATCGGAAAGATTTCGACAGCTGTCGAAGAAAATTTCGAACTAAGGCGAAAATCCAGACTTCAAGTCAGTGCTTTAGGTGACCAATTTTTTTTCGACAATTCGCTAGATTCTTCTATGGTATTTATGGTCTTGGTAATGCGATCTGGAAAAGAATTTCTCCCGTAGTTTGTCTTCATCTATGTGGGAAATTTCATTCCAATCCAATAAGTAGTTTCGAAATTATCAGGTAAAAAATAGTTTTGAACAGCTATATTTACGGAACCCCTCAACTAATTTCGCTCATTGATGAACGTAACCGCGAAATTCGCGATCCGAACCTATCCTGAAAGTTTCAGTCCCTAGGCCTTTCCGTTCGAAAGTTATGATTTTCTATGGTTTCTATGGTCCTGATCATGCGATCTGGAAAAAATGTAGCTCGAATATATCATTCTCAATTTAAATACAAAAGTTCGTCACGATCAAATCCATTGTTTTGAAATCATGAAGAAAACTGAATTTCGAAGGGCCATATTTACGGAACCCCTTGTTCCATTTTGCTCATTGATGAACGTGACCGCAACATTCGAGATCCACACCTATCCTGGAAATTTCAAGTCCGTAGGCCTTACCATGTAGCCTGAACACGTAATTCTCCATTTGAGTGCAAAATTTCAACCCAATCGAATCGGTAGTTTCGAAGAAATCAGAAAAACAAAATTTCGAGCGGCCATATTTACAGATCCCCTGGGCGAATTTTGCCCAATAACGAACTCAACCGCGGCATTTGAGATTCGAACCTACCCTGAAAATTTCAAGTTTCTAGGACATTCCGTTCGAGAGTTATCGTATATACGGACGGACGGCCGGACGGACAGACTCAAATTTTTTGACGGATTCGTCATCAGTGTGGCGAAATCTATCGTTTGAGACCATTTTCGGCTCAAAATTCAAAAATTACAGACATCGTGATGAAATGATATAGCCCTCGTGTAAGTAGTACGAGCGCTCAAAAACGCACTCAAAATAATCACCAATTAAATGTATACAAATAAAATTATAAAAGCACTGCCGTGAAGTCAGGAGCTTTTGAGCGCTCGTACATCCACCTTGTAGGTAGATTCGATATCCAGTTTTATAAATCAATTGAAGGAATTTTCGACAGCTTTTAAAAAAAATTCTTAAACTTAAGCGAAACTCCAGACTTCATGGCAGTGCTTCAGCTCACCAATTTTTTTTTTCGATAATTCGCTAGAATTTTCTACGGTTTCTATGGTCTAGGTAATGCGATCTGGACAAAACTTCGCACGTAGTTTTAATACACTATTCTTCCGCTAGGTGTAAAATTTCATTTCAATCCAATAAGTAGATTCGAAAAAATCAGGAAAAAAATTTTTTGAACGGCCATATTTATGGAACCCCTAGTCTAATTTTGCTCATTGATGAACGTGACCGCGACATTTGCGATCCTAACCCACCCTGAAAATTTCGAGTTCCTAGGCCTTTCCCTTCGGAAGTTATAATTTTCTATGGTTTCTATGGTTCTGGTCATGCGATCTGGACAAAATTTTGCTTCAGTATATCATTCTCGATTGGAATACAAAATTTTATCTCGATCGAATCCGTATTTTCGAAATTATCGAGAAAACAAAATTTCGAACGACCGTATTTACGGAACCCCTAGTATAATTCTGCTCATTGATGAACGTGAACGCGACATATCGAATCCAAACCTATCCTGAAAATTTCAAGTCCCTAGGCCTTTCCGTTCGAAGGTTATGATTTTCTATGGTTTCTATGGTTCTGGTCATGCGATCTGAAGAAATGTAGCTTGAATAATAATATATCATTCTCCATTAGTATACAAAATTTCGTCACGATCGAATCTGTAGTTTTGAAATTATCAAGAAAATTAAATTTCAAACGACCATATTTACGGAATCCTTAGTATAATTTTCCTCTTAGATGAACGTGATCTCGACATTTGGGATCCACACCTATCCTGAAAATTTCAAGTCCCTAGGCGTTTCCTTTCAAAAGTTACAATTTTCTATGATTCCTATTGGTCTGGTTATGCGATCTGGACAAAATTTCATGTGTAGCTTGTACACCCCATTCTCCATTTGTGTGCAAAATTCATCTCGATCAAACCTGTAGTTTCTAAGTAATCAGGAGAACAAAACTTTGAACGGCCATATTTACGGAACTCCTGGTGGAATTTGGCCCATTAACGAACTTATCCGAGGCATTCGGGAACTGAACCCACACTGAAAATTTCAAGTCTCTAGGTTGTTCCGTTCGAGAGTTATCGTGCTTACGGCACATTTTCAGCTCAAAATTCGATAAATACAGACATCGTGACGAAATGATATAGCCCTCGTGTAAGTAGTACAAGCGCTAAAAAAAGTACAATCATTGGTACATTCAAGACGAAAAACACATCGACAATAATAATAAAGGTTCAGATCAGATTTCTAAAAATACACACAAAAATAATGCATATCGTCTGATGACAGCACGTTGTCGTCGGCAAAGTCGACTTCCACATGGAGGAAGGCATTTTCGTAGAGGTTTTCAATTATAGCGCTGTCCATAGATTTCATGATTTCAATATTGAACAAATTTCAATTGAATCAAATGCCTTGTGAAAGTCAATGAAATATGTACGGGTATGTTATACTCATTTTCAACAAGTGTTCTGACAACCTGCACATGGTCGATTGTGTAAAAACACCTCCGAAAACCAGCCTGCTCCACTGGTTGATACGAGTCAAATTTAGATGTTAATCTGTTGGTTATAACTTATGTAAGGAGCTTATAAAGGTGAGACAATATACTGATATGCCTATAGTTCTATATATTAGATGGGTCACTGTTTTTGGATATAAATATAACCTTCGTCTCGAGCCAGCATTTTGGGCAAGAATGCAAAATGCTGTGTTTCAATAAAAACCTTCAAATATTGGAGAATATCAATTTGAGGAGAAGTCAACTGAACTGTCACTTACTGGCTTCTTTAAATCTGTCGTATTATATCCAAAATTTTTCCAATAGCGCCCTCGGCTGGCCGAAAAAATCGATTTTTTGCGCTCTTCAATGCGAAGTCTAGTCAAATGTCCAATGGATCAAAGTTGTTTTCGACATCCATTATTGATCTATTTCTATCTAGGAAGATAATGTATGGCCCACTATTAGTGTCGATTCTGAAAAAATGAAAATTTCGAAAACTGCATCTGAGCTTTTTGAGCGCTCGTACTACTTACACGAGGGCTTTATCATTTCGTCACGATGTCTGTATTTTTAGAATTTTGAGCCGAAAATGGTCCCAATCGGCAGAGTTCGACTCACTGATGACGAATCCATCAAACAATTCGAGTCTGTCCGTCCGTCCGGCCATCCATATACACGATAACCCTCGAACGGAACGACCCAGAAACTTTAAATTTTCAGGGTAGGTTCGCATCCCGAATGCCGCGGTTGAGTTCGTAACTGGGCAAAATCCGCCAAAGAGTATTTTTTTTCCTGATAATTCCGAAACTAACTATTGGATATGAATGAAATTCCGCACATAGATGAAGAAACTACGTGGAAAATTTTGTCCAGATCGCATTACCAAGAGCTTAGATACCGTAGAAAATTCTAGCCAATCATCGAAAGACAGACGTGAAGTCTGGATTTTCGCATTAGTTTGGAATATTCTTTGACAGTTGTCAACATCTTTCCAATTGGTTTCTAAAACTGGAGAATGCGAATCTACCTACAAGGTGGATGACGAGCGCTCAAAAGCAGTGCTTTTCTACATTTTTTGTTTTCGAGTTATGAGCAAACATTGACAATTTTATGTTCTCGAATAATCTGAAAATCTGATACAGAAATTAAAACAAGATTCACTGGGACAAATTTAAGGGTATCCAAATTTTTCTAGTGATCAATTTTTAGTTTTATTTTCTCAAATTTGATTTTTTCGGCATTCAACTTCTCTTCTTTATGATATTGTCATGATTTCCGGATTCGAAAGCCTACATGTGTGTTCGTCCGTTTGACTATGTTATTTAATTCATTTCACATGTTATTAAACCAATTACCTTTTTTTGATGCGTGAAAACTATCCTGAGGTGGCATATGTTCAATCTGAGCATTAAGCCTGGATCTCGGCAATATCGATTTGTTATTATTAATTTTTTCAACAGCATATTTGAAGGCCAGTTCTTGTGTATCATCCGCAGGGTGGAAGAGACCTCCTGAAAATAAAATGAGAATTTCAATTGATGTTGCAAAATACCAATCCTGGTTGTTTAGTTCCTCAAAATAGATGATGGAAACATTCTGAAAGGATAATCCGCAAATGAAAATCAACGTATTCAATTATGTTGAGCAAAAGAAAATTACGTTGCAAAACTGCAAATTATTCTGAAAATCACATATTAATCGGACAGAAATGTTACTGAACAGCCAAATTTGCTCACCTACTGTGATAGCGTAGGACGTTATGAAGCGATGATGGTTATTTCATTTAGTATTCACTAATTAACTTAGTCTGCGATTTTCACTTATTAGCAATTAGCAATTAGTGAAAATCGTAGACTAAGTTGATCAGTGGATAGAAAGTTAATATGGATTTTGCATCAAGTATTGGCCAAATCAATCCTATATGGTTATTTCATTGGTTGTACATCTGATAAAATTAAACATCCCAGAGAAAACAGAAAAAAATACACTGCTGTGACAATAGGCGATATCCCTATATTTACAGGATGTATTCGAACAACTATTCCGAAACGCCCTTTGCATCGAAGTCAATAGGATACAGAGGATGTTCTTACCAACAGTTTGAGTGTGTTTAAGAGAAGATTGAAGGCATTTGTGGATACACGTGATGGGAGTTTTGCAGTCGAACGTTTAGTAGTACATTGCTTTTGGAGGTGATGATGGAAGTGACCACTGTTTTTGAGCGCTCGTACTACTTACACGAGGGCTATATCATTTCGTCACGATGTCTGTATTTTTCGAATTTTGAGCCGAAAATGGTCTCAAACGACTATGTTTGACTCACTGATGACGAATCCGTCGAAAAATTTGAGTCTGTCCGTCCGGCCGTCCGTCCGTATACACGATAACTCTCGAACGGAATGTCCTAGAAACTTGAAATTTTCAGGGTAGGTTCGAATCTCGAATGCCGCGGTTGAGTTCGTTATTGGGCAAAATTCGCCGAGGGGTTCCGTAAATATGGCCGCTCGATATTTTGTTTTCCTGATTACTTTGAAACTACAAAATCGATCGAGATTAAATTTTGCACTCTAATGGAAAATTAAGTGTTCAAGCTACATGCAAAATTTTGTTCAGTTCGCATCACCAGAACCATAGAAAATTGTAACTTTTGAACGGAACCGCCTAGGGACTTAAAATTTTCAGGATAGGTGTGGATCTCGATTGTCGTGATCACTTTCATCTATGAGCAAAATTATACTAGGGGTGCCGTAAATATGGTCGTTTGAAATTTAGTTTTCTTGATAATTTCTAAACTACAGATCGTGACGAAATTCTGTATACTAATGGAGAATGATATATTCAAGCTACATTTCTCTAGATCGCATGACCAGAACCATAGAAACCATAGAAAATCATAACTTTCTAACGAAAAAGCCTAGGGACTTGAAATTTTCAGGATAGGTGTGGATTTCGAATGTAGTGATCACATTCATCTATGAGTAAAATTATACTAGGGGTTCCGTAAATATGGCCGTTCAAAATATTCTGTTCCTGATAATTTCGAAACTACCGATTTGATTGGAATGAAATTTTGCACCTAGCTGAGGAATAATGTATTCAAACTACGTGCGAAATTTTGTCCAATTCGCATCACCAAGACCGAATTATCGAAAAAAAATTGGTCACCTAAAGCACTGACTTGAAGTCTGGATTATCGCCTCAGTTTGAAAATTTGTTTGACAGCTGTCAAAAATTTCCTGTTTCCAAAACTGGAAAATGCGAATCTACCTACAAGGTGCATGTACGAGCGCTCAAAAGCTCCTGCCTTCACGGCAGTGCTTTTCGTAATTTTTTATTTTCAATTTAATTTTGGATAACGAATGTCCACAATCACAATCAATGAAGTTATTCAACAATTTGTAAATGAACATGACGTCAAAATGCTTTCTCCTGACCGTTAAAGTTTTCAATGAAAGATTTTTAAGAAGTATATCATAATTTATGGAGTCTCTATGGGTGCCCATTTTGTATATTTGATATATCTAATATATAAAATTCTCGTGTCCACAGTGTTCGTTGCCATACTCCTCCGAAACGGCTTAACCGATTTTGATGAAATTTTTTGTGCTTATCCGGTATCTATCAGAATCGGCCAACATCTATTTTTCATCCCCCTAAATGTTAGGGGTAGTCCACCCCTAAATTTTTTTTTTTTATTTTTTAGACAAAATTTCTAATTTCTATTTTTTTATGATACAACATAAAGAAATACATACAATCCCCAATTTTCACCCTTCTACGATCAACCCTTATTTTTTAATAGCCAGAACAACGAGAGGCCGAAGGCCTCGAGCAATTTTGAAATTGCGAAAAATGGGAGAGACCAGGGGCGCGAAGCGCCCCCCGCGTTTTCGAGAGGGAGAAACGGGCTTTCCTAAGGTAAGAGAGGCCGAAGGCCTCGAGCAATTTTGAAATTGCGAAAAAAGGGAGAGACCGGGGGCGCGAAGCGCCCCCCGCGTTTTCGAGAGGGAGAAACGGGCTTTCCTAAAGTAAGAGAGGCCGAAGGCCTCGAGCAATTTTGAAATTGCGAAAAAAGGGAGAGACCGGGGGCGCGAAGCGCCCCCCGCGTTTTCGAGAGGAAGAAACGGGCTTTCCTAAGGTAAGAGAGGCCGAAGGCCTCGAGCAATTTTGAAATTGCGAAAAAAGGGAGAGACCGGGGGCGCGAAGCGCCCCCCGCGTTTTCGAGAGGGAGAAACGGGCTTTCCTAAAGTAAGAGAGGCCGAAGGCCTCGAGCAATTTTGAAATTGCGAAAAAAGGGAGAGACCGGGGGCGCGAAGCGCCCCCCGCGTTTTCGAGAGGGAGAAACGGGCTTTCCTTAGGTAAGAGAGGCCGAAGGCCTCGAGCAATTTTGAAATTGCGAAAAAAGGGAGAGACCGGGGGCGCGAAGCGCCCCCCGCGTTTTCGAGAGGAAGAAACGGGCTTTCCTAAGGTAAGAGAGGCCGAAGGCCTCGAGCAATTTTGAAATTGCGAAAAAAGGGAGAGATATGGCAAAACAACGTTTGCCGGGTCATCTAGTAGTATATAGATATTCGAATGAATAGTCTTCCTGTTTATCGCGAGTGATTTCGAGGGTGGAAAGATATCTTTAGAACAATCGTAGAGTTTTTTATGTTTTTATTTGAAACATCTTTGTTAAGCATAACTCACGATTATCCATAAGTAATATTGTTGAATAACTCATCATCATAATATAATCGTAGCATCTGGGTTCGCTAACTTCCATTCTGTCCTATCTTGACAGCCGTTTTCCGTTAGATTCCTTTCACTCATAACCTTCTGAATATTTTGCAACCAATTTTACTTGCTGTTCCTCTTCGTCTTTGTTCTTGTTGAATAACTAGTTTTTGTTTTCACATATCCTGTTTATGATATATGTATGAGATTTATCATTATTTCCATTTTTCAGAGTGCAATAAATGATGTTAAGCACTAAACATCGATACTCAACATATTTATCAAGATTCCGAATCGCCCAAATGCTGCATATCGTCGGCCTAATTCGTTAACCTGCTAAGTCCATTTTTTGATCAATTTAACTTTTTGAGCTGGTCATAAAGTTTAGACGATTACCTACCTTATGGCATAAGAAATGAGGTAGATATCAATATAACAAGAATCATTGAAGAAACCATAGGGCTTTTCAGAATCTTTGTATGTAAAATAGAAAAGATATCCTTCAGTTTTTTCTCTCTCCTGTGAAATATGCAAAATGGACTTAGCAGGTTAACGAATTATGCCGACGATATGTCGAATATATTATGGCACATTTATCGTTGGCGCGTCAGCAATTTTTGAGTTATGAAAATTTCGACATTAAAAATTACGAGAAGCACTGCCGTCAGGAGCTTTTGAGCGCTCGTACATCCACCTTGTAGGTAGATTCACATTTTCCAGTTTAAGAAATCAATAAAACGAATTTTCGACAGCTGTCAAAAAAATTCTCAAACTAAGGCGAAACTCCAGACTTCAAGTCTGTGCTTCAGCTGACCAATTTTTTTCGATAATTCGCTAGAATTTTCTACGGTATCTGAGGTCTTGATAATGCGATCTGAACGAAATGTCCCACGCCGTTTGAATACATTATTCTTCATCTATTTGCAAAAATTCATTCCAATCTAATGGGTAGTTTCGAAATTATCAGGAAAAAAATATTTTGAACGGCCATATTTACGGAATCCCCAGTCTAATTTTTCTCATTGACGAACGTGACCGCGACATTCGCGATCCAAACCTACCATGAAAATTTCAAGTTCCCAGGCTTCTCCCTCCGGAAGTTATGATTTTCTATGGTTTATATGGTTCTGGTCATGCGATATGGAGAAACTTAGCATGAATATGTCATCCTCCATTAGTATACAAAATTTCGTCACGATCGAATCTGTAGTTTTGAAATTATCCAGAAAACTGAATTTAAAACGACCATATTTACGGAACCCCTAATATAATTTTGCTCATTGATGAACGTGAATGCGACATTTCTGATCCACACCTATCCTGAAAATTTCAACCCCCTAGGCCTTTCTGTTTGAAAGTTATGATTTTCTATGGGTTCTATGGTTCTGGTCATGCGATCTGGAGAAACTTACCTTAAATATATCATTCTTCATTAGTATACAAAACTTCGTCACGATCGAATCTGTAGTACTGAAATTATCAAGAAAACTAAATTTCAAACGACCATATTTACGGAACCCCTGGTATAATTTTGCTCAGAGATCCACACCTATCCTGGAAATTTCAAGTCACTAGGCAGTTCCGTTCAAAAGTTACAATTTTCTATGGTTTCTATGGTTCTAGACGTGCGATCTGCACAAAATTTCATATGTAGCTTGAACACCTCATTCTCCATTTCAGTTCAAAATTCCATCTCGATCAAATCTGTAGTTTTCAAGTTATCAGGAGAACAAAAATTTGAACGGCCATATTCACGGAACCCCTTGTGGAATTCTACCCATTAACGAACTTATCCGAAGCATTTGGGACCTGAACCTACACTGGAAATTTCAAGTCTCTAGGTTGTTTTGTTCCAGAGTTATCGTGCTTACGGTCGGACGGACGGACAGACTCGAATTTTCCGACGCATTCGTCATCAGTGAATCGAACATAGTCGGTTGAGACCATTTTCGGCTCAAAATTCGAAAAATACAGACATCGTGACGAAATGATATAGCCCTCGTGTAAGTAGTTCGAGCGCTCAAAAACATGCCTTACAACCATCTGGAGGCATCACCAATTTTTTTTGTTGAAGCAGGTTCGAGAATCGATTATGGAAAATGTATATTTAGGAGCACTTATTATTTCATACTCGAAAATGGATGTTTCGTTTTTGTTATTCATTACTCTCATAATGAGTAGTCACTCTTATACTGCTCAGTGATTATATTATAATCAAACAAACAAAATATCAATTCAAACAATGAAAAGTATACACAGATCGAACTTTTGACGTATTGAGTTTAATTTCTTGGGGTTGGATTAAACTCTCCCTGCGATCATACTTTTGAAATTGGAGTCGCCCTCGGCCCGTCGATCACTTATCTCTGGCGCGTTGGCATGTTGGTGATTATAAATCAAAACTTTTTCATTTACCTGAAATGGTTGAATGAGGCTATAAAAGTTTTCACTTCAAAAATATTTTTGATATGCTCAGAGGAGAATCATCATTGTGTTATAAAGCAACATGAAGGAACGAATAAAATATTAATTCTCAGTTATTGGTTTCACTAAACTCACCTATCCGTATCACATCAGGAAGAGAAAAACAATGATTTACGAGGGCAAGATGAAGGGGAATCAGATGAATTAAAAGCTGCATCTCTCATGAACTGTAACAAAAATTGTCAGTGCATATTTTTGAAAAAAATTATAAAAGCACTGCTGTGAAGTCAGGAGCTTTCGAGCGCTCGTTCATCCACACTGTAGGTAGATTCGCATTCTCCAGTTTTGAAATCCAATTGGAAAAATTTTGACAGCTATCAAAAAAAATTTCAAACCAAGGCGAAAATCCAGACTTCACGACAGTGACCAATTTTTTTTCGATAATTCGCTAGATTTTTCTACAGTATCTATGGTCTTGGTAATGCGATCTAGTAGTTTGAATATGCTGTTCTTCATCTATGTGCAAAATTTCATTCCAATCCAATGAGTAGTTTCGAAATTATCAGGATAAGAATATTTTGAATGACTATTTTTTAGGAACTCCCAGTCTAATTTTGCTTATTGATGAACGTAAACGCGAAATTTGCGATCCGAACCTACCCTAAAAATTTCAAGTCCCTAGGCCATTCCGTTCGAAAAATAAAGACATCGTGACAAGAAGATATTGCCCTCGTGTAAATAGTACGAGCGCTCAAAAAAGAAAGAACATGTTGATGAAATGTTAAATTATTTTCCGAAGAACAATCACAGCTAGTGAGCAATCAGATCTTCATTTGAAGTGGTGAATTTGCATCGGTTTTGGAACCAGAAATATATGGGCACTGGTTTCAACAGCAGCACAAACATCCACATTTCTCAAAATTTTAAATTATTATGGGAATCGTGGAAATTGAAGGAATTGGCCGACCTTCGAATGCAACAATGAATAAATTTATGGTCGCTTCAATTGAGTGACCACCAAAATACCATTTTATGATTTTATGAAAAAATTTAGAAAACCACTGCCGTGAAGTCAGGAGCTTTTGAGCGCTCGTTAATCCACCTCGTAGGTAGATTCGCATTCTCCCGTTTTAGAAAACAATTGGAAAGATTTTGACAGCTGTCAAAGAAAATTCAAAACTAAGGCAAAATCCAGACTTCACGACAGTGTTTTAGGTGACCAATTTTTTTCGATTATTCGTTAGAATTTTCAAACGTTACGATCAAATCCATAGTTTTGAAATTATCAAGAAAACCGAATTTCAAATGGCCATATTTACGGAACCCCTAGTCTAATTTTGTTCATTGATGAACGTAACCGCGAAATTCGCGAACCGAACCTATCCTGAAAATTTCCAGTCCCTTAGCCTTTCCGTCCAGATGTTATGATTTTCTATGGTTTCTATAGTCCTGATCATGCGATCTGGAAAAAATGTAGCTCGAATATATCATTCTCAATTTAAAAACAGAATTTCGTCACGATCAAATCCATAGTTTTGAAATTATCAAGACTGAGTGCAAAATTTCACCTTGATAGAATCAGTAGTTTCCAAGTATTCAGAAAAACAAAATTTCGAGCAGCCATATTCACGGAACCCCTAATCTAATTTTGTTCATTGATGAACGTAACCGCGAAATTCGCGAACCGAACCTATCCTGAAAATTTCCAGTCCCTTAGCCTTTCCGTCCAGAAGTTATGATTTTCTATGGTTTCTATAGTCCTGATCATGCGATCTGGAAAAAATGTAGCTCGAATATATCATTCTCAATTTAAAAACAGAATTTCGTCACGATCAAATCCATAGTTTTGAAATTATCAAGACTGAGTGCAAAATTTCACCTTGATAGAATCAGTAGTTTCCAAGTATGTAATCAGAAAAACAAAATTTCGAGCAGCCATATTCACGGAACCCCTAGACGAATTTTGCCCAATAACGAATTCAACCGCGGCATTCGAGATTCGAACCTACCCTGAAATTTTCAAGTTTCTAGGACATTCCGTTCGAGAGTTATCGTGTATACGGCTGGACGGACAGACTCGAGTTTTTTGACGGATTCTTCATCAGTGAGTCGAACATAGTCGTTTGAGACCTTTTTCGGCTCAAAATTCGAAAAATACAGACATCGTGACGAAATGATATAGCCCTCGTGTAAGTAGTACGAGCGCTCAAAAACGCAGTTGTCTCAACTATTTATACATTCGTATTGACATCAAGTGTTTAGTATTTGTGCCACAATTTGGACTAACTTTCCCACAGATTGAGGTGTATTTTAGTATTGTTTCATATATTTAACACGGCCTATAATGACAGAAGGTAAGAGTCACAGCCGTTTTTGTTTAGCAACGCCAAATGAGGCAAAGCAGAGAAGTCGACAGGGGCAAAGTGGAGAACGTTTTTTCAGCGCTCGTACTACTTACACGAGGGCTATATCATTTCGTCACGATGTTTGTATTTATCGAATTTTGAGCTGAAAATGTGCCGTAAGCACGATAACTCTCGAACGGAACAACCTAGAGACTTGAAATTTTCAGTGTGGGTTCAGTTCCCGAATGCCTCGGTTAAGTTCGTTAATGGGCCAAATTTCACCAGGGGTTCCGTAAATATGGCCCTTCAAAGTTGTTGTTCTCCTGATTACTTGGAAACTACAGATTTGATCGTGATGAAATTTTGCACTCAAATGGAGAATGAGGTGTTCAAGCTACATATGAAATTTTGTCCAGATGGCATGACCAGAACCATAGAAATCATAGAAAATTGTAATTTTTGAACGGAAACGCCTGGGGACTTGAAATTTTCAGAATAGATGTGAATCTCGAATGTCGTGATCACGTTCATCTATCAAAAAAATTATACTAGGGGTTCCGTAAATATGGTCGTTTGAAATTTAGTTTTCTTGATCATTTCAAAACTACAGATTCGATCGTGACGAAATTTTGTATACTGATGGAAAATGATTTATTCGAGCTACATTTCTCCAGATCGCATGACCAGAACCATAGAAACCATAGAAAATCATAACTTTCGAACGGGAAGGCCTAGGGACTTGAAATTTTCAGGATAGGTGTGGATTAGAAATGTCGCGTTCACGTTCATCAATGAGCAGAATTATACTAGGGGTTCCGTAAATACGGTCGTTCGAAATTTTGTTTTCTCGATAATTTCGAAACTACGGATTCGATCGAGATTAAATTTTGTATTTCAATCGAGAATGATATATTGTAGCAACATTTTGTCCAGATCGCATGACCAGAACCATAGAAAATTATAACTTCCGAAGGGAACGGCCTAGGAACTTGAAATTTTCAGGGTAGGTTTGGATCGCAAATGTCGCGGTCACGTTCATCAATGAGCAAAATTAGACTAGGGGTTCCGTAAATATGGCCGTTCAAAAATTTTTTTTTTCTGATAATTCCGAAACTACTGATTGGATTGGAATGAAATTTTACACCTAGCTGAACAATAATGTATTCAAACTAAGTGCGAAATTTTGTCCAGATCGCATCACCAAGTCCATATATACCGTAGAAAATTCTAGCGAACTATCGAAAGAAAATTGGTCAGCTGAAGCACTGACATGAAGTCTGGAGTTTTGCCTAATTTTGAGAATTTTTTTGACAGCTGTCGAAAATTCCTTCAATTGATTTCTAAAACTGGAGATTGCGAATCTACCTACAAGGTGGATGTACGAGCGCTCAAAAGCTCCTGACTTCACGGCAGTGCTTTTATAATTTTTTTTTTCTACTCCACAATGCCCCATATTTATCTTATGGTTTTTTCGTTTATAGACATACTTTCTTTAATCACAGCGCGATGGTTCAGACGTATAAGAACAAAACAGAACTGCACTCTTGTTCTCTGAAGCTATATTACCCTCACCCAAAGAAGTACGAACATCGCAACGGGTTTCAAAACGCAGAGGAAAAACAGCGATAATGACGGAGTCGCCTCACAAAAATGAATTAGTGGAAAAATAAACAACAAAAAGCCAAAATTTCTACAAAAGAGACATAACGAAGAGTTCTGAAGGTGAATCGGATTAAATTACGACAAAGAAAATTGAAAAATTCAAAACCATTTCAAAACGAATTCGAAATGTATCTTCTGACGATGTCGAAGATGCTTAATGTCGGTATTGTGGGTCCTATGGTCTCAGCCCAATGAAGGTTGGATTAGGTACAGAAAAAAGCAGTCGTTGGGCATATTGCCGGTGAAGACGCTAAGCTTAGCATCTTTGTGTTATGTGTAGGTACTTGAGTTATTTATAAATTAACATAATTGTATTTAAGAATATATTTTGTGTTTTACGTTCCTTTTCATTTGTTAAGTTGATCAATAAAAAATTTTTCCAATCTGTATGATTTTTTTCATTCAATAACTGATAACCTACATTGCCTCACGAACTACCCCACTTTGCCTCTTATGCCGGGCAAAGCGGGTTAAATGAGTTTTAACGAAAATGTTCTGTTTAATCGATTATTTAATGATGTAGCAATGAAACATCGTAGCGCATAAAAAACAACACGTCAAGTAAGCGATGTAAACTATCAGAACATTTTTTAATAATAGGGTATTACATTAATTGCAGATGAATCTTAAGTACCCCAACAATGCCCCGCTCTCCCCTACGAGCGCTCAAAAAATGACGAAAAGCACTGCCGACAAGTCAGGAGCTCTTGAGCGCTCGTTCATCCACCTTTTAGGTAGAGTCGCATTCACCAGTTCTAGAAAAGATTTCGACAGCTGTCAAAAAAAATTTCAAAATTCGTAAGAGTTTTCTACGGTATCTATGGCCTTGGTAATGCGATCTGGACAAAATTTCCCACGTAGATTGAATACATTCTTCATCTATGAGCATAATTTCATTCCAATCCAATAAGTAGTTTCGAAATTATCAATAGAAAAATATTTTGAACGGCCATATTTACGAAACGCCTAGTCTTATTTTGCTCATTGATGAACGTGATCGCGAAATTCGCGATCCTACCCTACCCTAAGAATTTCAGGTCCGTATGCTTTTCCATTCGAAAGTTATAATTTTCTATTATTTCTATGGTTCCAGTCATGTGATCTGGGATTAATGTAGCTTGAATATATCAATCTCCATTGAAATACAAAATTTCACGAGCAAATCCGTAGTTTTGAAATTATCAAAAAAACTAAATTTCAAACGACCATATTCACGGAACCCCTAGTCTAATTTGGCTCATTCATAAACGTGACCGCCACATTCGAGATCCACACCTATCCTGAAAATTTCAAGTCCCTAGGCCTTTCCATTACAAAGTTATAATTTTTTATGGTTTCTATGGTTCTGGTCGTGCGATTTAGACAAAATTTCGCATGTAGCTTGAACATGTCATTTCATCTAAGTGCAGAATTTCACCTCAATCGAATCAGTAGTCAGTAATAAGGAGAACAAAATTTCGAACGGCCATATTTGTGGAACCCCAGGTCGAATTTTGCTAAATGACTCGAATTTTTCGACGGATTCGTCATCAGTGAGTCCAACTCTGTCGGTTGAGACCATTTTCGGCTCAAATATCGACAAATACAGACATCGTGACGTAATGATATAGCCCTCGTGTAAGTAGTACGAGCGCTCAAAAATTGGTCACCTAAAGCACTGTCGTGAAGTCTGGATTTTCGCCTTTTGATATTTTTTTCGACAGCTGTTCAAACTTTTCCAATTGGTTTCCAAAACAGGAGAATGCGAATCTACCTACAAGGGGGGTTAACGAGCATTCAATAGCTCCTGACTTCACGGCAGTGCTTTTCATCAATTTTTTTCATGAGAATCGAATATTTATCGGCCGGGGATTAATGTTAATGCCAGTTGTTTCTGTTCGAAATTTGAAAAATAAATCGAATATTCACATGATGAAAGCTAGACTAAGTCCATGTCCTACAGAATTTTCTCATTGAGTGAATATATACAAATATATATATTTGAAATTATATGGATAAATCATATCAAGAATCTGCGAGCAAAAGATTTATATTACACTTCAAAAATTATTATGTCCGTATGCGGAAAGTTGGAGTCAACTCTTCAAACTACATTTGAATGGCACAAATTTTCTAACTATCTGAATTCATTTTCTTCTCTGAAATAGAATAATGCGTCCGAAAATGTTGAGAAAACTCGTTCTCATTTTCTGTAGACCATATCCCAGAATCAAGAAGGTTTTCCTTAATTTATTTGTGCTGATTTCGCTTCCGAAGATTGTGCCTTGAAATTTGCATTGCCCTGCATATTTCAATGCACAATGCAGATATCCAGTTAACAGCCGAGCTAGGCTAGGAATACATTTCTGACTGTCATTCTGAAATCATCTCGAGGGTTGCATTCGGCATTTCTATGAAAAGGTACTATAATTTGTTTTATTTCGACATACCCGATTGAAACTTTATATCCTCCAGTTCGATGTACACACCAATATTATCGACATAATCATTGCATTCATAAACCACTGCCTACGTTGCACGGCAGAGATGTCCAACATCCCTCTGGAATCTGCGCCTGCGAGATTGAGGCTGCGCTATGGGCATGAATAGAGAAAAAAAAGAATGGAAGAGGGTTATGAGAAAAGGGGACCGTCTTCACCATTGAAATTGTCATCACCATCACATTATGAGTCCAACTTTAGTGGGAATACTGATAATTAATAGGATGAAAACATCGAAGGAACATTCGAATATCTATTTCTTGGGGAGCTCGCAATTTTCGAATTTCTAGACGAAAAATATAGATCCGATCGAATTGAAACTTAGTTGTTAGTCATAACGATCATATCACTGAATGAATGTGGAAAATTATTAGTTGAAAATTTGATCTCTCAAAAATAATTCGATATATTCTGCTGAAATTTTTGGTATACAGGGTGTTTCACATAAGCGGGTCACTGGATTTTGTGACTTATCTTCGAGCGATATTAAAAAGTGACCCATAAATATTATAGTATTTTCCAAGAGCTATCCAAATATGTAATCGGTAAAACTATCGAACCAAGGTATGCAAAGTAATTGGGGAAAAGCCGTTTTTCCAAAAAAAAATTACGAAAAGCACTGCCGTGAAGTCAGGAGCTTTTGAGCGCTCGTACATCCACCTTGTAGGTAGATTCGCATTTTCCAGTTTTAGAAATCAATTGAAGAAATTTTCGACAGCTGTCAAAAAAATTCTGAAACTTAGGGGAAACTCCAGACTTCACGTCAGTGCTTCAGCTGACCAATTTTTTTTCGATAATTCGCTAGAATTTTCTACGGTATCTATGGTCTTGGTGATGCGATCTGGACAAAATTTCGCATGTAGTTTGAATACATCATTCTTCAGCTAGGTGCGAAATGTCATTCCAATCCAATGAGTAGTTTCGAAACTATCAGGAAAGAAATATTTTGAACGGTCATATTTACGGAACCCCTAGTCTAATTTTGCTCATTGATGAACGTGACCGCGATATTCGCGATCCAAACCCACCTTCGAGTTCCTAGGTCTTTCCGTTCGAAAGTTACAATTTTCTATGGTTTCTATGGTTCTGGTCATGCGATCTGGACAAAATATTGCTTTAATATATCATTCTCGTTTAAAATACAAAATTTCATCTCGATCGAATCCGTAGTTCCGAAATTATCGAGAAAACAAAATTTCAAACGTCCGCATTTTCGGAACCCCTAGTATAATTCTGCTCATTGATGAACGTGAACGCGACATTTCAGATCCACACCTATCCTGAAAATTTCAAGTCCCTAGGCCTTTCCGTTCGAAAGTTATGATTTTCTATGGTTTCTATGGTTCTGGTCGTGTGATCTGGAGAAATGTAGCTTGAATATATCATTCTCCATTTAAATACAAAATTTCGTTGGGATCGAATCTGTAGTTTTGAAATTATCAAGAAAACTAAATTTCAAACGACCATATTTACGGAACCCCTAGTATAATTTTGCTCATAAATGAATGTGATCACGAGATTCGAAATCCACACCTATCCTGAAAATTTCAACTCCCTAGGCGTTTCCGTTCAAAAGTTACAATTTTCTATGGTTTCTATGGTTCTGGTCATGCGATCTGGACAAAATTTCCCATGTAGCTTGAACGCGTCATTCTCCATTTGAGTGCAAAATTCCATCTCGATCGAATCTGTAGTTTTCAAGTTAAAAACTTTGAACGTCCATATTTACGGAACCCCTGGTGGGATTTGGCCCATTAACGAACTCAACCGAGGCATTTGGGAACTGAACCCACACTGAAAATTTCAAGTCTCTAGGTTGTTCCGTTCGAGAGTTGTCGTGCTTATGGACGGTCGGACGGACAGACTCGAATTTTCCGACGGATTCGTCATCAGTGAGTCGAACATAGTCGATTGAGACCATTTTCGGCTCAAAATTCGAAAAATACAGACATCGTGACGAAATGATATAGCCCTCGTGTAAGTAGTACGAGCGCTCAAATAGTATTGCAAATTTGACTAGTTTTCAAAATAAGAAAGTCTAGAGACAATTTCCTATCAATTGTGTCCTGTTTCTTCAGGGTGAAATAGATCGGTTCTAGATCATCATCCAACGAATGAGAAAATTTCCTAAAATATCGATTTCAGAGTGGATTGCTGTAAGTTTATGTACTGACTAGAAGCACAGAAGAAGAACAGAAATTGTACTTGTGATTTATTTTTATTCGATGGTTTTTTTGGAGTTTAGGTTAATCAGAATTTTTGAAAGGTTATTTTTAGATATACGAAGCGAAGCACCCAGGGTAATAATTAAATATCCCGCCATTGTCGAAAAAGCCGAAGTGTTAGTCGTAGAATTCAGAGAATTAACGAAACCAAAGGTTTTCAATATCCCTAGAATACTAGTACAGTTTTATTTGATAATCTTAGGCACGTAAGTCGTCCACAGTTCATTGTTGAATATCTGCTTTATTAACTGAAACTCTCTTTTATATTGAAACTTTAGTGTGATATTATTTTTTGTTGTCGATGTGTGTTGATGAATATTTTGGTTCCACGTGTTGAAAGTTCTTTTTATAGGTTCATTAATATTTTGGATTCTTGATGCTTTGTAAGAATGGTATGTGCCTGCTGGACATTATAACTAGGTATGGAAACTCCCGATAGGATTAAAAGGAATTGTGTACCTTTGTTGTGGGGTAGTAGTAGTTTAGTACCTTCCCCCCTGCAGAGCCAGTTATTACCGTTCAATTGCAGGATATTCCGGATTTATTTTACTGGGATTACAGACTTGGTATGAGATGGTCCCTGTCGTTTTTAGTTGCTACATGTCCACATGCTTAGTTTGAGGGGATATGGGATACAGTGGCGCCACTTTATTCTGGGACGCATTCCATACCATTAAAGTTGTGAATGTTGACGTTGTAGCACCTATCATTTTAAACGAAGGTCTCTTTTGAATCTAACTCATTTTCTGCATAAACTGTTACTTCTTTACCATATACCATGCCTACTGATAACCTATGCTTTTACTGATTTTCCATTCAATATGTATGACTTTCTTATGCTACCATTTTAGTATTTACCTCTGCTTATGATATATTATTTTCCTCTCATTGATATTCATCGTACAGAACAGGTTTTCTCGCAGGTCTTTCCTGATTCTTATTCTCCGGTTAGACCTGAAGTTGGGGAAGCGACCCAACGGAACCAATAAACTTTTGTTACTTGGTTCTAACTATTTTGTTTGAATTCCCAAGACTCCCCCACGATTTTTGTGAGTACGACGAGAGAATTCTGTGGTTTCTACGAAACGCAGAGTTCTTCCTACTAGATCGATCAATGCGCTGGCCAAAAATAATTAAGATTACTTTGCGATCCCGCGTGTTCGTATATTGTGAGTGTTTCGAGCTCTCGTTAGGATAATATAGTCGGTATTTGAAACTGCAAAACATTACAAGGACTCCATCAGCGCTGTTGCCCCAGACATATTGGGTATATTTTTTCGAAATTATTCTTCAATTTCCGATTAAAATGACCTCATCCCAACAGTTCTTAAAAAAGTGCTTAGGGCTTAGTGCTCGAAATATCGAATTACTTTCACAAAGTGCTTAGTAATAACGAGCCTTTTGTGGAAATTGGTGCTTCGTGCTCGCGACTCGGGAGCCCTTTTTTACAAGTGCTTAGTGCTCGGCACAGCTCTGGTAGCTCTACCTCAAGTTAATGTATGTACATTTACCAATGAAACACCCTGTACACCATGTCACGGGCAATGAGTCCTCACCAACTGTTCATGGTCCAAATTTTGAATGCTCTTTTTTTCTGGAAAAAACAAGCTGAGACCAATCGAATGTGACTATGAAATCAGCAGTAAGAATTGTATATTTATACCTAGAGGAATTAGAAAATATACAAAACTTCGAGAAACAAAAAAAACTTATCAGAAGATATGTTGATGATAAAGGGAGATAGCAGTTTCAAAACTGTTTAGCAATCCGCGGTAGTAAATATACTGCTCCACAAGAGTTAGGCAAATCGTATTCAATCGTTTTAAAAGTATGTAATCTTCGAGAAAATCGCTGTAAAATCATTTAAAACTCAATAACAACTTGAATCGATTCAATAAAAATCAGTATAAGACCTTTCGTCAATTTGGCTCCCTTTTTTCCGAAGTTCATGAATGTTCTTATTTTGAAATGAAGTCAGTTTATCAACGGCTTCGATTTGAAACGAGTTTTCTGAAAATGCCAAGATGTAAATTAACAAAGGCTGAGGCTAATAGAGCTATCGAAATGCTACAGGGTGGCCTAACTCAGGTTGTTGTAGCGGAAAGGCTCCAAGTCAGCCAAAGTGTGATATCTCGACTTTGGAATAGGTTCAGGGAGACAGGTTCCGTGTTGGATAGACCTAGGCTTGGTGGGCGACGAAAAACAACACCTGCTCAGGACCTTTTCATCGTCGTTTCGGCGAGAAGAAACCCTACATCTACGTGTAGAATGCTACGGAATAATCTTCAAAATGCAGATGGGGTCCAAGTTTCCATCGAAACCATCAGACGACGTTTGAGAGAGGTGAATCTAGGTTCTAGACGTCCATTAAGAGGAGTTCCATTAACACGTGACCATAAGACTGAAATGGGCAAGGCAACATATCAATTGGAACGATCAATGGCGTAGTGTCCTTTTCACTGATGAATCCAGATATGGACGATTTTCAGATTCTCGAAGAATAAGGGTATGGACAATCCCATGCATACCCCGTAATCGTCGCTATGTCCAAGAAGTCCATCCATTCCGAGGAGGTAGTGTTATGGTATGTGCCGGGATATGTTTCAACGGGCGCACAGATCTACACATTTGTCCTGGGAATATGACCGCCTTACACTATAGGGAGCATGTCATTGACAATGTTGTGCCAAATTTTCACGCTGCTATTGGTGAATTTTTTCAATTTCTAGACGATAACGCTAGACCGCACCGTGCAGCCATAGTTGAGAATGCGCGCGAGGAGCTTGGTATTCCGCATTTACCAATACCTCCGCACTCACCAGATTTGAATTGCATAGAACATGCATGGGATATGCCAAAGAAGATTAGATAATCATCAACCTACCCCAGAATCCTTAAATGATCTGAGAGAGCTTTTGCCCCGTTTATGGAACCAAATTCCTCAAGAAATGTTCAACAACCTCGTGTGTAGTATTCAAAGAAGATGTCAAGCTGTTATTGATGCCCGTGGAGGCCATACATTGTATTGATAGTCTTGAAATGCTTGAATTCTATGGGAATAAAATTTCGTTATTTTACTCGATTTCCCTAACCACCCTGTATACGCTGCAGACCTACAGGCTAAAATCAATTTGCAACTTGAAATCATATTAATATGAATTTTCATCACAAAAATCTTATTTTAACTCTATTTTTTTGCACTTTAAGTCAATATCCCTAACTCATGTGGAGCAGTTTATCACCGTCCTTTTCTGTTCTCGTTGAAATGTACTTTCACTTTCCTCTGGTATCCTTTTTTTACAATATAATGTATAGTTCCGACCTGTTGATGCTTCAGTTCCGGAGTGGTGTGTGGTTATATTTTGATTGATTTGTTTCCTTTGAGTTAATTCAATTGGAATTTTCTCTTGTGTCTTCATTTAAGAAATTGCTACTGAAATATTTTATAAAATATGTTAATTGTATATCGTAGTTTTATGTATAATGTTCATACTCCAATAAACTACATTATTATTATTATCTATTGATGTTTAGGAAACTAAAATGACCTCATTTGTCATATTGACAGCCGGTTTGGTTCACAGAATGCGGTTCATTACAGGATATTTGTTTCGATAGTTTCGCTATAGTGGCAACTATTATTAGTTATTGGTGACTGATCTGGCCATCATTGACCCAACTAGCGTGCAAAAGCTCCCGACTTCACGCCAGTGCTTTCCTCGAGTTTTCTTTTAGTACTTTTTCTTTTTGATTTCTGCTCTCCTCTTCTGCTACCTTTTTCACGTTCTTTCTTCCGATGACTTTTCGGAAGTTTGTTTCGTATAGTTTTGTCCATTAAAAAGTGGTTTTCTGTGGAAGTTATGACAACATTGGTAGTCTTGTCTATGCGCTAGAATAGGGTTTTCATTGAACTGCCATCCCTGCCAAAAATGTCTCATAGAAACTGATAGGAAATTGTCTAAGAGAACTTATGAGATCCAAATTGGATAGTAAAACCGCAAATCCGTATAGAACCGTATACGATATTCATAAGTATTTATTGGAGATAACAGATACATATTGCTTCAGTTTCTAATGGCAATCCCTAAGGTGATTCCTATCCGTTTCTATCAGCGATTCCTGGGATGATAGATAGAAAGATAGATAAATAGCTTCATTTCATAGTATGTAAACGTACATAAAAGAAACAGTGTCGAGCCACAAAATTTAGCACAAATAATCCAATATGTGTTTAAACACATACAAATGAAAATGTGGAGAATATAAAAAATAAGTACGTTCTACATAAAAATTCTTCAAAACTACTCAGTGATTTTTATCGAAATGAAACAGTTTTAAGAGTTTGATAAATCTATTATTCAGAAACAAAAGGATCTTGAAAAGTATAAACTGAAAAATTTAAGTTTAAAGTCCCTACAGCATCTTTTAAATGACTGCTATCTGATTCATCCAATAATATAATAATACTTCAGCTATTTCCCTCTCTTCTGGATGGCTGCTTCCTTCCTCTGATATTTGCTCCTCCGACGCCTTCACACTACTTGACTTTATCCCTAAGAAAATATATTATTAAGTCGGATCGAATACTCATTGCAATTTTTGTGGAAGGAACTGAATGGAAAAATATATTCAAAAATAAAATTTTCTAGTCAATGTCAGACTTTCAAATAAGTTGTGTTCACTAAGTGCACTATTAGCATTTAGCACTTGTTCCCCTCGAAAAATGATCGAATGTAAGGTGCAGCTTCCAAATAATTGAACACTGTCATCAAACTCGAATAGTGCGCCATTTTTACTGTTGAATTATTATCAATTTCGATATAATTAATATAAAAAAAATTATAAAAGCACTGCCGTGAAGTCAGGAGCTTTTGAGCGCTCGTACATCCACCTTGTAGGTAGATTCGCAATCTCCAGTTTTAGAAAATAATTGAAGGAATTCTCGACAGCTGTCAAAAAAATTCTCAAAATTAGGCAAAACTCCAGACTTCATGTCAGTGCTTCAGCTGACCAATTTTCTTTCGATAATTCGCTAGAATTTTCTACGGTATATATGGACTTGGTGATGCGATCTCGACAAAATTTCGCAATTAGTTTGAATACATTATTGTTCAGCTAGGTGTGAAATTTCATTCTAATCCAATCAGTAGTTTCGGAATTATCAGAAAAAAAATATTTTGAACGGCCATATTTAAGGAACCCCTAGTCTAATTTTGCTCATTGATGAACGTGAACGCGACATTTGCGATCCAAACCTACCCTGAAAATTTCAAGTTCCTAGGCCGTTCCCTTCGGAAGTTATAATTTTCTATGGTTCTGGTCATGCGATCTGGACAAAATGTTGCTACAATATATCATTCTCGATTGAAATACAAAATTTTATCTCGATCGAATCCGTAGTTTCGAAATTATCGAGAAAACAAAATTTCGAACGACCGTATTTACGGAACCCCTAGTATAATTCTGCTCATTGA
Source organism: Aphidecta obliterata (assembly GCA_963966015.1). NCBI lineage: Eukaryota > Metazoa > Arthropoda > Insecta > Coleoptera > Coccinellidae > Aphidecta > Aphidecta obliterata. The sequence continues at coordinate 28,959,049 of OZ014431.1, forward strand.
TGAACGTGAATGCGACATTTCAAATCCACACCTATCCTGAAAATTTCAAGTCCCTAGGCCTTTCCGTTCGAAAGTTATGATTTTCTATGGTTTCTATTGTTCTGGTCATGCGATCTGGAGAAATGTAGCTCGAATAAATCATTTTCCATCAGTATACAAAATTTCGTCACGATCGAATCTGTAGTTTTGAAATGATCAAGAAAACTAAATTTCAAACGACCATATTTATGGAACCCCTAGTATAATTTTTCTGATAGATGAACGTAATCACGACATTCGAGATTCACACCTATTCTGAAAATTTCAAGTCCCCAGGTGTTTCCTTTCAAAAGTTACAATATTCTATGATTTCTATGGTTCTGGTCATGCGATCTGGACAAAATTTCATATGTAGCTTGAACACCTCATTCTCATTTGAGTGCAAAATTTCATCACGATCAAATCTGTAGTTTCCAAGTAATGAGGAGAACAAAACTTCGAAAGGCCATATTTACGGAACCCCTGGTGAAATTTGGCCCATTAACGAACCCAAGGCATTCGGGAACTGAACCCACACTGAAAATTTCAAGTCTCTAGGTTGTTCCGTTCGAGAGTTATCGTGTTTACGGCACATTTTCAGCTCAAAATTCGATAAATACAAACATCGTGACGAAATGATATAGCCCTCGTGTAAGTAGTACGAGCGCTCAAAAAACAATTTGTTCACCTGAAAGCAATAAACTTGACACTACACTATCAATAATCCAATCATTCACTGAAAAGTCTACACATAAAACTCACAAAATCGAAGAATTTTTTTTTTTTGTTTAGTCAGGGGGAATCCTCATGGACGAACTATCTCCGATAGATAGTTAATAGTTAATAGTTAGGAAGGGGGTTACGTTCCACTGCGACCTCAAGGTCTATTGTGCCCTCCATCAGAGCCGTATTCGCAACTGCGCTACCTACAGCTCGCCCTCCAGCTCCAGAGCTCCAATGAACTCCAGTATCTGAGAGGGCTTCAAGGAGGTTAGATCCTCATTCCTCCTGTAATTCTCTTGTCCAAGACATTCTTTGCGCTGGTTTGCAATGGTGAGGCATTCTGTAACCAGGTGAACAGGAGTCTCCTCCTCTTCACCACAGAATCTACACTCGTCTGTTTCTGTTAAGCTCATTCTCATCATATGCTTCCTAAGGCGACAATGTCCTGTGAGGAAGCCAGTGAGTAGGCGTAACTTGTTCAGTCAGGGACTTCGTGTGAAGCACGACCTACTCTAACTAAACCTAACCTGCTGTTTTAGATTCCGGGCATTTATTACCTACTAGCAAACCCGGCGAACTCCGTTTCGCCACCAGATGGCTTCGTTTTATGTAACATTTCGTTTGGTGATTAAAAGATGAAGAAAAATTTTTGTTTGTTTTATATATGAAAAGGAAAAATTTTATTTCATTTCACAACAGTAATGAATTCATTTCGATTACAAAAATGAAGTGTTTTTTAGTTGAACTTCTCTAAGTAAATGAAAGTGAATCCAAAGTAAATACTGAATCGAAGCGTTATACGTGTCCGCAAATTATCCGTTTCATTGAAGTGCTCTTTGGTAAACCACATTTTTTGTTTTTTGGTCTGACGTTAACACAAACAAAGCGGATGGTTTCCCAACTCGTGAACACGCAACGTATAACTGCCCATGTGAAAAACAATGATTTTCTAAATTTATTCCGCAAACACTAAGCGATTGGCCTTGTTAATTGTCATTGCGAACGCGAGGCGAACTGGAAATTGCAATCGTTTGAAGTCAAACGGAAGATCAGTCGTAATCATTGGTTTTCGAGGAATACATACATTTTCACCTGCGTACTTTCCGTTAATAATGGTTGCCTCAATCAAATTCGGCATAAGTCTTTTTACCGAAAGTCGAGTACCGTTGCAAAGTCGCGGTGGATTCAAATTACGCAATATCATAATAACTGTACCAACTTTGAGTTGCAAGTTATGTGGTGGAAATCCTGGTAACTCCAGAGAGTTCAAAAACTCCGTTGGATACTTTACTACATCATCGGGATTTGTTATGGAATCAACGGATTTGTATGTCACCAAATCGCCAGAAATTTTTGATTGAATGGTGAAATTCAGTGCGTGTACATCATTATTCTTTGCGGCAAGAATTGCTCGTTGACTTAACCAAGCATAATTCTGATAATTCTCACTAATGTTTGGGAAAACATTTTCAATAAGAGCTAATTGAGAGTCTACAAATCGGCAAAAGTCGTTGGTAAGAGTAATTAATCCAGATGTCGCATCAACTGGGACTTTTCCATTTCCAACAGCTAACAATTGTTTGGAAATTCGTGCAGCACTTTGATCATTTTGAAGTTGAACTCTCATATTAGTGGTTAGCGATAATGTTTTTACGTTATTCCATAAAGGTGATGCCTTCAGGCAAGCATTCAATTCATCTGCAGGCGTTCCACGGGGAATTACTGGCAACGTCTGCCTGAAATCGCCTGCCAACAATATCATCAAGCCGCCAAAGATGTTGTTATTTCGCCGAAGATCCTGTGTGCTTCAAGTGTTTTCTTATGTGCCATTGTGCACTCATCCCAAACAATGAGCTTGCATTGCATCAACAATTTTCCCATTGCACTGGATCGGGAAATATTGCATGTTGTAGTATCAATTGTGTTTAAATTGAGTGGCAACTTAAGCGCAGAATGTGCAGTACGACCGCCATCTAGAAGAGCCGTCGCAATTCCAGATGATGCTAACGCCAAAGCTATGTCACATCTTGATCGAATAGTGGCCAAAATCAATGAAATGACAAATGTTTTCCCTGTTCCTCCAGGCGCGTCCAGGAAGAATAGACCACCAGTATTATTGTCTACCGCTTGCATTAATGTTTCGTATACTTGTTTTTGCTGTTCATTCAGCAACGGCACATTATTTCGAACGAATTCCTGCAATGTATCAACATTGTATTGCAGCTCTCGATTTAATTCTTGGTTGAATGCATCGTGCATCGATCAATTTGGCGCAATCATTCCTACTTCAATCAGTAGCTTGTTTGCAATAGTCAAGCATTGATCCTCAATCAGAATCAATCCTTCATTGTAGATTTCATCGGTTATTTGGATGTCAGGATTATTCGTTTGAATGCGCAAGCGATGCAAGATATCTTCACATATGTCGTCTTTGTATTTGTTCCATAACTGAATTGGTTGTGAAGGAAAACATGTGGTGATGATAATTGCATCGTACAAACGATGTGTCTCGTTTACACGATGCATGATATTGCTTCTTCGCTGAACGAAAATGTCTCGCGATTTAGTTGGATCGCCAACAATAATTGCAGCAACATCATTAACGGTGGGTGCATTGAATCTTCGCACATGTTCACCTGTTGGGGTACAATCCGCTCTTATGACAAATTTGTGCGTATCCGATGGCATTCGTTCCAATGCTGTTTTGAACATATTAACCACAGCATTATTAGCGTGAAAAAATGCTTGCAACTGTTCAATAATTCGTCTCTTTAACTGTTGTGTTCCCTGTATATTGCACCGCACATTCAGGTGATCCACCATCGACGAAATGAAATATATTTGCAGAAATTGATGCGGTTCATCTGGTGTTGGCACCATTGAACCATGCAAATGATGTATTTGTCCTTGTATCTGTAATTGCAAACAATCATTTGTTGAAGAATACGGTGTAACTTCTGAACGTGTGATGGTGTAGTGTGTGGTGTATATGTAGTTGTTATGTATTGCAATTCATTGTGTTGGTGTGAGTGATTGGTTATGTGTGTTGCATCTTTTACCTTGCAAGTCGGCATGAAGCCGTATTCAAGGATGTGTTGAAGAAAATGGCTGGAATCGGGATCACTTCCATCGAACAATGGTTTCAGTGGCTGTGGTGGTGTAAGTAATGGATCCAGTTTGACTTTTCCACTTGTGCAGCACAATCCAGCCGTTTCTCTTTTGAACTTTAACGCATTGCAATATCGGCATATAGTCGTCATTGGTCCAATATCTAAATTTTCATCATCACTGTAGTTCGCAGTGGGATCATATTGGAATGCCAAGCGATTGTATGATGCCAATGATCTTCGTGTGCTCACGCGTTGTCTCGATCGGGCATTTTCTCTTATTATATTTTGTCTTTCTTCGCTTAAGTTCTGTGAATACACTTGTTGCTGGCTTGCATGTCTTTTGCGGCGGCCGATGTTCGCACGTCGTCCTCTAGGCATTTTGGGCTATGGACAAAGTGGTGAATTTAACCTCAAATGCACGATCCACATAATTTAAACAGTTCAACTTACGACCTTAAAGACAAATGCCTGCTGTTGAAATTGAATAAAAATTTGCACAATATACGTTAATGTTTTTTTTACTTTTTTTTCACAACTTAACAGTGAACACAAGACCGGTTTGTAACTGAGCAGAGAACAATGAGTAGCTGTCAAACAATGTATCACGCATTGGCTCCATCTACTTAAAATGTTGGTTTGTCCTGAGTTTTTCCTGAATTTTCTTTGCTATAAACCTCACGGAGCCCGAGACCTTTCCAACGAATGCAAAACCGTGGAAATCGGTTCCTGCGTTCTGGAGTTATAGCGTCAGGAAGGAAAACCCGACTTATTTTTATATAGTAGATTAACCTTTTGTCCCTTCTTGTTCGTATCTCTATCACGATCTTTGTCGTGTGATAATTGTGTTACCTATGAATTTGAATTTCATAGGAGTCTCTTCTTCTGGATAATTTAAATTGAGATTACCCAATTTCTGTTTCTACGTAGTTGATCTCTGGGTCTTTTGTGATAGGTGGGTATCCTAACCACAACTTCTGCGGGGTTGTAGTCAACAAGTCTTCTTAGCTCATCATTTGGGTGTTGACTTGCTTTTTCAAATATCTTCTCGGCCTTCTTTTTCAGGAAATCTGTGACAGTTTCCCATTCTAAGTTTTTGTGGATTGGTTGGTTTCTTACGAACCACGGCATATTCATTGCTGCTCTGAGCAGTTTATTCTCTGTTGTTTGAATCTTCTTTATATGGCTATTGGCTGTATGGCCCCATGCCGCCGAGCCATATGTTAGTTGGGGTCTTGCAATTGACTTGATCATTCGTAGTTTCGTGCTTTGGTTCATTTGACTTCTTCTTCCTAGCAGTGGGTAAAGTCTACTCATAGTTGAGTTTGTTTTATCCACTGCATATTTTATATCAGCACCTCAGAGGTAAGGTGTGTTAAGTCACATTTTTTCCAGAGACGAGTTATCCACACTATTGGATTTATATTATTAATTCTATCTAGTGGAAAACATGAATTCAATAGTGTAGATAACTCGTCTCTGGAAAAAATGTGACTTAACACACCTTACCTCTGAGGTGCTGATATGGTTTTTCCATGTTAACCCTTCATCTAGTTTTACTCCTAGATATTTGACTTCATTTTCCCTTTTTATCTCTTCTCCATCTATTGGAATTAATTTCAAGTCTCCGCTTCTGTAGTAGAATAGCTTGGCTCTTTTTGCTATTTATTTGAATTTTCCATTTAATGAACCATTCTTCTAAATCTTCTAGTGCTTCTTGCAGTCTTCTGTGTGAGACATCTGGTCGTCGATGTCTATTCCCGTGTCGTCTGCATAAAGGGCTAGCAGATTCCTTGGGTTCTTAGGAATATCGTAGATATATATGTTGTAGAGCAGAGGTCCTAGAACTGATCCTTGGGGCACTCTTGCTTCAACTTGTCTGGTGTTAGATAATGTGTCGTCTATTTTGACATAAAAATTCCGGTTCCTCAGGTAGTTTCTTATTATCTTGTACGCAGGTTTTGGTGGTGTAGCCTGCCATCATCATCTTGTAGGCAAGTCCTTCGTGCCAAACTTGGTCAAAGGCTCTCTCGACATCTAATAGCACTAATCCTGTGGCTTGTTTATTTTGAAATCCTTCAGTGACATATTCAGTGATCCTTAACAGTTGAAGTTCTGTGGAATGATTTCTTCTGAATCCAAATTGTTCCGGTAGTATCAGATTCAGCGCTTCTGTTTCTTCATTGAGTCTTTTTACAATGACTCTTTCGACAATTTTTCCAAGTGCTGACAATAGACTTATCGGCCTGTAGTTTTGTGGGAATTTTCTATCTTTTCTTGGCTTATTGAACACAATTACTTCTGCTGTTTTCCATCTTTCCGGATGGTATTCTGTTCTCATCACTGCGTTTGCTATATTGGTTAGCGCTGCTATTCCTTTTCTGGGCAATTTCCGTAACATAAAGTTTGTTACTTTGTCTTTTCCTGGAGCTTTTCTGTTTTTCAAATTCTTGATGATTTCTTTAATTTCCGTTGATGTTGTTGGGTTTGGGATGGTATCGCCTTCCGGCGGTTCCAACATCAATTCTTCATTTCCTTCGACTTCTTCTTCTAAGTCTTCATTGTCATCGTCTTCTCTGTTGTTGATTCTGGCTTCTCGTTCTATCGCGTCGACCAGTGCTTCGGCTTTTTCAAGCTTTGAGTAGGCCATCCCATCAGCTCCGTGTAGAGGGGGAATTTCGGTTTTCTCGCGTCGTAAGCACTTTTGCATCTTCCATGCTGAGTGATCTATGGTGTTTAGCTCTCTAACTCTTTGGTTCCATCTGTCTGTTCTCAGTTCCCTCAGTGCACTTTTCAGCACTTGACTGTGTTTATTCAGCTCTTTTATGTCTTCTTCTCGATGTGAAGTTCTGTAGTTCTTCCTGAGTTTTCTATTTCTCTTTTTAAGCTCTTTTACTGCTTTTGGGGTTTCACCATGTGAATGTTTCGGGTATGGCCTTTCGATTCTTCTGGTACTTTCCTCGTAGGCTTCTTTTATTCGGGTTTCTAATTTTTCAACTTCATCCTCTAGTTCTGGGGTTCTTATCTGTGGAATTTCTGTAATTTTCTCCTGGAGTATTTCACTGTACTTTTGCCAGTCTTTCGTTTGAAGTTCTTCTGTTATCGGTCTGCGTCCCAATCTGATTTCTATTGGGTTGTGGTCTGATGTGCCCTCTTCTAAAGTATCAAGTGTGAAATCTTGGGTAATATCTGTTTTTATGACGATATCTAATACGTCCGGTAGGCCATTACTTCTGGGCAGGTAGGTCGGGATTTCAGGTCCTAATACTATGGCATTTAGTTTTTCGGCGTACTTCTTGAGCTTCTTCCCATTTTGGTTTTCAGTTCTGCTATTCCATACTCTTGATTTGCAGTTCATGTTCGAGTAGTTTCCTTCAAGCATCTTTTTCAGATCTTCCTCTATTAAGTCATTTTGGGGTGGTTTGTAGGCTGACGTAATTTTCATTTGTCCTCGATTCGTATTAACTATAGTCGAGACGGCTTCTATTTGTCCATTATTCAGTAAATCGTCAAAATAGTGGTCGATGTTCCTCTTGACTATTAGGGCTACGCCCCCTCCTGTACAATTTCTGTATATTTCATGGTCGGGAAATGAAATTCTATTTCTTGTAAATAGTCTCGTCTCCTGAATGGCTATAATATTCGGTTGTTTCTCGGATATTATTTCTTCAATTTCAGATCTACGGGCTCGTAGACCGTTTGTGTTCCATGAGACAATCTTTAGGTTGTTTTTATTTCCGTTAGTCACTAGCTCCATTTTGGGTTTAGTGAGTTTACGGAACTTTTTGTCCATTTCTATTTCCAGGAATTTGATGAGCCTACTCATGATATTCTTGGTGAAGGTATCTAGATCCTTGGTGGTTTCGGGTCCTTTCTTGTTGATCTCTTCTTTCTTCTTTTGGCTGCTCTTCTTGGATTTTCCATTTTTTGGGGCTTCTTCCTTCTGCTCTTGTTTGAGTGGTGGCGTTTCCTTCTTATCTTCTTCCTTCGGTTCTTGTTGGACAGTAGGCATCCTTTTCTTTTCTTCTTCTTTTCTTACTTTGGTCGCAGTTTTCTTTCCGGTCACCAGTTTCCACTCGCTACATCCTTTGTAGCTGGCTGGGTGACCTGCTTTTCCGCAGAGCGCACAGGTAGCATTTCTCTCCTCGTTTTCTCTTGTTAGCGTACAATCTTTACTATTGTGCGCTCCAGAGCATTTAACACATCTCCATGGGAATGTGCATTTACTTTGCGCATGTCCGTAACGTTGACATCTATGACATTGGCCAGGTCCAATGCTCTTTTTCTTCGGCTCTACTACACAATTTATACCGTAGAGCTGTTTTACTTCTAATACCTTCTTATTTTGGGTTTTCACCAAAAATAAGGGTATTGCCTATCATCCTTATGACATCCGCGTCGGTAATGCCTTGCTCGGCGAGGTCTTTTTCGATAATGTTAATATCTCCGTCTAGTGGCAGATAACGTACCACCGCGTAGATTTTCTTCTCTTCTTTTTTTGGAGGGTGTAGAACTCTTTATTTCTCGACTCGAGGAATTTTGTCATCTTCCTGTGGTCGTCGGGGGATTCTGGAACAACACGAATGCCGTCTCTTACTGTGGTCGCTCTCAGGTATTTAATACCCTTCATTTGCATCTCTCTCGAGATTTGTGCCCAGTCGGCCGTGCCTCTTAGTGTCACTGGAGGGACTTTCCCTTTTTTCTACTCGATTAGAGCAGGGACTTCAATTTCTTCTGCGGGCGCAGAAGTAGCTTCTTCTGGGCGTTTTCCTTTTTGCAATGCTGCAATATACGATTTCTTCGTAGGTGGCCCACCTGCAGCTGCATCATTAGTATTGGTAGGTTTTTTCGGGTCATCTTTTTGGATTGGGGTTGACACTGTCTCTTCTGTCCCAGAGGAGAAGCCATTTTCTTCTCTCTTAGCCCGTTTCCGCGGCTTCGAGGACTGAGACATTTCTGCTCTCAAGGATTTCACCTCATCTGATAAAGTTTTGAGACTCTCCATCATAACTTTCAGTTGACTCATGAGGCTGTTGATATGGTCCTTCTGTTCTTTTATAATCCGATCTTTGTCGGATTCGTCATTAACTTCTTCTTCTTCAACATCCATATCGGATATTTCTTCATCCGATAAGTTTTCTGCGTCGGATTCTCTGTCCTCATTTGCAGAGTCGTATTCCGACATTTTGTCAGAGTGACTCAGCAAACGGCACTTGAACACTCTTTTCACTTTTCACTAAAGTCACTTTTGTCTCTTCAATGTAAAATAATCTGTGGAACCATCGATCTAAACCTGGACTCAACACAGTTATTTCTTCGATTCTTATCACTTCTATACGAGGTTCACTTCGCACACATGCGCATTTCTCAATACGTCTACACTCCTCGAGGGTTCAATCGCTACTAAAATCGAAGAAGAATCTGAAAATCACCTTAAATAATCCGTTTCACCACAATAAATCCCGAAAAGGTACTAGTTTTCGACCATGTTAGTTGCATCGTCATCGCCAATTGGAAGTTGGTTGGAATATAGCGAATACTTCGGAATTCGCCTTTGTTTATGTTTATTTAAATGACTGCGTGATATTCAGTGATATTATGGAACATTCTCATTCCTAATCATGGCTGAAGAAAATTCATAACGTCCGAAGAAGATAAGGAATTTACAAGGGCGTAGATCTTTCCTTCTTTCTTGGGGGGGGTAATGGATAACAAAATTTCGTCAGGTACACATCAAGTCTTCGAGATAATTCTGAAACTTTATACTTTGGATGTCTTGGGGGGAAGAGGGGGGGGGGGGGGGGTTAATTACCCCCCAGTACCCCCTATATCTAAGTCGTTCGGAAAGGAGTTATTCCACGATCCAAACATTCCCCTCAATCGAATCCAAGGGCGGATCCAGGATTTTTTCTGAGGGGGGGCACAGGATTTTTTCTGGGAGTGGCACAAGATCTTCCAAGTATGTACTGTGATGAAAGTACACAAAAATACCGTCTCGGGGGGCAGGCACGTGCCCCCGTGACCATCCACCCCACCTTGGATCTGCCCTTGATCGAATATTATAGTATCTTCGAACCACCACTAGATATAATAATAATAATAATAATAAATTTATTTTCATTAAGGTTACAGGCATGTTCAAGAATGATGAAAAAATGAAAATAAATCGGAGATATCCCACGAAGAAAACTTGTTGTGGGCATTCCTAACGTATACACTAACATCCTGCCAATTACGAGCAAATGAATGAATACATGCTGAATTAATGAAGCCAGCATAAAATATACAATCATATATATCATAGATACAAAATGCCACTACGCTAAATAACTATAAAGTAATCCAACAATAATTAAAATCGATAAATATACGACAACAAAGTAAAATACAGATCGATAAATACACAACAACAAAGTAAAACACAGAAAACACAATAAACCATGTGGAACAGAAACATGAAAAATAATTAATTAACAAAAATTTTGATTAGTACGAATATAATCCAGTTCAGCTATGATGAATGATGAATAACACGGAAATATTGATAATTTTCACCATGTTTTCCATAGACAGATCTTGCAACCAAACTTTAACTTTTTTTTTGTAAAGAGAAGTATCATTTATATCTCTGATGGTCTGTGGAACCTGACAAAACAGTTTTGGGGCTGTGTAGTAGAATGACTTCTGACCAATCGTTTTTGTAGTCTTTTCTATAAAAAACTCCTTCTTTTGTTTGTGCCTTGTGTTATGTTCATGTTTTATGTATTTCAATTCTTTTCTATTTTTATATTGTAAGCAGAGAATCTTATAAAAATAAAGTTTTTTCAGATCAAGAATAGGTATCTCTTTGAATAGTTTTTCTGTAGGATATGTACGTTCCTTATTGTAGATAATCTTCAAAAAGTATTTCTGCATCACTTGCAATTTTTCTATATGACAGTTGTACACTCCTCCCCAGGCAGATATTCCATATTGAATATGAGATTCTACAAGGGAATGGTATAAAATTTTGAGCTCAGGTATTTTGAGAAATTTCTTTAAATGCTTGAATGGTACAGCATTGACCTCAGCTTTTTTAAAGGTTTATTCATGTGGATGTCCCATTTAAGGTGGTTATCAATTTCGATTCCAAGATATGAAGCATACTTCACACATTGGATTGAATAAGTTGTATTTTCATCATTCAGTGTTATCTGATCAATATCGGTTTGGTTAGATTTATTGCAAGAGAGCGTTATACACTTTGTTTTTTCCAAGTTCAGTGTTAGATCCATTTCGCTAAACCAATTTTTAATTTTTTTTAGGTTATGTTCCGCTTTGTTCTTAGCTTCCTCCCAAGTAGCAGCAGTAAAGAGAACTACGGTATCGTCTGCAAAAGATGATATATCTGCATCTGCTTCGAGATAGAGTACTCCGTTGATATAGACCAAAAAAAGCAATGGGCCCAAAACTGTTCCTTGCGGTACACCAGTTAATAGTCTTTGAGATTCACTTATTTCATTCTCGATTTTTACATACTGTGTTCTATTATTAAGGCATGATCTAAGTAACTCATGTACTATTCCTCTGATACCGAGGTCTTCCATAACATCCATTAATTTTTCATGGTTAACGCTGTCGAAGGCCTTTGCTATATCTAGAAAGACACCTATTGAACATTTTCCTTCGTCCAGTGATCGGTATATATTATTTGTTAAATGAACAATAGCATCTTCGGTTGATTTTTTCGATCTGAAACCGAACTGCTTAGGTGATAATATAGTGTTATTCTCCAAGAATTCCATAAGATGTTTTTTAATAACCTTTTCGACGATCTTGGCAGCTGAACTCAATAACGAGATTGGTCTATAATTCAATACATTCCTTGGATCACCCTTCTTGAACAATGGTTTAACTATCGCTACTTTGAAGTTTTCCGGAAATTCACCGTTCTCAAGGATTCTATTGATTAGGTAAGTTAAAGGTTTCTTAATGAAATCGCCTATTAGTTTGAGGATTTCCGAAGTTATGCCATCAATACCTGGACATTTATTATTTTTGAGTTCTCTTATGTAGCTAAGTACTGCGGTTTCATTTGTAGGTGTCATAAATATGGAATTATCCATTATGTTTCTCTTAATGGCGGTGTTCCTGGGTTTGATAATTTGCTCAGCCATTTTTGTGCCCACATTGATATAATGAGAATTGAAAATATTAGCAATTTCTTTTCTGCTTGAGACTTCAGTGCCATCATATATGATATCACCTATATTTGTCTGAGATTTTTCTTTTCCTGTTAACTTTTTAATGTTATGCCATAAGAACTTTGAATCATTTTTGTTTTTTTCTATTTGTTGCATGAAGTAGTTTTGTTTAGTTATTTTGAGTAAATTGGACAATTCATTTTTGTAATGTTTGTAGTGGTTCATTAAATCTACATCGTTTGGGTTTCTTCTTAGAAGTTTATACATATTCTGTTTATTATTTGAAGATTTCATCAAAGCTTTGGTGATCCAAGGATTCCTCTTCTTCTCCGAGTACTTGATTTTCTTCTCTACAGAGGAATGTTCCAGAGCATTTTTTATCTTCGTAACGAAGTGATCAGTAATGGTATTCACATCGGTCATCGGTCTCCCCTCGATTTCTGTCGTATGCGTCGCCACTATTGGTGAGTGGTCGGTCACATCGTAGCGAAGGACATATGAGCTACAATGCGAGTACTGGTTTGTGTCCTTGATGAAGATATGATCTATTAATGATTTGGATGAGTCCTGAGTCCTAGTATACCTAGTAATCAGCGATAAGTAGCCAAATTCACCCAATAGATTTAGGTAATCGTTGCTGTAGTCTGTGTCAGATCTTATATCAACATTGATGTCACCCGCAAAGAAGTAAGTATATTTTCCATTGTTACAGTTATTTTTCAAGTAAATGGATAGGTTTTCATTAAATTCTTGTGGACAAGATGATGGTGAGCGGTACAGAGCATCGACTATGATGTTTTTCTCTTTTACTTCAACAATTGCTCGTAATACTCTTAGATTACCCAAATTTTGAGTAGAGCTTTGAAATACTAAATTTTTTTTCAGGTACATAACCACTCCATCATTTTGATTATAATCACCCGAGTTATATATAACTTCATATCCTGGTATTTTAAAGAAACTTATGTCAGGTATTGGAATTTTTTTAGTAATAAAGACATTTCATCAAAGTTTTTGTTGATACTTCTTATATTGGCGTGAAAAATTGAAAAGCTTGGTTTTCTAACTGTTTCCAGGAAAATTTCGATTCCTTCATCATCATTTATTTCCAAAGTTTCATTTTCTGCGAGCTGAAAATCTCTTATATACTGGTCCATATTGAAGTGACAATACCAACATATACATATTAACATTTAGGGATAAAAAAAATGCTCCATAAAACTTCATTCAAAATCCAGCTTACAATTTAATTATTCATCCTGGAAGAATTTTTGCGTGTATGTGGTCTCTCTCTCGGTATATCCTTGTTGATGTCCTTTTTTATATCGCCCGTTTTCGGAGTCACCTGGATGCTTGGGATCGCTTCCGTAGAATTTTGAATTCTATTCTTTGTTGCTCAGTGAGGTCCTGAGCTATACCAATTGATGTTCCCCTTAAATTTTTAGTACTTCTCAGGACCTCAATCTTCCTTAAATAGAATGTGAATTCAACCTTGACTGGACTTTTGTAAGTGTTTCCCAGAGGATATATATTATTAAAATCGCTTTCGAGTAATTCAATATGCAATAGATCTTTCATCAAAGTGATGATACTTTCCACTGTAATATTACGTTCTTCCCTTTCGAAACCGAATATTATGATGCTATTTTTTTTTTATTTCTTTCAAGTTTCTTTACCCTGGTCTTCAGTGCTTCGTTTTCTTTCTCTACCTGAATGAGTCGATGATTGATTTCTTCTATTTTCAGGGTAAGTTTAAATTCCGTAGCTTGTAGTGCTAATTTTAATTCTTTATTCCCTTTCTGAATCTCAGCTAGAAGTAATTTATTCGAAATCTCTGCTCCAGAAATCGCTAAACGTATGTGGTCACCTTTATATCGGTTCTATCGGGTTAGGTAAAAAGCGATTTGTGTTCAGGCGATAAGGATTTGTTTGTATACAGAATGCGTGATGGATCTCAGTATTCAACTAATTTACATATATTTTCTTCTAGTATGTCAGCTAGTTAGAGGCAATGACTTTTATGAATCAGTCTGCAATAGATGCAAATTCTCAAAGAGTTTTGACGTACCGAGTTTGTATATCAACTCAGGAGCTCTGTCAAGGCACTTCCACTACTTCTCTTCACTTCACTTCACATATAATAGATATAAGGGGGTACTGGGGGTAATTACCCCCCTCAAGACATCAAAAATATAAAGTTTCAGAATTATCGCCAAGAAAGAATTTTTTCATAAAAATGAACCTGACGAAATTTTTTATCGATTACCCGCTCAAGAAAAAACAAGATTTACGCCCTTGCTACCACTGCCTAATACAAACTCTTATACTATGTTTTCATTTTTTCCTATCGAAACTTATAAATTCTCAGTTATTCTGAGCCATATAAACGCTTATAGAAACCGCATAAAATTAGATAAGGAATCCCTGATCGAAACCATTAGTCTTGAACCCACTGTCTCCCCAAGATTTCCAATTAGATTTCAATTGTGAATTCCCACTCATTTCTGATACGTTCTCAAGCTTATGACTGAGCATATAATATCGTTATAATTGAAAGTGGAAAACCTCATCGAATCTCATAGACTCCTTTAAGCACCACTGCCTGATACAAACTTTTATACCATGTATTCGGATATCCTTATAAATAACATCTACTTATGAATTCTCATAAAACCTTATAGAAAATTTATGTGTCACGGATAACGTCTGCATAGATTACAGACTTTCCTCATAGATCCTTAGGTATAGACTCCCATAAATTGTCTATATTGTTCCATGAGGTTTCATGTGGTATTTTTGGCAGGGATCTCTTACTATTTTGGATTCTTCAACAGTTTTCTACTGTCTAGCACTCAATTTTGTCCATGGTCATTTTGGTGGGTCATCTTTCTTGAACATGTTCTCTTCGACATGTCCCAAGTCACAAGATTCTGGCTGTATACGGTTCAAAGGAGGAATATTTCGTCTGTTGTATAATACACCCTTGAATGTCTTCTAATAGTAATTTTGCTGTTTTTGCAGATTTTATTGCGCTCTTTTTGAATATTGTGCAAATATTTTTCAGTTAGAGAATAACAAAACTTCATTTTACTTTGAATCAATTCGACAAGACATTTTTGAGATTGCTCGAAATACAAAATGTAAAAAAAAATTCCATAATCTAGAGCAATTAGCTGATATGTTCACCTATATTCACGGCGCTCCAGCCTGATCGAAGTTGCCTTGTAAGTTCAGGCTTAGAGCGGAGTTACCATTGAAGGTATGTGTAATAATAATAATTTCAATGGTAAATCTTGCTAGTTACAATATAATTAGTAGAACTCTGTGCGACTATAGAAGTGGGAGCCGATATATGCGAAGGAGTTATCCAATAATTAATTAATGACTTGAGTTTAATCTCAAATCAAAAAATATCCACGGGAAGTATTAAATTGTCAGATAAAATATGATGATAGTTTTTCTTGCTTTGCTCTTGTTTCTGTGAATAATAGCGTCATTATTTTGCCCAAATATCTGTGATTTCCGAATTTTGAGACAATAATGGTCTTAATTATGTAGTGGATTTAAAATTTTTAAGCGGTTCTTTATTCAATTCACTCTACGTCATCTTACTCGTCTCTGCTATCAATGTTATGTATGGTCATCTACCATATAATAGGCATGAGCACTAGCACTCATCTCACAATATATAACTAAGGTCCGTATTAATAGACAGATCTCAAGATCGTGACAGCATCTCAAGATGACAGCTGATTAATGAACCCACACTTGAGTCGTTATCAGTTTGATACTTCCTGAAGAAGCTAATCTTGAAACTTTACTGGAGTATGTCTTGAGTAATGGTCTCAAGCCTGACTTGATATTACAAAACGAAGAGAAAAATTACTTTTATCGCAGATTGAAACGTCATCTTGACAGCGTCTCAAGTCGTTCTCACGTTCTCACTACTTGAGATCTGACTATTAATACAGGCATTATTCTGTCAAATATTTTACCAACTTTGTCTATGAATCAGTGAAATCGAATAAATCGAAATGTAGTTTGAGCTTTTCTGTTATTCTTAGATCAGAAATATGGAACAACTAGCCTAAGCCTCTTTCAATGGATTTGTGTGATGAGAATGAAGTGAGTACCAATTTTCCTTCTATAATTTATTGAGAACACGTTTTGTCGACCTGAATTATTGTCTAGGCCCCCTTGTTGTAGGAATTATTCATTCAATCATTAGTTCTCACTCCTCAAATCTTCCTCTCTGGAGGCTAGAAGTAGATAATAAATTTGATTATAATATTAATCAGGATTCACATCAATTTGACATCGAATTGATAATTCGTCTTGACATAACTGATGATGTGAACTTCAATATGTTAATGTCAAAAATACACATTCATAGTTATTTCAATATTCCTCATCATTTGTCTGACGTTGCTATTCAAATGGAATAATCATTTCGGATCAATCACGGATGAACACATTAATCAGCGCATTCAGGCGTCAAACGTTCGAATAATTCTTCTTCTGTGAGTTGGTCACCTAAAGCACCGACGTAAAGTCTGGAAAGAAATTTCTTTGACAGCTATCAAAACTTGTTTCAATTGGGTCCTAAAGCTTGAAGATGCGAATATACCTAGAAGGTGGATAAACGAGCGCTCAAACGCTCCTGACTTCACGGCAGTGCTTTTCATCAATTTGTTATCATCAACCAAGACACCTCGAATAATAGTAATAGTAATAGTAATTTATTTATTCATCACAGTTATTGAGTACAATAAAAGAAAAATACGTCATAACGAAAAAAAAATACGAAAAGCACTGCCGTGAAGGCAGGAGCTTTCGAGCGCTCGTACATCCACCTTGTAGGTAGATTCGCATTTTCCAGTTTTAGAAATCAATTGAAGGAATTTTTGACAGCTGTCAAAAAAATTCTGAAACTTAGGCGAAACTCCAGACTTCATGTCAGCGCTGAGTGGCCAATTTTGTTTTCGCTAATTTGTTAGAATTTTCTACGGTATCTATGGTCTTGGTGATGCGATCTGGACAAAATTCTGCACGTTGTTTGAATACATTATTTTTTATCTATGTGCAAAATTTCATTCCAATCCACTAATTTCATCTAATGTCTTTGAATGTTGTGCTGTACAATTGAAATTCAAATGTCGCGAGTTGCTCATTATTTGTATTTATGCCCAACAACCAAGCCCTTGCTGATGTTGTTGATTCTTGAACGGCTCAGAGCACCATAGAGAAGATTGAATACATTCTGGTAGGTGAGTTCAATATCGATATTTTATCGGGTTCCCCTGATATTGGGGAATTTTTGTCCATTCTAGAGAATTTCCATGTCAAAGTTACAAACTTCGCAACTACTCGTCCTACGTCTGGCTCATGCTTGGACAATGTGTTGACCTCAGTTGCTGGTAAAACTGAAGTAGTTGATTACCATATTAGTGACCACTCGGGACTGGAATTCGTCTCCAAAATTAATGTGAATTCAAATAATGTATCAAATAATAAAAACATCAGAAAGCGTATTATCAATGAGAAATCCATCAGGAATTTTCTTCAGGAACTTTCGCATGCTGTATAGGACGGCATTTGTACAGGTCAGCTTGATCCTAACCAACACTGGAATGTTTTTCACGAACGCTGCTTGGAATATTATGAACGACGTTTTCCAAAGATCACTTGCGGATCATTCTCATCAACAAGAGGTTTCAAATATTCTGAGGAAATCAAAAATCTCAAGGTTGTTTTGGACTCACTACACGCTGTTATATAATATTTGCTAAACCTGAATATAAGGTAACGTATTCATCTTTGAAGAAAAAACTGATGAAAAGTACTGCCGTGATGTCAGGAGCTTTTGAGCGTTCATCCACGTTTTAGGTAGATTCGCATTTTAAAGTTTAAGAAACCAATTGAAGAAAATTTTTCACATATGTCAAAGAAATTCCAAACTGTGGCTAAGCTCCAGACTTCACAATAGTTCTTTTTTCTACTATTAGTTAGAGAATTAGAAAATTCTACGGTATCTATGGTTTTGGTGATGCGATCTGGACAATATTTCGCGAGTAGTTTGAGGACATTGCTCTTCATTGATGTGCGAAATTTCATTCTAATCCAATCAGTATCGGGAAGAAAATATTTTGAACGGCCATATTGACGGAACCGCTAGTTTAATTTTGCTCATTAATGTGACTTGTGACTGCGACGTTCGCGATCCAAACCTACCCTGAGAATTTCAAGGCCTTAGGCCTTTCCGTTCGATAGTTCTAATCTTCTATGTTTTCTATGGTTCTGGTCATGCGATCTGGACAAAATGTTGCTTGAATACATTAATCCCCATTGAAATACAAAATTTCGTCACGATCAAATCCGTAGTTTCGAAATAAAAAGAAAACTAAATTTCAAATGACCTATATTTACTGAACCCCTTGTCCAATTCTGCTCATTGATGAACTTAACAGCGACGTTCGATATCCACACCTACCCTGGAAATTTCAAGTCCCTAGGTCTTTTC
This sequence comes from Aphidecta obliterata, assembly GCA_963966015.1. NCBI lineage: Eukaryota > Metazoa > Arthropoda > Insecta > Coleoptera > Coccinellidae > Aphidecta > Aphidecta obliterata. The sequence continues at coordinate 28,977,600 of OZ014431.1, forward strand.
GTTCGAAAGTTACAATTTTCTATGTTTCTATTCATGCGATCTGGACAAAATGTGGCTTAAATATATTATTCCCCATTGAAATACAAAATTTCGTAACGATCGAATCCGTAGTTTCGGAACCCCTAATCCAATTCTGCTCATTCATAAACTTGACCGGGACATTCGAGATCCACACCTATCCTGAAAATTTCAAGTACCTAGGCCTTTCCGTTCGTAAGTTATGATTTTCGATAGTTTCTATGGTTCTGGTCATAAGATCTGGAAAGAAAGTAGCTTTAATATATTTTTCCCAATTAAAATACAAAATTTCGTCAATATGGAATCCGTAGTTTTGAAATTATAAAGAAAACTAAATTTCAAACGACCATATTCACGGAACCCCTAGTCTAATTTTGCTCATTGATGAACTTGACCGCAACATTCGAGATCCACACCTTTCCTGAAAATTTCAAGTCCCTAGGACTTCCCCTTCGAAAGCTATAACTTTTTATGGTTTCTATGGTTCTGGTCATGCGATCTGGACAAAATATAGCTTAAATATATCATTATCCATTAGTACACAAATTTCTGACACGATCGAATCCGCATGTAGCTAGAACACATCATTATCCATTTGAGTGCAAAATATCATCTCTATCGAATCAGTTGTTTAGGAGAAATCGGGAGAACAAAATTTCTAACGGCAATATTTACGGAACTCCTGTTGGGATTCTGCTCATCCACCTTGTCGGTAGATTAGCATTTTCCAGTTTTAGAAACCAATTGACGATATTTCAGCTTTCAAAAAAAATTCAAACTACAGTGTCACGTCAGTGCTTCAGGTGACCAATTTTTGAGCGCTCGTACTACTCACACAAGGGGTATATCCTTTCATCACGATGTCTATATTTTTCGAATTCTGAGCCGAAAGTGGTCTCAATCGACAAGGTTCGACTCACGGATGACGAATCTGTAGAATAATTTGTGTCTCTCCGTCCGGCCGTCCGTCCGTAAACGCGATAAATCTCGAACGGAACAACCTAGAGAATTGAAATTTCAGTGTGGGTTCAGTTCCCGAAGGCCGCGACCACCAGGGGTTCCGTGAGTGTTTTGTTTTCCTGATTACTTCGAAACCACAGCTTCGATCAAGATGAAATTCTGCACTCGAATGGAGAATGACGTGTTCAAGCTACATACGGAATTTTGTCCAGATCGCATGACCAGAACCATAGAAAATTATAACTTTCGAACGGAAAGGCTAGGGACCTGAAATTGTCAGGGTAATTGTGGATCTCGAATGTCGTCGTCACGTTTTTCTATGAGGAAAATTAGACAAGGGGTTCCTGGCCGTTCAAAATATATTTTTCCTGATAATTTCGAAACTACTTTTGGGACATCGATGAAGAGTAATGTATTGAAACTACGTGCGACATTTTGTCCATATCACATAACCAAGACCATAGATACCTTAAAAAATTCTAGCGAATTATCAAAAAAAAATTGGTCATCTAAAGCACTGACGTGAAGTCAGGATTTTCGCCTTAGTTTGAAATTTTTGTGATAGCTGTCAAAAAAAATTTTTGAATTGGTTTTTAAAACTGGAAATTGCGAATTTGCCTATAAGGTAGATGAACGACTGCTCAAGAGCTCCTGACTTCAGGGCAGAGCTTTTCATGATTTTTTTCGAAGATTTGCTAGAATTTCCTACAGTATCTATGGTCTTAGTGATGCGATCTGGAAAAAATTTCGCATGTACTTTGAAAGCATCATTCTTCATCTATGTACAAACTTTCATTTCTACTACAAGGTTCTACTCACTGATGACGAGCCAGTCGAAAAATTCGAGTCTGTTGTCCATCCGTCCGGCCGGTCCGTCCGTATGCACAATAATTCTCGTGTAATAAAATGCCTTGTAGTGTTATCAATAGTACAAATTGTCAAGATGGAATTTTTTTTTATTATTCTTTATCCCGCTGTCACCATATTATATATCACCTATTGGCCGAAAAGATTCGAGTTCGTGCTCCCTGCACCAAGAGGAAGTCTTTTGTTTTATCTTTTCTGAGGAACAGCTATTCAGGAAAGAAAACCTCGAAATTTTAAAAGAACATATTATATTTACGAAAAATGATGGTAAAATGCGTACACCAAATCGAAATTTCCACAGACACCAAAAGAACATCAAAATAAAACATCTATCATTCACCTAGTTTCGCAAAGGCATAATTAAATCAGACCATTAAACTGTTACTTCTTATAAACATACTAATTTAAGTATACGAGGCGTCAATTAATCAACGCTACCAGATAAATGCAACTACTATTCAAATTCCGTACATAAAATCGAAAATACATCAAATCAACTTCGGGTCGAGATACCAATAATATTGGGTATTACAATAACTATAACACATAATATATAGGGGTTGAAACTTTCATCTGAATCTTCCTACCTCGATCTACAAACCACCTAATTCCTTTTTGTACCTACTTGGAAACAAATTCACCCACACCGATAGTGACCTTCTTTTTTTGAGCGCTCGTACTACTTACACGAGGGCTATATCATTTCGTCACGATGTCTGTATTTTTCGAATTTTGAGCCGAAAATGGTCTCAAACGACTATGTTCGACTCACTGATGACGAATCCGTCGGAAAATTCGAGTCTGTCCGTCCGTCCGTCCGGCCGTCCGTCCGTATACACGATAACTCTCGAACGGAATGTCCTAGAAACTTGAAATTTTCAGGGTGGGTTCGAATTTTGAATGGCGCGATTAAGTAAGTTATTGGGCAAAATTCGCCAAAGGGTTCCGTAAATATGGCCGCTCGAAATTTTGTTTTCCTGATTACTTCGAAACAACAGATCCGATCGAGGTGAAATTTTGCACTCTAATGGAAAATGAGGTGTTCAAGCTAAATGCAAAATTTTGTTCAGCTCGCATCACCAGAACCATAGAAACCATATAAAATTGTAACTTTCGAACGGAAACGCCTATGGACTTGAAATTTTCAGGATAGGTGTGGATCTCGATTGTCGTGATCACTTTCATCTATGAGCAAAATTATACTAGGGGTTCCGTGAATATGGTCGTTTGAAATTTAGTTTTCTTGATAATTCCCAAACTACAGATTCGATAGTGACGAAATCTTGTATACTTATGGAGAATGATATATTCAAGCTACATTTCTCTAGATCGCATGACCAGAACCATAGAAACCATAGAAAATCATAACTTTCGAACGGAAAGGCCTAGGGACTTGAAATTTTCAGGATAAGTGTAGATCTGAAATGTGGCGTTCACGTTTATCAATGAGCAGAATTATACTGGGGGTTTTGTAAATATGGTCGTTTGAAATTTTGTTTGTCGATAACTTCGAAACTACGGATTCGATCGAGATAAAATTTTGTATTTTAAACGAGAACGACATATTAAAGCAACATTTTGTCCAGATCGCATTACCAGAATCATAGAAACCATAGAAAATTATAACGGAAAGGCCTAGGAACTTGAAATTTTCAGGGTGGGTTTGGATCGCGAATTTCACGGTCACTTTCATCAATGAGCAAAATCATACTAGGGGTTTCGTGAATATGGCCGTTCAAAATATACTGTTCCTGATAATTTCGAAACTATCGATTTGATTGGAATGAAATTTTGCACCTAGCTGGGGAATAATGTATTCAAACTACGTGCAGATTGCATCACCAAGACCATAGATACCGTAGACAATTCTAGCGAATTATCGAAAAAAAATTTGTTCGAATCTCGAATACCGCGGTTTAGTTCGTTATTGGGCAAAATTCGACCAGGGGTTCTGTCAATATGACCGTTCAAAATTTTGTTTTTCTGATTAATTCGGAACTACTCATTCGATCGGAATGAAATGTAACATTCAGATTGAGAATGAAACGCTTAAGTTACATGCAAATTTTTGTCCAGATCGCATGACCGAAACCGTAGATACGGTTGAATTCGTAATTGGGCAAAATTCGACCAGGGGTTCCGTAAATATGGCCGTTCGAAATTTTGTTTTCCTGATTACTTCGAAACTACTGATTCGATAAAAATGAAATTTTGCATTCGGATGTAGAATGAAATTTTCAAGTTACATGCAAAATTTTGTCCAGATCGCATGACCAGAATCATAGAAAATTATAACTTTCGAAAGGAAACGCCGAAAGACCTGAAATTTTCAGAGTAGGTTCGTTATTGGGCAAAATTCGACCAGGGGTTCCAGAAATATGGTCGTTTGAAATTTTGTTTTTTTGAATAATTTCAAAATTACGGATTCGATCGTGACGAAATACTGTATTTTAATGGAGAATGATACATTCAAGCTACATGTAAAAAAAATTCCAGATCGCATAACCAGAACCATTTCAAATTTCAACGAATTGTAGAATAAAAATTCCCAATATTTCTGTTACAACAGATACGATCGGGATGAAATTCAGTTTGTATACGCAAAATAATGAGTTGAAAATTTAGAGAGGATCTAACCGATCTTAAGTAACCGATAACAATGACAATATATGGGGCTGAAAATCAGAAGATGTCGGGCCGAATGATGGTCAACATTATTCATTTCTGTCTTTCATAACAAGTAAATCAAATATTTTTTTATAATATTGCGGAATTGATAATAATAATGCCTGTGAAAGTCGAGATAACCACTTCGGACATTTTTGATTATGTGGGTGAACGTGAATGTGATAACAAATGACCACTATATAATAGAAAATTATTGAACTTACGATAAAAAAAATTAAAGCATAATTCAAATGACAACTTCTTTGAGATATGTTTCCCAATCTTCAAGATTGTCTGCTATTTTTTAACTGACTCGGGATTCAACGGAAATTTATGCAAAGAAATTTCAGAAGAACCACCTATGTGATGAGCATTGAGGAACAGAGCACATTTTTCGTGATCTTATTCCCACATTACCTCTTACAATCCGCTGCATTTTCAGCTGGTCAACAGTTTATTCGAAATAATTGTCCATAAATTATCATCGAAATATAATATATCACTTTCGATACATAAATTACTCAAAATCATACAAATATTTCACACTTTTCTCATATAAAAAAACACACACACACGTTAGTTTGTTGATAGATAGATAGATAGATAAATAGCTTTATTTCATAGTATGTAAACGTACACAAAAAAAAAAGTGTCAAGCATAACATTTAGCACAAATAATCCAACAAACAATATGGCTCCAATTCAATAACAAATTCTTTAACTTTTCTCCTAAAAATCATTAAATTATTCATTTTTTTTATGCTATCAGGTAATTTATTATAATTCTTGAAACATGCATATGAAGGATGTCTTTCAGATGATGACAGTTTATGTATCGGGTAATGAAAATTCAATGATCTTAAAGGATAATAATTCCTACTTGTATGGAGAGCGAACATGTCTTTATTTTTGAAAAAGAAAATTAAACACTCTACAATATAAATCCCAAATACTGTAAGTAACCTATGCTTTCTAAAAATTCCTCTACATGATTGAAGGTAAAATGAAAATATATCTCAACTCTCTTTTCTGTATGATAAACAGTCTTTCCACCACACTACTTGATACCCACTTTTTGAGCGCTCGTACTACTTACACGAGGGCTATATCATTTCGTCACGATGTCTGTATTTTTCGAATTTTGAGCCGAAAATGGTCTCAAACGACTATGTTCGACTCACTGATGACGAATCCGTCGGAAAATTCGAGTCGTCCGTACGGCCGTCCGGCCGTAAGCACGATAACTCTCGAACGGAACAACCTAGAGACTTGAAATTTTCAGTGTGGGTTCAGTTCCCGAATGCCTCGGTTAAGTTCGTTAATGGGCCAAATTCCCCCAGGGGTTCCGTAAATATGGCCGTTCGAAGTTTTGTTTCCCTGATTACTTGAAAACTACAGATTTGATCAAGATGAAATTTTTCAATCGAATGGAAAATGAGGTGTTCAAGCTACATTTGAAATTTTGTCCAGATCGCATGACCAGAACCATAGAAACCATAGAAAATTGTAACTTTTGAACGGAAACGCCAAGGGACTTGAAATTTTCAGGATAGGTGTGGATCTCGAATGTCGTAATCACGTTCATCTATGAGCAACATTATACAAGGGGTTCCGTAAATACTGTCGTTTGAAATTTTATTTTCTCGATGAATTCGAAACTACGGATTCGATCGAGATGAAATTTTGTATTTTAATCGAGAATGATATATTGAAGCAATATTTTGTCCAGATCGCATGACCAGAACCATAGAAACCATAGAAAATTGTAACTTTTGAACGGAAAGGCCTAGGAACTTGAAATTTTCAGGGTGGGTTTGGATCGCGAATATCGCGGTCACGTTCAACAATGAGCAAAATAAGACTAGGGGTTCCGTAAATATGGCCGTTCAAAATATTTTTTTCCTGATAGTTTTGAAACTACTGATCGGATTGGAATGAAATTATGCACCTAGCTGGGGAATAATGTATTCAAACTACGTGCAATTTGTCCATTTTGTCCAGATCGCATCACCAAAACCATAGATACCGTAGAAAATTCTAGCGAATTATCGAAAAAAAATTGATCAGCTGAAGCACTGACATGAAGTCTGGATTTTCGCCTAAGTTTCAGAATATTTTTGACAGCTGTCAAAAATTCCTTCAATTGATTTCTAAAACTGGAAAATGCGAATCTACCTACAAGGTGCATGTACGAGCGCTCAAAAGCTCCTGCCTTCACGGCAGTGCTTTTCGTAATTTTTGCTATTCCTCTCACCCCTAACCTCTCAAGCTTCTCCAACTGAAACGGCCTCTAAATTCAGTCGTAGGCACTAGCCAGATTTATAAACAAGCCCAGACCAAGCATATCATCTTCGATAAGCTTCACGACTCTCTCAGTGAACTGAAATAAAGCGGTCTGAACCGAACTTCCCTTCAAGTAACCATGCTGAGAGCCACCAAAAGCAACACACACTCATGAAATTCGACAATCTTCCACCGAAAACATGTTCGAAAATTTTGGAAAAACTGCTTAAAATACTTATAGGTCGGTAACTTTGAAACGAAGATACATCTCCTTTTTGAGCGCTCGTACTACTTACACGAGGGCTATATCATTTCGTCACGATGTCTGTATTTTTCGAATTTTGAGCCGAAAATGGTCTCAATCGACTATGTTCGACTCACTGATTACGAATCCGTCGAAAAATTCGAGTCTGTCCGTCCGTCCGGCCGTCCGTCCGTAACCACGGTAATTCTCGAACGGATCAACCTAGAGACTTGAAATTTTCATTGTGGGTTCATTTCCCGAATGCCTCGGTTAAGTTCGTTAATAGGCACAATTCCACCAGGGGTTCCGTAAATATGGCCGTTCAAAATTGTGTTCTCCCGATTACTTCGAAACTACAGATTCGATCGAGATGAAACTTTGCACTCAAATGGAGAATGAGGTGATCAAGCTACATGTGAAATTTTGTCCAGATCGCATGACCAGAACCATAGAAAATCGTAACTTTTGAACGGAAACGCCTAGGGACTTGAAATTTCAGGATAGGTGTGGATCTCGAATGTCGTGATCACGTTCATCTATGAACAAAATTATACTAGGGGTTCCATAAATATGGTCGTTTGAAATTTAGTTTTCTTGATAATTTCAAAACTACAGATTCGATCTTGACGAAATTTTGTATACTAATGGCGAATGATATAGTCAAGCTACATTTCTCCACATCACATGACCAGAACCATAGAAACCATAGAAAATCATAACTTTCGAACAGAAAGGCCTAGGGACTTGAAATTTTCAGGATAGGTGTGGATCTCGAATGTCCTGATCACGTTCATCTATAAACAGAATTATACTAGGGGTTCCGTTAATACGGTCGTTTGAAATTTTGGTTTCTCGATAATTTCGAAACAGCGGATTCGATCGAGATGAAATTTTGTATTTTTATCGAGAATGATATATTAAAACAATATTTTGTCCAGATCGCATGAACAGAACCATGGAAACCATAGAAAAATGTAACTTTTGAACGGAAAGGCCTAGGAACTTGAAATTCGCAGGGTGGGTTTGGATCGCGAATATCGCGGTCACGTTCATCAATGAGCAAAATTAGACTAGGGGTTCCGTAAATATGGCCGTTCAAAATATTTTTTTGCAAATAGTTCCGAAAATACTGAGCGGATTCGGATGAAATTTTGCACGTAGCTGTGTAATAATGTATTAAAACTACGTGTCCAGACCGCAACACCAAGATCAAAGATACCGTAGAAAGTTCTAGCGAATTATCGAAAAAAAATTGATCAGCTGAAGCACTGACATGAAGTCTGGAGTTTCGCCTAAGTTTCAGAATTTTTTTGACAGCTGTCGAAAATTCCTTCAATTGAATTCTGAAACTGGAAAATGCGAGTCTACCTACAAGGTGCATGTACGAGCGCTCAAAAGCTCCTGCCTTCAAGGCAGTAATTTTTTATTCGTACTCCCGTGACGTATACGGCTTTCAACTTTACACAAAATGAGACTTCTTATACACTTATTTCCACGATCTGAAACAATGATTACCTTAATCCTAACCCTAATAAAATCCTCGACTGAAAAATACAAAAGCTATTTTCAACTTCACCGGCCTCGAACCGGAACAAACCAACCCCGTACGATCTCCTCTTAGTGAGTTCTCTACCCGCGAGCAACTCCTTTTCAATCGAAAAGTGAACCTCAAATTCTGTACCTATCGTGGCACCTTCCCGACTTTCGAACTACCCCGGCCTCTAACCGGAATACCGACCCCGTACAACTAACTCCGCGGTCCCCGACCGACTACAACAGCCTTAATACGAGTCCCTGACTCGAAACAATTAACTCTCCCGAGTTCTCTCTACTTCCGAAAAACTACCTCTCCCAAGTTCTCTACTTCCGCATCACTCACTCCCGGTCCCAGACCGGGCTCTTCCCGAGTTTTTCCCACTTCCGAACAACGGACTTAACCCAAGTCCCCGACTGATTTTCGAGTTCCTGACCTGGCGAGCAACGGCTCGCGTTCCCCGACCGGTCACCTCTGACCTCCGTCCTTGACAGGTCACATTGTCTCTCTTACTCTCAGAGCCCCCCAAGGGTAAACTTCTTCCCACTTCCAAAAACAGAAGTCCTGAGTTGACACTTTCTCGCAGTGCCTCTCACGCTTTCAAATTCTTTCTCCGAAATTTTCTCATGGTCAACCTTGTTGCGTCTTTTCATCTTATCGAGGACTCCTTCAATCGCCCATACAAAGTTTATTTGTTGTCTACCTCCGTTTGTCAAAACAAAGCTTCGTTTGAAGCCAAAGCTTTCCTTATCTATGGCTTACGTATCACATCTCAGTCACACAGCTTCAAAATTAACGACATCCGTTGATTAATACAATGTATGCCCGACTTCGAATATACAGATTTTTTCTTCGTGGTAGGTATCCGAATTTGAAATTAAATATTCATATTCCCAAATATTATACTCCGACGGAATGTCCTAGAGACTTGAAACTTTCAGTGTGAGTTCAGTTCCCAAATACAGCGGCTAAGTTCGTTAATGGGCAGAATTCCACCAGGGGTTCCGTAAATATGGCCGTTCGGAATTTTGTTTTTCTTATTACTCCGAAACTACACATTCGATCGAAGTGAAATTTTGCACACAAATGGATAACGACATGTTCAAGCTACATGCGAAATCAGATCAGATCTCAGATCGCATGACCAGAACCATAGAAACTATAGAAAATTATAACTTCGAACGGAAAATCCTAGGGACTAGATATTTGCAGGATAGGTGTGCGTCTCGGGCGTCGTAGTCACGTCAATCTTTGAGCAAAATTAGACCAGGGGTTCCGTAATATGATCGTTTGAAATTTAGTTTTCTTGATAATTCCAAAATTACGGATTTTATCGTGACAGAATTTTGTGTTCTAATGGATAATGATATATTCGAGCTATATTTTTTCCAGATCGTATGACCAGAACCATATAAACCATAGAAAATTATAGCTTTCGAAAGGAAAGGCCTAGGGACTTGAAATTTTCAGGGTACGTTTGGATCGCGAATGTCGCGGCCACGTTCACCAATGAGCAAAATTTGACTCGTAAATATGATCGTTCGAAATAATTTTTTTCGGATACTGATTGGATTGGAATGAAATAGATAGAAAATTATTTTTGAGCGCTCGTACTACTTACACGAGGGCTATATCATTTCGTCACGATGTCTGTATTTTTCGAATTTTGAGCCGAAAATGGTCTCAATCGACTATGTTCGACTCACTGATGACGAATCCGTCGGAAAATTCGAGTCTGTCCATCCGTCCGTAAGCACGATAACTCTCGAACGGATCAACCTAGAGACTTGAAATTTTCAGTGTGGGTTCATTTCCCGAATGCCTCGGTTAAGTTCGTTAATAGGGAGAATTCTACCAGGGATTCCGTAAATATGGCCGTTCAAAATTTTGTTCTCCTGATTACTTCGAAACTACAGATTCGATCGAGATGAAACTTTGCACTCGAATGGAGAATGAGGTGTTCAAGCTACATGTGAAGTTTTGTCCAGATCACATGACCAGAACCATAGAAATCATAGAAAATCATAACTTTCGAACGGAAAGGCCTAGGGACTTGAAATTTTCAGGATAGGTGTGGATCTCGAATGTCGTGATCACGTTTATCAATGAGCATAATTATACTAGGGGTTCCGTAAGTACGGTCGTTTGAAATTTTGTTTTCTCGATAATTTCGAAACTACGGATTCGATCGAGATGAAATTTTGTATTTTAATCGAGAATGATATATTAAAGCATTATTTTGTCCAGATCGCATGACCAGAACCATAGAAACCATAGAAAATTGTAACTTTTGAACGGAAAGGCCAAGGAACTTGAAATTCTCAGGGTGAGTTTGGATCGCAAATATCGCGGTCACGTTCATCAATGAGCAAAATTAGACCAGGGGTTCTGTAAATATGGCCGTTCAAAATATTATTTTCCTGATATTTTCGAAACTACTGATCGGATTGAAATTATGCACCTAGTTGAGGAATAATGTATTCATACTACGTGCAGAATTTTGTCCAGATCGCATCACCAAGACCATAGATACGGTAGAAAATTCTAGCGAATTATCGAAAAAAAATTGATCAGCTGAAGCACTGACATGAAGTCTTGAGTTTTGCCTAAGTTTCAGAATTTTTTTGACAGCTGTCGAAAATTCTTTCAAGTGATTTCTAAAACTGGAAAATGCGAATCTATCTACAAGGTGCATGTACGAGCGCTCAAAAGTTCCTGCCTTCACGGCAGTGCTTTTCGAAATTTTTTCGCGATAATTTCGAAACTACTGATTGGATTGGAATTAAAATCTGCACATATATGAAGAATAATGTATTCAAACTACGTGGGAAATTTTGTCCAGATCGCATCACTAAGGCCATAGATACCGTAGAAAATTCTAGCGAATTTTCGCTAAAGCCTGACGTGCAGTCTGGAGTTTCGCCTTCGTTTGAAATTTTTTTGACAGCTGTCAAAAAATTTTTGAATATATTTCTAAAACTGGAAATGCGAATCCACCTACAAGGTGGACGAACGAGCGCTCAAAAGCTCCTGACTTCACGGCAGTGCTATTTATAATTTTTTATTCATTAGTGTACGATATCTGACTAACTGGAGGTCATTTATCTCTATTATCTAACAACCAGCTTATACATATTTCGCAAACTCTGAATACAATCCATTGAATATAGCATTGTAATCCATTGAACATAGAATTGTAATATTTGTATGTGCAGTAAGGATCAAATAAAGGGTAATTATTATTATATCGAGTTTTGGCAACAGCTACAGAACACAAGCCTATTTTTTGCATCACATCAACCGTATGTAATAGACAACGGCATCGTTTACACTCTGTCCAACAAAGGCTCCTCGGTTTTTTCCAACAAAGGCATCCTTAGGATACTAATTAAGCAGAGCTCATCAACCTCAAGCACAAAATCAAATATCTCCGTCGGACAGCTGAATTGTCTGTGGAGATTCCGTCAGCAACAGAATTTTTCTCTTTCAGTGCCACCGAACAATTTAGCGGACTTTGAGTAGAAAGGAAGCTTTCGAGTATTGAACCCTTGGTAACTTGGAGAAAATTGTTTGTCGGTCAATGAGCGATTTTAAGATTTTTTGTTCGATTTATCGTTTTGCAGCTGATGGTGAGGAGTTTTTCGGATATTCTAGAAAGAAGTCGATGAGAACTAAGGTAGGTTTTTTTTCAGGTGAGTGCTCGAGGAGGAAGATTTAGCGAGAAATTATGAGATTTATGTTCTAGATTACTACATGAAACATATCGTTTTTTGAAATATAATTAGAGAGGACAAAATTTCAAACTCATATCAGGACCAAATAAGTGGAATCTGCGCACTCGCGAATTTGATCTTTCCAATGGGATTTGGAATGGCTCTTTTCAGCAAGTCCCTAAGTTATGTTCCTTTTTTGAAAATGTATCATTTCGACCGGACAGACAAAATTGAATTCACAACGGACTCTCAATCAGTCCTTATAGTGTGATTGTTTGATACAAATATCTGAAATCCAAATTTTGGGAAAAAAGAGTATGAACGCTCATGCTCAATTTGATGAATGATGATTTGAAGAGAATGTGTTTTTTCTTCAAAAATAGAGATATGAATGAAAAAACAAATTGTCCTGTTAAGATGGGCCTCGATAATGTAGTACTCAGAAATATTATTCAGTTTCTGAATTTTTCTACAGGATATTCAGAAGTTAAGGGTATAATGCAATTTTTGTGCTTGCATGTATCTCAACGTATCCATTCATCCTATTCGTAAAATCGATATCTGGACTTGATGAAGATGAAAGCATCAGCAAATTATCAAAAAATTATCGAAATGGGTCAAAACAATTAAAAATTATTCAAGATTGAATTTAGGCAACATTTTTCTGTCCGGATAATTTTGCGGTTCTGTATACTCAAAAACTTAAGACATCCATAGATCACTTAAATAGAAACCAGAAAAGAGAAATTGTATATCTTATAAACAAATACAAATATGTATTCGCGAAAGACAAAACTTGTTGGATCTGTTGAGGATTATGAAGAACACGTTGACGAATACTGCTATAAATTTCCATATAGATGTAAGTTTAAGACAGAAAAGAAATAGAAAATCAAATATCGTTACTGTTAATGAAAAATGTAATAGTGCATAGAGAGCTGCTCCAGTTACTCTGGCGTTCAAAAAAACAAGAGGGAAAACAGTCAAGGTTATGTATTGACTCTCGAGATCTAAATAAAGTTGTTACCCCACTATCACAACCGTTTCCTCTAATTGTAGACAAAATGGTGAAAACAAGGAACAGCTAATTTTTCACAACATTTGACATTAATTCAGCGTTTTGATCAATCCCGCTGACAATTCAAGATATACCAAACAAAATTTATTGTACAAGAGGGTTATTTTCAATTAACGTGCCTTCCTCTACATGTTGACATAAAGTACAAATTAAAACTATAGGTCATATTAAAATTGATTTGACTTCAATTATATAAATGATTCTGTTGTGGTGCAAAGTATGATGAAAATATAGGAGATACTGATTAAAAAATTTTATTCACATCGATTTCATAATTGAGCGCTCGTACTACTTACACGAGGGCAATATCATTTTTGTCACGATGTCTGTATTCATCGAATTTTGAGCTGAAAATCTGCCTTAAGCACGATAATTCTCGAACGGAACAACCTAGAGACTTGAAATTTCCAGTGTGGGTTCAGTTCCCGAATGCCTCGGTTGAGGTTCGGGTCAAATTCCACCAGGGGTTCCGTAAATATGGCCGTTCGAAGTTTTGTTCTCCTGATTACTTGGAAACTACAGATTTGATCGAGATGAAATTTTGCACTCAAATGGAGAATGAGCTACATGTGAAATTTTGTCCAGATCGCATGACCAGAACCATAGAAAATGGTAACTTTTGAACGGAAACGCCTAGGGACTTGAAATTTTCAGGATAGGTGTGGATTTGAAATGTCGCGTTCACGTTTATCAATGAGCAGAATTATACTTGGTCGTTTGAAATTTAGTTTTCTCGATAATTTCGAAACTACGGACTCGATCGAGACAAAATTTTGTATTTCAATAAGGAATGATATATTCAAGCTACATTTTGTTCAGATCGCATGACCAGAACTATAGAAACCATAGAAAATGATAACTTTCGAACGGAAAGGCCTGAAATTTTCAGAGTAGGTTTGGATCGCGAATGTCGCAGTCACGTTCATCAATGAGCGAAATATATTCAGGCATTCCGTAAATATGGCCGTTCAAAATATTTTATTTTTTTCCTGATCATTTTGAAATTAATGATTGGATTCGAATGAAATTCTGCACATAACTGAAGAATAATGCATTCAAACCACGTGCCAAATTTTGTCCAGATCGCATAACCAAGACCATAGATACCATAGAGAATCTTATCGAAAATAAATTGTTCAGCTGAAGTACTGAAGCCTTAGTTTGAGAATTTTTTTGACTGCTGTCAAAAAAATTTCAATTCGTTTCTGAAACTGGAAAATGCGAATCCACCTACAAGGTGGATGTACGAGCGCCCAAAAGCTCCTGACTTCGCGGCAGTGCTTTTCGTAATTTTTTTATATCATTTTATTCTCAATCCCTGTCAACAGCATTGAATGATTCGTCCTAGTCACTGGATAATCTTCTTAAGCTTCGAAAAATCTGATGTACGTATAGTAGCTTCAAGAATTATTAACATCTCAGGGGGCAGTGGAAAGAATTGAAATTAAGTTGTTGATATTCAGGAAGATTTTGAGTTACAAAATTCAGGTAGGTAGGTTTCGTGTTTTTATCGCATACCTCAATTAAGAAATGATTGTATCAATTTTGAATGCTTATCGAGGTTCTGAATTGTGAGTATTTCTTCAGTATTGTGATATGAAATGGCTGAGATTGATCAGGATAACTCGTGCACTAAAAATAAGAAAACAGTGGCAGTGTATCGATGTTACTTTCAATTTTTGAGCGCTCGTACTACTTACACGAGGGCTATATCATTTCGTCACGATGTCTGTATTTTTCGAATTTTGAGCCGAAATGGTCTCAAGCGACTATGTTCGACACACTGATGACGAATCCGTCGGAAAATCCGAGTCTGACCGTCCGTCCGACCGGCCGGCCGTCCGTATACACGATAACTCTCGAACGGAATGTCCAAGAAATCTGAAATTTTCAGGGTAGGTTCGAATCTCAAATGCCGAGTTTGAGTTCGTTATTGGGCAAAATCCGCCAAAGGGTTCCGTAAACATGGCCGCTCGAAATTTTGTTTTCCTGTTTACTTTGAAACTACAGATTCGATCGAAATAAAAATTTGCACTCTAATGGAAAATGAGGTGTTCAAGCTACATGCAAAATTTTGTTCAGCTCGCATCACCACAACCATAGAAAACATAGAAAATTGTAACTTTTGAACCGAAACGCCTAGGGACTTGAAATTTTCAGGATAGGTGTGGATCTCGATTGTCGTGATCACTTTCATCTATGGGCAAAATTATACTAGGGGTTCCATAAATATGGTCGTTTGAAATTTAGTTTTCTTGATAATGATATATTCAAGCTACATTTCTCAAGATCGCATGACCACAACCATAGAAACCATAGAAAATCATAAGTTTCGATCGGAAATGCCTAGGGACCTGAAATTTTCAGGATAGGTGTAGATCTGAAATGTGGCGTTCACGTTCATCAATGAGCAGAATTATACTAGGGGTTCCGTAAATATGGTCGTTTGAAATTTAGTTTTCTTGATAATTTCCAAACTACAGATTCGATCGTGACGAAATTTTGTATACTTATGGAGATTGATATATTCAAGCTACATTTCTCTAGATCGCATGACCAGAACCATTGAAACCATAGAAAATCATAACTTTCGAACGGAAAGGCCTAGGGACCGGAAATTTTCAGGATAGGAGTAGATCTGAAATGTGGCGTTCACGTTTATCAATGAGCAGAATTATACTAGGGGTTCCGTGAATACGGTCGTTTGAAATTTTGTTTTCTCGATAATTTCGAAACTACGGATTCGATCGAGATGAAATTTTGTGTTTTAATCGAGAATGATATATTAAAGCAATATTTTTTCCAGATCGCATGACCAGAACCATAGAAACCATATTAAATTGTAACTTTTGAACGGAAAGGCCTAGGAACTTGAAATTTTCACGGTGGGTTTGGATCGCGAATTTCACGGTCACGTCTATCAATGAGCAAAATTAGACTAGGAGTTCCGTGAATATGGCTGATAGTTTCGAAACTTCTGATCGGATTGGAATGAAATTATGCACCTAGCTGGGGAATAATGTATTCAAACTACGTGCAAAGACCATAGACCAAGACCATAGATACCGTAGAAAATTCTAGCGAATCATCGAAACAAAATTGATCAGCTGAGGCACTGACATGAAGTCTGGAGTTTCGCCTAAGTTTCAGAATTTTTTTGACAGCTGTCGAAAATTCCTTCAATTGATTTCTAAAACTGGAAAATGCGAATCTACCTACCAGGTGCATGTACGAGCGCTCAAAATCTTCTGCCTTCACGGCAGTGCTTTTCGTAATTTTTTTAAGTTGCACTTCATACTTGGGATTGGGATGATGCAGTTGATTGGGCTTGGTCCCGTGATGATGTGGTCATCGCAGAGTCTTCATCCACAGTATATTCTGGACCTCCAATTTCCAGATTACTCTCTCCATCCTGGCTTACCCAGAAAAAAGGGCATTTATAAATTAATGTGCTACATATAAAACAGGTGGCCACGCCTTCTATGATGATGAGATATAAATCACTTTATAATTATTATATTTATTGTACAAGACGATAAAATTGTACGTTATTTTTGGGAGTGTTTTTTAGCTAATTACGCTCGAGAAGATGATGGGATTTTGTCGTCGTGTGCAATACAACATTCTTTTCTATAGCAAGACTTCAAATCATGAACAATTATATTTCAAAGAAAATTGTAATTTTTGGCACAAAAATCGCAACTGTGTTGCTCCTTTAAAAATTTCAAGTCCCTGGGCCTTTCCATTACAAAGTTATAATTTTCAATGGTTTCTATGGTTCTAGTGATGCGATCTAGACAAAATTTTGCATGTAGCTTGAACACCTCATTTTCCATTAGAGTGCCAAATTCCATCTTGGTCTAATGTGTAGTTTCGGAGTAATCAGAAAAACAAAATAAGTATTACGAGCGCTCAAAAAGTTTAAACATTTTATCTACCCTTGCAGTTAAAGTGTTACTTTATCTACCCTTGCGGTTGAAGTGATACTTTATCTTCTCGAAAGAGTTGCTATAACAACATTAGCTATAGAAAAAAGAACATTATTTTACTCATGCAAGGCTGTGGAACAATCACTAAAGTCGATAGTTACTCGTATTGCTATTTTTTGAGCGCTCGTAAAACTTACACGAGGGCTATATCATTTCGTCACGATGTCCGTATTTTTCGAATTTTGAGCCGAAAATGGTCTCAATTTATTTCTCCAGATCGCATGACCTGAACCATAGAAACCATAGAAAATCATAACTTTCGAACGGAAAGGCATAGGGACTTGAAATTTCCAGGGTAGGTTCGTATTGCGAATTTCGCAGGCATGTTCATCAATGAGCAAAATTAGACTAGGGGTTCCGTAAATACGATCGTTTGAAATTTTATTTTCTCGATAATTTCGAAACTACGGATTCGATCAAGATAAAATTTTGTATTTTAATCGAGAATGATATAATGAAGCAACATTTTGTCCGGATCGCATGACCAGAACCATAGAAACCATAGAAAATTATAACTTCCGAAGGGAAAGGCCTAGAATCTTGAAATTTTCAGGGTAGGTTTGTATCGCGAATTTCACGGCCACGTTCATCAATGAGCTAAATTAGACTAGGGGTTCCGTAAATATGGCCGTTCAAAATATTTTGTTGGATTGGAATGAAATTCTACACCTAGCTGAAAAATAATGTATTCAAACTACGTGCAAAATTTAATCCAGATCGCATCACCAAGACCATAGATACCGTAGAATGATCGAAAAAAAAATTGATCAGCTGAAGCACTGACATGAAGTCTGGAGTTTCGCCTAAGTTTAAGAATTTTTTTGACAGCTGTCGAAAATTCCTTCAATTGATTTCTAAAACTGGAAAATGCGAATCTACCTACAAGGTGGATGTACGAGCGCTCAAAAGCTTCTGACTTCACGGCAGTGCTTTTCGTAATTTTTTCTTTAAAGGTTCCATTCAAGTAAAAAACAAAATGGTATTTCTTTAAAATGTTTGGTATCAAAAATTAACTGAGCGGTAATAAGAAAATATATTTGTTTTTGTTTCAAATGCCAAAAACAGAAGAAGAGTGGAAAATAATTGCAAATAGATTCGAAGATCATTAGAATCTTTCTGGTTGTTGTGGTGCCTAAGGGAAACACATTTTGATATTATTTCCTGGAAACACTGGAATCCAGTTTTTTTGTGCTCGTTCTACTTACACGAGGGTTTTATCATTCGGTCATGATGTCTGCTTTTTTCGAATTTCGAGCCGGAAATGGACTCAATCGGTATAGTTCGACTCACTGATCCGGCCGGCCGTCCGTATACACGATAACTCTCGAACGGATAAATCTTGAAACTTGAGATTTTCAGGGTTGGTTCGAATCTGAAATGTCGCAGTCAAGTTCGTTATTGGGCGAAATTCGAACAGGGGTTCTGTATATAAATATGGCCGTTCGAAATTTTGTTCCCCTGATTACTTTGAAACTACTGATTCGATCGGGGTGAAATTTTGCGCTCTGACAGATAATTACGTATTCGAGCTACACGCAGAATTTTGTCGCATGATCGCAGAAAATGATAACTTTCGGACGCTTAGGGACCTGAAATTTCTAGGATAGGTGTGGATCTCGGATGTCGCGGTCACGTTTATCAATGAGCATAATCAGACTAGGGGTACCGTAAATGAGGTCTTTTAAAATTTAGTTTTTTTGATAATTAAACTATAGATTCGATCGTGACGAAATTTTGTATTTAAATGAATAAAGATATATTCAAGCTACATTTTGTCTAGATCCCATGACCAGAACCATAGAAAACTTACGAACGGAAAGGCCTTGGGCCTTGAAATTTTCAGGATAGGTGTGGAACTCGAATGACGCGGTCACGTTTGTCAATGAGCAAAATTAGACTAGGGTTTCCGTAAATATGATTTTGAAATTTAGTTTTCTTGGTAATTTCAAAACCACGGATTCGATCGTGACGGAATTTTGTATTTTAACGGAGAATGATATATGCAAGCTACATTTTGTCCAGCTAGCATAACCAGATTCATAGAAACCATAGAAGATTATAACATTCGAAAAGAAAGGCCTAGGAACTTGACATTTTCAGCATAGGAGTGAATCTCGAATGACGCGGTAACGTATATCAATGAGCAAA
Organism: Aphidecta obliterata; assembly: GCA_963966015.1. Taxonomy (NCBI): domain Eukaryota; kingdom Metazoa; phylum Arthropoda; class Insecta; order Coleoptera; family Coccinellidae; genus Aphidecta; species Aphidecta obliterata. Next base: position 28,997,101 of record OZ014431.1, read on the forward strand.
ATCAAACGGGGGGTTCTGTGAATATGGCTGTTCAAAATATATTTTTCGTTATAATTTCGAAACTATTGATTAGGTTGAAATGAAATTTTGCACGGAGATTAAGAATAATGTATTCAAGCTACGTCCGATCCAGATCGCATCACCAAGACCATAGATACCGTAGAAAATTCTAGCGAATTAACGAAAACAAAATTGGTCACATTGGTAAAGTCTGGAGTTTCGCCTCAGTTTGAAATTTTTCTTGACAGCTGTCAAACATTTCTTCAAATGCTTTCTAAAACTAGAAAATGAGAACCTGCCCACAAGGTGCATGAACGAGCTCCTGGCTTCACGGAAGTTCTTTCTATAATTTTTCATATATGAAGATTCCTATGATGAAATTGATAAGATATCTTTTGTCACTAGAAATAAAGCCTCTATTGGACTTTCAAGGCCCGCTTCGATGTCAAAAATTCCAAATTAGAGAAGAAGTCAACACAAAGCTCGTCAACTTTCTTCTTTCAACACTGCCTCCGCCTATATGGAACTTCTTCAGCCAATTTGTAAACTTAGCTGAGAATTGGGAACTTAGTTCTGCGAAGTTACACTCTTGGATGTGATATTGTAGATATAATTAACCGAATGAACTTGATCAACTTCGCGGTCTAGGTGTTCCTCGAAAATTGCTCCATTTCCAACATAATATGTAGTTGCCCAATTGTTAAACCATCATTAAATTATGATGTTTCTGATTGGCTCATCGACAGTCAGGTACTGGAATATAAAATAATTGAGTTTGGAACTTGTCGAGTAAGCAACAGAGAATAAACTGCTCAGAGCAGCAATTAATATGCCGTGGTTCGTAAGAAACCAACAAATCCATAGATACTTAGAATGGGAAACTGTCACAGATTTCCTAAAAAAGAAGGCCGAGAAGATATTGGAAAAAGCAAGTCAACACCCAAATGATGAGCTGAGAAAACTAGTTGACTACAACCCCGCAGAAGATGTGGTTAGGATACCCACCTATCACAAAAGACCCAGAGATCAACTACGTTGAAAAAGAAATTGAGTAATTTCAATTTAAAATATCCAGAACAAGAGACTCTTATGAAATTCAAATTCATAGATAACACAATTATCACACGACAAAGATCGTGATAGAGATACGAACCAGAAGAGTCAAAAGGTTAATAGGTAATAAATGCCCGGAATCTAAAACAGCAGGTTAGGTTTAGTGAACAGGTCGTGCTTCACACGAAGTCTCACACTGTTCTATCTATCGGAGATAGTTCGTCCAATGAGGATTCCCCCTGACTAAACAAAAAAAAAGTAGGCGTACGTCATATACTACACTAGGAGATTCAGAAGAATGGTTCATTGAATGGAAAATTCAAATAAATAGCAAAAAGAGCCAAGCTTTTCTACCACAGAAGCAGAGACTTGGCACGTTTGTTTCTGGGTACCAAACCGGCCTTCAATGTTCATTATCAGTCTGAGAAATACTGTCATTATCTTTATATAGAAAAATTAGGTGTCACGTTGTTTGTCAGGGGTGAACTCCTGAATACTGAACCGATTTCAACCAATTCATCATTTTGCACACTGTGTGCAGTTTGATCCAACTTGAAAGATAGGATAGTTTATATCTCAATATATAGTTTTTTTTTGCAAATCATTTGTTTATTATATATGACAAAGAGTGATAATAACACAGGTCTCAAATCAACGGCAGTTCATCGCGTCCCCACTACATCCGATTACTCGACATGAGCGATAACATGCGAGTAGTGATGCCAAGTTTCTGGGTCTTTCCCAGAACTAAAGAAATTTGGAACTGTTCGAGAACTGGGTCAAATCTTCTGTTAAATCAAGGATAGGGTCAGGTTAGGGTTAGGTTAGGTTAGGGTTGATAATTATAATAATTCCACTGGTTTGAATAGTTTACTAGAATATAATTAGAAGTATACCTTAGCCACAGCAACACGTGGCCGAGTCTGCTAGTATTCTATAAACTTCAAAAGATGGAATGACCAAATTTTATTGAATAATATTATAATGGTATAATAATATACAGGGTGTCTACTTTCAAAAGGGACAAACTTCAGGAGGAGATCATACATGAGATTTGCAACAAAAAATGTCATACAACACATGGTCGAAATGTTGATGGTTATTCTTCAATTTAACATTTCTTGATTTCCCGGAATATTTCAAGTTTTTCCATGAAATCAATTATACTTCAGTTATAATTTATTATATACTAGCAGACCCGGCCAATCGTTGCTGTGGCTAAAGTATACGTTGTATTATTATTAACCCTAACCTAACCTTAACCTAACCCAACCCTTACCCTTACCCTCATCCTCAGCCTTATTTAGGAGTCTCAAAAGAATTTTCATATTCGTTGGTAGGTATTGTTATGGTTCAATTTTTCGATATTAATAATTTTAAATTTTATTATTCAAATTTTTAAGAGAGAACCACTAACAATATTGAAAATAATTTTGTATTTTAATTTTTCTTTTATTTTTCCCGCGACTCTTTTTCAATGAGGATTCTCAAGGTGTACAAATGAAATAATTTTTGTTAACAACAACTTATTATTTAAATTCAATAAACTGATTCTAAAGGCGTGTACAGATATGCTCCGAATATCGTACTGAACCGCGTCGCGTACCCCGCGAGAGCGAATCAAATTCATCGCACGTAGAGGTGCAATTTGAATTCGTGAATCTGATTCGCTCTCGCGGGGTACGCGACGCGGTTCAGTACGATATTCGGAGCATATCTGTACACGCCTTTATAATGTTATAAAATTCTAAATTATGACACCTATCGAACAAGATATAAAATAAAAACTCACAGTGAACAGCTTACTCTAAATATAGTTCATCAAAATGCAAGCTTCAAATTTCTCCTCTGTTTCGTAGAGAATATCTTTGAATTCAGTAATTGATCCTATAAGATCTATTGCCTCTGGTTCCACTAATATTTCTGGTATGAGCTGTTGGGACAATTTTATCCCACAGTTCTCTTCTAAACAGTGAAATCAGCAATGAATGTACTGCAGCTTGGTTCCAGTATCTCCTTGAACCTCGAATTTGAAAGCTTTCAACAACCAACAGTCATCTGAATCTCACCAAATCAACAACTTCCTGATGTCAGGCTGCATAAATCTTTGATAATCTTTCGTTTTCAAATCTTAATTTCAATCATACAATTCAAAGAAATTTTTCCACACTGACTTTTTTACAATTGTCAAAATCAATTCGCTTGCTTAATTCTAATTATCTTACAACAATTTTCTATGGTAACTATTAAATTATTCTGAATCCTCTTAAAAAAAAATTCATTTTACTATAATTTATACGATGTTAAAAGAAAATTCTTGAATTTTGGTGATATAATTTGAATTTATTTTTCACTTTTGGATTTCCATGACAGTATATGTTATGATCAATGTGTGAGATGTTCGATATAGAAAAAAAATACCTCAAATGTTGGATTGAAACCTCCTCCCTCAAATATGTTTGAACCAAATGATGTCATTTGGTAATGCTTAATATTCTGCAAGGAATTTTTAGATAGAGGTTCTTGTCCTGAAAAAAACGAATTCAAAGGTTCGGGTGGCGTTGCCAGTTGTTGCAATTTGATTTTTCCATTCAAAAAACATAATACTGGGGATTCGTTTTGATATCTCAGAGCATTGCAGTATTCCCAAAAGACACCAATATATTGCTAGCATAAACGACTGTGGGATCATAATATCTGAATACCAAACGCTCAAAGTTGATCATTTCATTAATTATGTTGTATCTCGCCTGAGATCGATAATATCGATTCTTCCTCTCATTCTGTTTGCTCATTGTCTCGGTCATTACGAATTCGCCCACAACACAACGATATATATCAAACACAGTGATAAACTTCTGAGCAATTTCTAGAAACACGATAAACTTCACTCACATAAGTGTCAAAATTCTCATGTAATATAAGTAATCTATGATTGTTCGCTTGGTCGGAGGAAGAAAGAAAGCCTTTTTTTCTTTTCCGTACGGGTTTTCGGGAATATTTCCTTGTGTAAAGTTTGTCGTGATAATAATGAACACAACTGAAAAAGAATTATCGAATTTGGTGCAGTCGTTTGAACGTGATGCTTGGACATACATAAACCATAGATCCTCTTTTATTAATATAGATTTTGGATACATCATTTTTGACAGATCGTGTTCCGTTAATAGACGTTGTTTTGTGTCGTTGTACCGAGCCATTTGCTTTAATTGTTTGTGCACTCTATATTCCCACCGATGTTTTCCAGCTTGAAACATTTACAGCTGTTTTGGAGATGAAATTTGTTGGAGCGACCGTCTTGTTGGTGGGCGACTTCAATTGTCCAAACTTCGCTGGACCTGATAGTTGTCCCAAGTCTATTTTGCTGAGGAACTCTTGTGGCCTTTTGAGGTTGCGCCAGTTTAACAACATTTTCAACGATAAGCAGGTTGCTAGACTTGATAGCAGGTTGCTAGACTTGGTTCTTGCAAGTGATGATGTTGGGGTTTCAGCGGTGCGTTCTGATTCCCCTTTCATTTCTGAGGATTCATATCATCCTGCATTGCACATAGTTCTTATTCATGGATCTCCCATGCGCCAGGTAAATTTTCCTTTGCATAGGAATAGGTATACGGTATAATTTTAGGAGTGCTGATTTTTTTTCTTTGAGTTCTTCAATCGGTTCCTTTGATTGGAGTTTCATGGAAACATTCAAATGTGTCAATGACGCTCTGGACTACTTTAATGTCAGACTGTTCAGGATTTTGGACGAACTTGTTCCTAAGACGAGCTATTCATCAGCGCAACGCAGCTTTCCAGCTTGGTTCACAAAAGACTTAAAGCCTAATATCCGTCTCAAAAATTATTACAGAAAGAAATGGCGTACTGAAGGTGAAGAAAAATATATGGATGAGTTCAGGCGTTTGAGAGCCTTGGCCAAGTCGGAGATATCCTCTCGATATAACAGTTATCTGGCTGAGGTGCAGGGTCAGATAAAATCTGATCCTTTTGCTTGCTGGAGATATTCGAACCAGAGGAGATGTGCTACGAGAATACGTCTTCATGATGATCCCGGTGAAATTGTCGATTTGTTTGGAGTACACTTCTCTGATGCGAGGAACTTAACTGTTGATGATGGTAGCCACTCCAGTGGCGCAGCTAGGATTTTGTTTTGGAGGGGGGCTGAACTGAACAATTAATAATGAAACAAGAAATATACGAAAGATGGAAAAAAATAAAAGAAGTAAGGAATAATAAAACAAAGAATCAATGAACAATCCGATTCAAGAATTCATAACTTCTCAATATTTAATTTTCAAAATGTCTATAATCGATTGATTTTGTTCTCGTTCCCTTACGAGGTTAGACCTTTTTGATAATATTAAATATTCTAATACGTCGTCAATTTTGAATTCGAAATCATAATATACAGGGTGTTTTCAACGGTGAGGCTTTTTTTTGACCAGCAATAGAACTCGCCAAAATAAGTCGATATACCAGAAATCGTTCATATAAAATATTCACTAGGGCCGAGTATTTCGAAATCAAACTTATTCGCAAATATGAGAATTTCCTAGCACGGATCTTTATTAGGTTCGTATTGATATTTAAATCAATTTATATGATGCGTATGATGACTAAGTTCTCCGATCTAAGCTCTTGTGATTTCTTTCTTTGGGGATCATTCGAAAAGATTAGTGCATAGGTGACCATTTGAAATAACGCTAGGCAAGACTTTGAGCACATCAAACAAATTGTGACCATTTCGAACAATTTCTGTAAACAATTTGGATCTATATATTTTATAGGTGAGTTTGTGATCCTTTTCGATCAGTAATTTTTTCATCTCCTCAGTTTGAACTCAATAATACTGTTTAGAAAACATCTCCTAATAAAAGTTGAAAGAGAATACAAATTTGCGATGAATGAATGCCGAGAAAACAAACATCGCATGCATATGACTCCCAGCAGAGAGATCCATCCAGAGTAAGGTGACCATTTTTTTCCAACCTGAAATCAGGATAGAATTTTGACCAGTCTCGCCCAAATTTTACAAATCTTCATCAAAAATTCACCCATTCGTGTACTGGTTTTATTGAATGACTGATTAGGACTAATGTCTGAAAACCAGTAGGTACTGTACTGATAAACTCTTTTCTGAGTTGATAATGATCACCTTAATCCAGAGTGGGATTAAGATATTGATGACCAATATTTTTTGCACTGTTTTTAAGATTGAAATATTTTATATGATCAACTTCCGGCGAAATGATGAGTTATAGCACCTGCCAAAAAAAGCCTCACCTTAAAAAACACCCAGTATATTCAATAGAGCAAGTCCAGTCACTCTCTCAGTTCCATATAATTTTATTGATTTCTCAAATTCAAACAAAGAATTTGTATCTTTGGGGGGGGGAGGGGGGCAGCCCCAAAGCCCACTGAGCCACTGAGCCACTGAGCCACTCCGACAGTGTAGATCAGCTTCCGCCAATTTTTAATTCACCTGTAACCGAGGAATGACTATGGATAAATTTCCTGATAAATTGACGTCTGGTGATGATCAGATCCTCTCATTGCTACTTCGAGAGTGTAGCTCGGCACTTGCCAAGCCACTCCATCATATAATTACCATTAGTCTTCGTACTTCTGCCTTTCCCGATTGATTGAAGAGAGCTCGGGTTATTCCCATATTTAAAAAATTACGAAAAGCACTGCCGTCAGGAGCTTTTGAGCGCTCGTACATCCACCTTGTAGGTAGATTCGCATTTTTCAGTTTTAGAAATCAATTGAAAGAATTTTCGACAGCTGTCAAAAAAATTTCGAACTTAGCGAAAAAAAAAAAATCCGACTTCATGTCAGTGCTTCAGCTGACCAATTTTTTTTCGATAATTCGCGAGAATCTTCTACGGTATCTATGGTCTTGGTAATGCGATCTGGACAAAATTCTGCAAGTAGTTCGAATACATTATTCCTCAGCTAGGTGCAAAATTTCATTCCAATCTAATCAGTAGTTTCGGAACTATCAGTAAAAAAATATTTTGAACGGTCATATTTACGGAACCCCTAGTCTAATTTTGCTCATCGATAAACGTGACCGTGAAATTCGCGATCCAAACCCACCCTGAAAATTTCAAGTTCCTAGGCCTTTCCGTTCAAAAGTAACAATTTTCCATGGTTTCTATGGTTCTGGTCATGCGATCTGGACAAAATATTGATTTAATATATCATTCTCGATTAAAATAGAAAATTTCTTCTCGATCGAATCCGTAGTTTCGAAATTATCGAGAAAACAGAATTTCAAACGACCGTATTTACGGAACCCCTTGTATAATTCTACTCATTGATGAACGTGAACGCGACATTCGAGATCCACACCTATCCTGAAACTTTCAAGTCCCTAGGCGTTTCCGTTCAAAAGTTACAATTCTCTATGGTTCTGGTCGTGCGATCTGGACAAAATTTCACATGTAGCTTGAACACCTCATTCTCCATTCGAGTGCTAAATTTCATCTCGATCAAATCTGTAGTTTTCGAGTAAGCAGGGAAACAAAACTTTGAACGGCCATATTTACGGAACCCCTGGTGGAATTTGGCCCATTAACGAACTTAACCGGGGCATTCGGGAACTGAACCCACACTGAAAAGTCTCTAAAATGTTTCGTTCGAGAGTTATCGTGTTTACGGACGGACGGACGGCCGGACGGACGGACAGACTCGAATTTTCCGACGGATTTGTCATCAGTGAGTCGAACATAGTCGATTGAGACCATTTCGGCTCAAAATTCGGAAAATACAGACATCGTGACGAAATGATATAGCCCTCGTGTAAGTAGTACGAGCGCTCATAAAGGTGATTCATCTCTTGTGGAGAACTACCGATCTATTTCTGTTCTACCTTATTTTGCCAAGGTGTATGAAGAGATATTATATTCTAGAACTTACCATCACGTTAAGCCGCATTTGTCACCAAGGTAGCATGGTTTCATAAGAGGTAGGTCAACTATAACTAATCTGGCCACAAATTCACAAAACCTTGCAGAGTCTCTTGATGATGGTGGACAAGTGGACGGGATCTATACGGACTTCTCTCGTGCTTTCGATACTATGGATCATGAATTGCTTCTGAGCAAACTTGCATAATTTGGATTCCCTCCTTCTTTCCGGAGACTTATCGGTTCACATCTGGGGGGAAGAATGAACTATGTATTCTACAATGGCTTCAAATTTTTCGAGTATGAGCTCAAGACTGGCGTACCTCAGGGATCTAATCTAGGTCCATTGTTGTTCAACATCTTCATAAACGATCTTCTGTGCTCTTCTGATTGCAAGGCATTGGCCTACGCGGATGATTTGAAGCTTTACCTGAGAATATGTAGAATCTGTGATCTTTTGCGTTTCCAGTAGAGTCTCGAATTCGTCAACGATTGGTGCTCCCGGAACGGTCTCATATAGAATTTGAAGAAATGCTATAAGGTATCATATACGAGGAAAACACAGCCGCTCATCTTCGATTATCATATTGGTGATCAACTGATTTCAGCCGGAGACCGCTTTCGGGACCTGGGAGTCCTTTTCGACAGCGAATTGAGTTTTGTTCCACATGTTGAAGAGATTTGTGCCTCTTCTTGTATGTCACTGGGATTCATGTTTAGAAGCTTCAGAGAATTCGATGATTTGTCCGCTCTCAGGAGCATTTACTTTTCGCTTGTTGTGAGTGAATTGGAGTACGCGAATTTGATATGGTGTCCAATATATGCTGCCTATCTTACACCTATCGAACGAATTAAGAGAAAGTTTCTGAAATATGTCTTGTTCAGAAAAACAGGCAGATATCCCGAGCCTGATCTATCAGGCATCAGGCAGATGTGAGAGTATTGACTTTCCTTACGCGTCAGAACCTAAGGTGCTCAAAATTCGCGCAGAAGCTACTTAGCGGTACCTGCTCTCTCGAGTCAACATCCATGTTCCAAGAATGATGAACAGGTAACTACTAGCGTTCAGCCTGCCTACCCCTCGGATCAACATACTCCAGCAGGCACCTGTGTATCGGGTTTGTGATACAGCTAATGATCTCGGTATTAATGTGTTTTAATAGATGTATGAAGGATTTCTTCATTTATTTTTTGTAATTTTGCATTTTTTGGGTTATGGATATATTTGATTATCGTTACCTTGTAATTGGGAATTTTCCCCTTGGGTATAATAAAGTATTATTAATTTTTATTACTATTATTACAATTGTAGCCTCATCAAAGTTGACCACATATCTGGAAAGAGCCATCATTGAATATGAACATGTTTTCTTTCTAGTGAAAAATACCCCATTTAGTGTGCTTTCGAATGACATATCAACTTTTGTGCTTGCTGCTTCTGCCCTAATATCATGGCTAACTAGAAAACGACGAAAAAGTCGAAATATTTCTAACCTAAATTTGTTCTATTTTGAAGCTCTTTATAATTGAATATTGAAATAATTTTCATGGAAATCATGAATTCATCTGTCGGTCTTGTCGATTCGGAATAATTTGAAGGAATAAACCAAATTTTATACAGATTGTTGAGTGATGATCAGAGAGCGCCGTATTTATTCTATTTTTTGTTGCTATGACGATGCAATCTGTCATCGGTGAATAAAATGAATCGATCAATCAAGATTGATATTAACCTAACCCTGTAAAGAGTTGTAACGAAGTGAATTTCGTTACTAGGTCATCCGGTATAATTCACGCAAATTTTCGGAAGAATTTATTTAAATTCTTCAATATTTCTGACCAGGAGGATATATGGGACACCCTATATGTTCTACGTCGATTTTTGGAAATTTTACTCGGATAAATCCGTATTCCCTGTCGGAAAATTTCATACGTCACCCGGTTTAATCGGCCTGGGTTTTGAGAAAATTTGTTGGAAAAATTTTCATATCGCATATGAAGCGAATTCAATGATCATTTGAAATCCGAGCCTATGTATAAAAACTCCAGAAATTCGTCGCTGGAATGATATCTCCTGCAGATGTTACTTTTTGTATGAGGACTGGAAGTTTGTTTGGAAAACGACGCCGTTTTCGAATGAAATGGGATGGAATTTTGGAAATTCCGATTTAGCCGCCGTGTTAAACACTGTTAGAGATTTGTATTAGAAAATTTCGAGTTGACCACCGAGTTCAACGTTGTTAGAGATTTGTATTAGAAATTCCGAGTTAGCCGTTGCGATTAACGCTGTTTGAAAGTTCTTTCAAAATTCCGATCGAACGAGAGAGTTACAGCCCGAATAATAAACCGTCCGATATTGTTTCGAGCGTGTGACAATTACCGACTTTCGTTCGTGGCGAGCTTTAAACTGAGAAATTGACTCTAAGCCGTTTTTGTGCTTTTCGAAGTGTTCCAAAGCTTGTGCAGTGTGTGCTGCGCCGTACAGGAAAGTCCTCAGAGCTGGTGAGCTGTATTTCCGTATTTCCATAAATTCTTTTATGACCGTAGATTATTCTTCCTGTGTTCCATGATCGTTACTTGTAAATTATGTTTCTTCAATTTCATAATCATCAATCCGAAGAAACAATTAAGTTGAGTCAGTACTGTCCTAGATTATCCGAGATTTAGTCCGACTTGTGTAATTCGGATCTTTCGCAATATTTGCAGCCGGTTATGTCCTTCTGTTTAATATTTGTTCTCATTTATTCGAACCTTAATCGGAATAACTGAAACCATTATTTCCACCGAATATTTAGTATACCCTGAAGTATGGAGTATCGTGTCGGTACTTCAATGTCCCTCGAGTGAAGTTCGGACGCTGTTGTTCATTGTGGCCTAGCCTTATGAGTGATGCCTGCTGAACTTTATACGTTGAGGAAAGGGGTCAATATCTTTTAGTAGTCTGTCACGAGTTCGAGTCACAGTTCAGTGACAATGAGATTTCAGGTCCCGATTTTTCCACCGTTGGTGACCTTGCCCATCATTCCCAGACCAAGGTTTCTTTTTTGTTAATATCCCACCACACAGTAACATTTTGGTGGATGCGCCATTCTTTACTTCGGATACTCCACCATAACCCCCTTTGTATCAATTCCCTCCGACCAAAATTTCTTTTTGGTGGATGCGCCCTTTGAATTCCGAGTTTACTTATTACTTACACCCTAGTCTACGTCATCTTGACTTGGGTTCGGTCTTGACTTACATCTCAACCGGGGTGTTTGGACACTGTTTAGACAGCGCCGTACTACCGCTGAACATCACTAATCTCGATTTCGCGGAACACAGATTAGGGTGTCACCCCGCCGAAACTCTGGACTGAAAACCGTTATATGATTACCATTTTGTATGCTTTCACACTTGTACGCATTTTGACCACGTTTATCATTGCTTTCGACATTTGCCCTGCTTACCGCTTTGTTGTCTAATACACGCTGATTGCTCGCCTCACTCGTTCTTCGTCCGCTTGCCGCCAACACATTATATGTACTTTGATATTGAGAATTATCTGTTTTTTTGTTGAACATAAGACTGTGTCAGACAGTATATTATTATTATCTATCACACTGTATAGAACTGATAGTTGTAAAAAGTTAGACCAGCGTTACATTATAGTGTACAGAATTGGACGTATCGTCAGGGTTAATTTTATTCACTACCTACATAGCCTCCTCCTCCTCACCGGCAGAAGAAATCGACTCTTGCCAATCGCTACCACCTCAGGATCGAACTTTGTCTCCAACTGTGTAAAAGCTACCTGAGGTTGTACGCAGTGAGTGTCATAAGGTATTGCGACCTTATTAAACCCATCGCAATTGGCATCCGAGTTCATTAGCAAATAAAGTTAAAGGCATTATTCTCAACCGGAAAAAAACGTCGTTACAGAATATCAGTGGCGGCCGCTCATAGGAGGCAGAGGAGGCCAGGCCTCCCCAAATTTTACTGCATTATATTTAATTCTTAGTTCAAGTTCAACTATATTATGTTAACCTAAATCAAAAGCAGCAGACCCCATAAGTCCAGCCGCGGAGGCCCAGCTCCAGTCGAGAATCGAGATCGCCTTAAATCTTGGATGTAAAATTTCGAATTTCTGCCGATACGAAGCTGCGTCCAATCAAAATTCGATCTGTAAATCGCGGCCTCGGCCGCCTCGGCGATTAGGAAGGATTGGAATCACTACACTATACCACCTGTTTCTATTTATTTTTAATATCGTACCATAGGGACGATTCAGAAAACAATGTGTGGTCAAAATTAGGCTATTCGGATTTAAAAAATTCACAGAGGTCTATTGAAAGACATAGCAGATAAAATCTCACTTAGGGGTATCAATTAAATTCAAATTATTCGTAAAGCTCGATATTGTAAATTCACTTGATCAGGGTCATAGGCTAGGCAAACTGTAATAGATCAACTATCTAGTGGTATAACTATACCTGAAGTTTTTGACGTATAAAAGGGTTGACAGTTTGTGAAGACCATGTTTTTCAACATAAAAGTTGATTTTTATCGAAAACGGTCGACTATAGAGCGTATGACCAGGAGTATATTCCGAAGAAAACATTGGCGGTTAAAATAGGCGTCTCGAAAACCGTAATTTTTCGATTAGCGTAGAAGTTGGGTAGAAAAACATCACTACCCCTTCAAAACCTTCACCAATTGAGACAAAAAAAAATCCGCACAAAACATTGCTTATTATGATTAGAAAATGCTCACGAAAGCTGTCTTCTGTACGATGAAAGGTTTCGGTGATATTCGCAGAAACCGTCTTTTTGAACGCTCGTACTACTTACAGGAGGGCTTTATCATTTCGTCACGATGTCTGTATTTTTCGAATTTTGAGCCGAAAATGGTCTCGATCGACTATGTTCGACTCACTGATGACGAATCCGTCGGAAAATTCGAGTCTGTCGATAACGATAACTCTCGAACGGATCAACCTAGAGACTTGAAATTTTCAGTGTAGTTTCAGATCCCAAATGCCTCGGTTGGGTTCGTTAATGGGCAGAATTCCACCAGGGGTTCCGTAAATATGGCCGATCAAAATTTTGTTGTCCTGATTACTTCGAAACTACAGATTCGATCGAGATGAAACTTTGCACTCGAATGGAGAATGAGGTGTTCAAGCCACATGTGGAATTTTGTCCAGATCGCATGACCAGAACCACAGAAACCATGGAAAATTGTAACTTTTGAGCGGAAAGGCCTAGGAACATGAAATTTTCAGGGTGGGTTTGGATCGCAAATATTGCGGTCACGTTCATCAATGAGCAAAATTAGACTAGGGGTTCCGTAAATATGGCCGTTCAAAATATTATTTTCCTGATATTTTTGAAACTACTGATCGGATTGGAATGAAATTATGCACCTGGCTGAGGAATAATGTATTCAAACTACGTGCAGAATTTTGTCCAGATCGCATCACCAAGACCATAGATACAGTAGAAAATTCTAGCGAATTATCGAAAAAAACTTGATCAGCTGAAGCACTGACATGAAGTCTTGAGTTTCGCCTAAGAATTTTTTTGACAGCTGTCGAAAATTCCTTCAATTGATTTCTAAATCTGGAAAATGCGAATCTACCTACACGAGCGCTCAAAAGTTCCTGCCTTCACGCAGTGCTTTTCGTAATTTTTTCTATTTCCAATTCGAAAATGGTGCATTTCAAAGGGTAAGTTAATAAAAATTTTTTACATATTTTTGGACGAGCTATCACATCCTGAAATTCTGCGCATATATTATGAAACACCCTGTCTTTTTTGCTTGGCCTCCTCTGATTGAAAGCTCACGAGCCGCCACTGCAGAGTATGTGGAACTGTTTGTAAAGACTACTTGAATAAAAATTGTGAAAACTCTTACGGTCCTTCGAAAACAAAACCCAATATACCTGATTACAGTCCCAATTCGTGTTGGCAGTAGCAACACAGATTTTATGAAAACATGTGAAGAAAACAGGTTAGGTACTGCTACTTGAAACAATTGTTCAGAATGTCCACCGCCTTGTTCAATACCTTTTACACATCGTTCTCGCACTGAATCTACAAAGCTTCGAAGTACACAACGTTTCTGACGCATTTCTCCACAACACACATTTATTCTTTCGATCAGATCCTCTCGAGTCTTAACGCGAACTTGATATAATTTTTCTTTCAAGGTGTTCCAGACATAAAAATCGAAAGACATAAAAATCTCCTAGTTCGCTGATTTTCTCTATAGTTTATGTAAATTGTTTTTCAGAGTTGTTACTCTTTATTTGGGTGTATTTTGGGTTGTATATGATATATTTTGTATAGGTATGAACTTTCGGGAGGTTAAGTGTAAGAGTAGCCTACTGGCTGAACTTCGCCTCTTGGGAGCTCAATTTATCTGTAAAAAATTTCGAAAAGCACTGCCGTGAAGGCAGGAGCTTTTGAGCGCTCGTACATGCACCTTGTAGGTAGATTCGCATTCTCCAGTTTTACAAACAAATTGGAAAGATTTTGACAGCTGTCAAAGAAAATTTCAAACCAACGCGAAAATCCAGACTTCACGTCAGTGCTTTGGGTCCATTTTTTCGATAATTCGCTAGAATTTTCTACGGTATCTATGGTCTTGGTAATGCAATCTGGACAAAATTATACATTATTCTTCATATATGTGCGAAATTTCATTTCAATCCAATAAGTATTTTCGAAATTATCAGAAAAAATATAGTTTGAACGGCAATATTTACGGAACCCCTAGTCTAATTTGGCTCATTGATAAAAAGGATCGCGAAATTCGCGATCCGAACCTATCCTGAAAATTTCAAGTCACTAGGCCTTTTTGTTCGAAAGTTATGATTTTCTATGGTTTCTATGATTCTGATCATACGATCTGGAAGAAATGTAGCTCGAATATATAATTCTCAATTTAAATTCAAAATTTCGTCGAGATTGAATCCATAATTTCGAAATGATCAAGAAAACTGAATTTCAAACGGCCATATTTACGGAACCCCTAGTCTTATTTTGCTCATTGATACACGTGAACGCTACATTTACGATCCACACCTATCCTGAAAATTTCAAGTCTCTAGGCCTTTCCATTACAAAGTTATAATTTTCTATGGTTTCTATGGTTCTGGTCATGCGAGCTGGACAAAATTCTGCATGTAGTGATGTGTAATTATCCATCTGAGTGCAGAATTTCACCTCGATCGAATCAGTAGTTTCGGAGTAATCAGAAAAACAAAATTTCGAGCGGCCATATTTACGGAACCCCTTGGCGAATTTTGCCCAATAACGAACTTAACCGCGGCATTTGAGATTCGAACCTACCCTGAAAATTTCAAGTTTCTAGGACATTCCGTTCGAGAGTTATCGTGTATACGGCTGGCCGGCCGGCCGGACGGACGGACGGACAGACTCGAATTTTTCGACGGATTCGTCATCAGTGAGTCGAACATAGTCGATTGAGACATAGAGATTGAGACTTGTTTTCGTAAAATCTGTATTATTAAAATTCAGTTTATTTCTTCAAATTCTTTTGAATCGACAGATAAATTAATGATTTCCATGAGGATTAGGTAGGTACTTCAATTATAGAAAGCACTGCCGTGAAGTCAGGAGCTTTTGAGCGCTCGTTTATGCACCTTGTGGATAGATTCGCATTTTCCAGTTCAAGAAACCATTTGAAAAAATTTTTGACAGCGGTCAAAAAAAGTTTCAAACTCAGCTGAAACTACAGACTTCACGTCAGTGATAAGTGACCAATTTTGAACGGTATCTATGGTATTGGTAATGCGATTTGAACAAAATTTCGCACGTAGTTTGAATTCATTATTTTCCATCTTTGTGCATTATTCCATTCTAATTCAATTAGTAGTTTCGAAAATTATCAGGAAAAAATATTTTGAATTTTGAATTCATACATCTATTAAAACACATTAATACCGAGATCATTAGCTGTATCACAAGCCCGATACACAGGTGCCCGCTGGAGTATGTTGATCCGAGGGGTGGGCAGGTTGAACGCTAGTAGTTACCTGGTCATCATTCTTGGAACATGGATGTTGACTCAAGAGAGCAGGAAAGGGCAGTCTATCCTACCGCTAAGGAGCTTCTGCGCGAACTTTGAGCACTTTAGGTTCTGACGCGTAAGGAAAGTCGATACTCTCATTTCTGCCATGATGCCTGATAGATCAGCTCTATGCTCGGGATACCTGCCTGTTTTTCTGAACAAGACATATTTCAGAAACTTTCTCTGAATTCGTTCGATAGGTGTAAGATGGGCAGCATATATTAATAATAATAATAATAATAAATCAAGGATCCTAATACCCAATCCGACAAATGCAGGAAGTGTCAACAAAAATCAGAGACAATTCAGCATAATATAACATCTGGCTATAGCGCGCTGGCTAATACCCATTACCTGCATAGACATAATCAAGTGTGCAACATCGTCCACCAGAAACTGGCGAACAAGTTCGGTCTTCTCAACACCTTTACACCATACTATAAGTATCAGCCACAGATGGTTCTCGAGAATGACAATTTTAGACTTTACTACGATAGGTCCATTATCACCGATAGACAGGTGACGAATAACAGACCAGATATTGTAGTATTGGATAGAAGAGTCAACTCGGTCTTCCTCGTTGATGTAGCGGTTCCGAACACTCACAACATTATCAATAAATATCAGGAGAAGATGGCTAAGTATGCGGATCTCGCCATCGAAATCAAACAAATGTGGCATTGCCAGAAAGTGGAAATCGTTCCAGTGATAATATCATCAACCGGAGTGGTGCCCAAGACTCTGCACGAAAGTATCGCTAATCTGGGACTACCTAAAAACACCTATTCAGACATCCAGAAGGCTGTTATATTGAACACCTGTCATACAGTACGGAAGTTCACAATGTAAATTGAGTCTAATCTCCTTGGTACTTCGTACCCGGGATAGGCCAATGATACCAGCTTTGAGCTGAGTTTGGTAGCACCAACAAACGAAATAATAATAATAATATCTTTATTCATTCCCTAAGACATTCACATGTATGAGACATGTCAAAAAAGAACATGGAGATCTCAAAAAAAGAAAAAAATACCCAGTATGTTCGGATAAGAAGAGAAAAAAAATATATATATATATAAACACCAAGTTACAAAGGATCGTTCAGGTATTCATTCAAACTATAATAGTCTTTTCCACACAGCATAGATTTAGTTTCCCTCTTGAAACAGACAAAGTTCAAAGTCTTAAAACCTTCTGGTAACTTATTGTATACCTTAATACCTTGATAATTAGGTGAATGTTCAAATTTGGTAGTTCGATGCTTAGGCAATGACAGGATTTCCGCATTTCGCGTTCTATAAGAATGATGACTAGACAATTTCTCCAGTGTTTCTGAATTCTGTCTGATCAAGAGCAGTAACTTATGGATATAAATACATGGAACTGTTAGAATCTTATTCTCAACAAAGAGAGGCCTGCATGAGGACCTCGAGTCAATACCGAAGATCAAGCGCAGGACCCTCTTCTGAGCAACAAAGATTCTATTCACATCAGTGGAATTGCCCCACAGTAAAATATTGTAAGATATATGACTGTAAACCAAACAGTAGTACAAATTAAGCAGACATTCAGTAGAAAAACAATTTTTAACACGGTATATTGCATAATAGGATGAATTTAATTTCTTACTCAGTATATCAATGTGATGAGTCCACCTGAGATATTCGTCAATGTATATACCTAAAAACTTGATACATTCTTCAGATCTTATTGAAGCGTTGGAAAAGGTGATAGTCAAAGGGTCATGCCCAATGTTTTTGTTAGCGAAATAAATGCATTTAGTTTTATCAAAATTTACCAAAAGTGCATTTTTTCGGCACCAATCGATGAAGCTTTGAACAACACATTTACAGGCGTTAACAAGTCCAGCGACATTCGAGGCAGTAATGGCAACAGAAAAATCATCTGCAAAAATAAGCACCAGTACCGATTTCAGGTATTCTGGCAGATCATTGATGAAAAGAATGAATAAAAGTGGACCCAGGACAGAACCCTGGGGCACTCCAGACGTAGTGTCATACTTTTTGCCGAAAATATTCTTAACCCTAACCTTCATGGTCCTACCGGAAATATAACTGAACAACCAGTCGAGAAATACTCCTCTTAATCCTTAATTATAAAATTTTTCCCTAATTAATTCGAAGGAAAGAACATCGAATGCACAGGAAAGTTCGAAGAATAACCCTGCCACAAATCGACCCTCGTCCAGACTTTTATGAACAAATTCAGTGAATTTAAATGCTGCTGTCTCCGTAGAACGACCAGACCTAAACCCATGTTGAGAATCAGAAATGACACTGTATCTATCCAAAAAATGTGTAATTCTCTTAAGAACTATATTTTCAATTACCTTAGAAATAACGCTCAGCATGGATATGGGTCGGTAATTAGAAATGTTATGAACGTCATTTTTATTCTTCAAAACAGGTACAACTATCGAAGTCTTGAGGAGACTCGGAAATACGCCATTAGTGACAGATAAATTGATAAGATGAGCTAGGTGTTTTATTGGACACCATATCAAATTCGTGTACTCCAATTTACTCACAACAAGCGAAAAGTAAACGCTCCTGAGAGCGGACAAATCATCGAACTCTCTGAAGCTTCTAAACATGAATCCCAGTGACCTACAAGAAGAGGCACAAATCTCTTCAACATGTGGAACAAAACTCAATTCGCTGTCGAAAAGGACTCCCAGGTCACGAAAGCGGTCTCCGGCTGAAATCAGAGATCCACACCTATCCTGAAAATTTCAAGTCCCTAAGCCTTTCCGTTCGAAAGTTTCAATTTTCTATGATTTTAATGGTTCTAGTCATGCGATCTGGACAAAATTTAGCTTGAATATATATTTCTCCATCAAAATATTTAATCACGTCACAATCTGGAGCTAGTGACTAACGGAAATAAAAACAACCTAAAGATTGTCTCATGGAACACAAACGGTCTACGAGCCCGTAGATCTGAAATAGAAGAAATAATATCCGAGAAACAACCGGATATTATTTCCATTCAGGAGACGAGACTATCTACAAGAAATAGAATTTCATTTCCCGACCATGAAATATACAGAAATGACAGAAATTGTACAGGAGGGGGCGTAGCCCTAATAGTCAAGAGGAACATCGACCACTATTTTGACGATGTACTGAATAATGGACAAATAGAAGCCGTCTCGATTATAGTTAATACGAATCGAGGACAAATGAAAATTACGTCAGCCTACAAACCACCCCAAAATGACTTAAAAGAGGAAGATCTGAAGAAGATGCTTGAATCCACAGAGACTTAGAATGGGAAACTGTCACAGATTTCCTAAAAAAGAAGGCCGAGAAGATATTTGAAAAAGCAAGTCAACACCCAAATGATGAGCTGAGAAGACTAGTTGACTACAACCCCGCAAAAGATGTGGTTAGGATACCCACCTATCACAAAAGACCCAGAGATCAACTACGTAGAAACAGAAATTGAGTAATCTCAATTTAAATTATCCAGAAGAAGAGACCCCTATGAAATTCAAATTCATAGATAACACAATTATCACACGACAAAGATCGTGATAGAGATACGAACAACAAGAGTCAAAAGGTTAGTAGGTTATAAATGCCCGGAATCTAAAACAGCAGGTTAGGTTTAGTTAGAGTAGGTCGTGCTTCACACGAAGTCTCACACTGTTCTATCTATCGGAGATAGTTCGTCCATGAGGATTCCCCCTGACTAAACAAAAAAAAAAAAAAAAAAAAAAAAAGATGCTTGAAGGAAACTACCAGAACATCATTATTGGTCAAGAAGTACGCCGAAAAACTAAATGCCATAGTATTAGGATTTATTATTATTAGGATATATTAGGATATTATAGCCATTCAGGAGACGAGACTATCTACAAGAAATAGAATTTCATTTCCCGACCATGAAATATACAGAAATGACAGAAATTGTACAGGAGGGGGCGTAGCCCTAATAGTCAAGAGGAACATCGACCACTATTTTGACGATATACTGAATAATGGAAAAATAGAAGCCGTCTCAATTATAGTTAATACGAATCGAGGACAAATGAAAATTACGTCAGCCTACAAACCACCCCAAAACGACTTAATAGAGGAAGATCTGAAGAAGATGCTTGAAGGAAACTACCCGAAAATCATTATTGGCGATATGAACTGCAAGTCAAGAGAATGGAATAGCAGAACTGAAAACCAAAATGGGAAGAAGCTTAAGAAGTACGCCGAAAAACTAAATGCCATAGTATTAGGACCTGAAATTTCGACCTACCTGTCCAGAAGTAATGGCCTACCGGACGTATTAGATATCGTCATAATGAAAGATATTACCCAAGATTTCACACTCGATACTTTAGAAGAGGGCACATCAGACCACAACCCAATAGAACTCAGATTGGGACACAGACCGATAACAGAAGAACTTCAAACGAAAGACTTCACAGACTGGCAAAAGTAGAGTGAAATACTCCAGAAGAAAATTACAGAAATTCCACAGATAAGAACCCCTGGAGAACTAGAGGATGAAGTTGAAGAATTAGAAACCCAAATAATTAAGCCTACGAGAAAAGTACCAGAAGAATCGAAAGGCCAGCCCCGAAACATTCACATGGTGAAACCCCAAAAGCAGTAAAAGAGCTTATAAAGAGGAATAGAAAACTCAGAAAGAACTACAGAACTTCACATCGAGAAGAATACAAGAAAGAGCTGAATAAACACAGTCAAGTGCTGAAAAATGCACTGAGGGAACTGAGAACAGACAGATGGAACCAAAGAGTTAGAGAGCTAAACACCATAGACCACTTAGCATGGAAGATGCAAAAGTGCTTACGACGCGAGAAAACCGAAATTCCCCCTCTACACGGAGCTAATAGGATGGCCTACTCAAAGCTTGAAAAAGCCGAAGCACTGGTCGACGCAATAGAACGAGAAGCCAGAATCAACTACAGAGAAGACGATGACAAAGAAGACTTAGAAGAAGAAGTCGAAGGAAATGAAGAATTGATGTTGGAACCGCCGGAAGGCGATATCATTCCAAACCCAACAACACCAACGGAAATTGAAGAAATCATCAAGAAATTGAAAGACAGAAAAGCTCCAGGAAAAGACAAAGTAACAAACTTTATGTTACGGAAATCGCACAGAAAAGGAATAGCAGCGCTAATCAATATAGCAAACGGAGGGATGAAAACAGAATACTATCCGGAAAGATGGAAAACAGCAGAAGTAATTGTGTTCAATAAGCCAGGAAAAGATAGAAAATTCCCACAAAACTACAGGCCGATAAGTCTACTGTCAGCACCGGAACAATTTGGATTCAGAAGAAATCATTCCACAGAACTTCAACTGTTAAGGATCACTGAATATGTCACTGAAGGATTTCAGAATAAACAAGCCACAGGATTAGTGCTATTAGATGTCGAGAGAGTCTTTGACCGAGTTTGGCACGAAGGACTTGCCTACAAGATGATGATGGCAGGCTACACCACCAAAACCTGCAAGATAATAAGAAACTACCTGAGGAACCGGAATTTTTATGTCAAAATAGACGACACATTATCTACCACCAGACAAGTAGAAGCAGGAGTGCCCCAAGGATCAGTTCTAGGACCTCTGCTCTACAACATATATATCTACGATATTCCTAAGAACCCAAGGAATCTGCTAGCCCTTTATGCAGACGACACGGGAATAGCCTTCAGACATCGACGACCAGATGTCATACACAGAAGACTGCAAGAAGCACTAGAAGATTTAGAGGAATGGTTCATTAAATGATAAATTCAAATGAATATCAAAAGGAGCCAAGATATTCTACTACAGAAGCGGAGACTTGAAATTAATTCCAACCTACAGATAGATGGAGAAGAGATAAAATGGGAAAATGAAGTCAAATATCTAGGAGTAAAACTAGATAAAGGGCTAACATGGAAAAACCATATAAAATATGCAGTGGATAAAACAAACTCAGCAATGAGTAGACTTTACCCACTGCTAGGAAGAAGAAGCCAAATGAACCAAAGCACGAAGCAACGAATGATCAAGTCAATTGCAAGACCCCAACTAACATATTGCTCGGCGGCATGGGGCCATACAGCCAATAACCATATAAAGAAGATTCAAGCAACAGAGAATAAACTGCTCAGAGCAGCAATGAATATGCCGTGGTTCGTAAGAAACCAACAAATCCACAGAGACTTAGAATGGGACACTGTCACAGATTTCCTGAAAAAGAAGGCCGAAAAGATATTTGAAAAAGCAAGTCAACACCCAAATGATGAGCTAAGAAGACTTGTTGACTACAACCTCGCAGAAGATGTGGTTAGGATACCCACCTATCACAAAAGACCCAACGATCAACTATGTAGAAACAGAAATTGAGAAATCTCAAGTTAAATTATCCAGAAGAAGAGACTCCTATGAAATTCAAATTCATAGGTAACACAATTATCACACGACAAAGATCGTGATAGAGATACAAACAAGAAGAGTCAAAAGATCAATAGGTAATAAATGCCCGGAATCTAAAACAGCAGGTTAGGTTTAGTTAGAGTAGGTCGTGCTGCACACGAAGTCTCACACTGTTCTATTCATCGGAGATAGTTCGTCCGTAGTTCTGAAATTATCAAAAAACTAAGTTTCAAACGATCATATTCACGGAGAGTCTAATTTTGCTTATCAATGAACGTGACCGCGAAATTTGAGATCTAAACCTCCCTTTCCGTTCCAAAGTTATAATTTACTATAATTTCTATGGTTCTGGTACTGCGATCTAGACAAAATTCTGCATGTAACTTAAATGCGACATTCTCCATCTAATTTCAGATTTTTACCCAGATCGAATCGGTAGTTTAGAAGTAATCAGGAGAATTAAATTTCGAGCGGCCATATTCACGGAACCCCTGGTCGAATTTTACCCAATAACGCACTCAACTGCAGCATTTGAGATTTCAACCTACCCTGAAAATTTCGAGTTTCTAGGTCATTCCGTTCGAGAGTTATCGTGTATACGACCGGACAGACGGACACACTCGAATTTTCCGACGGATTCGTCGTCAGTGAGTCGAACCTTGTCGATCGAGAACATTCTCGGCTTGAAATTCGAAAACTACAGACATCGTGACATAGGACATAGCACTCGTGTAAGTAGAACGAGCGCTTAAAAAGCTTCAAAATAGAGAAAATTTAGGTTTGGAATATTTCGACTTTTTCGTTGTTAGCCATGATATTAGGGCAGAAATCATGAGGCATGAAATCACAAAAAAAAGAACATTCGTTCTTCAACGTATTCCTTAATCAACTCAAGTTAAACATAACGATGAAGTTGAAAAATCCGAATATATTTTCAGGATACTTCAAATCAAAGTATGTACACATTCTTTTCGTCACAGAAGTGTTGAAAACTTTTTTGATGTCGTTGTGTCGCATTTTCTTCAGGCAGAGCAATAAATATTTTCCGAATGATCATTTAACGCTGATACTGATAACCCAAGAGAAGGATGTATGATTGGCGAAGACCCAGTTCATGCGTAGGGAGGTGTTGGGGGTGTTTCCAAATGCTATATAGATCTTGAGGGATGCGAAGCTGCACATAGTGTTATCAGCGCGGCTCTTCACATCACTAACTCCAGTTATAGTCATCGGCGTGGCTGGCGGTTTCAACAGGTGCCCCGAGTGCAGGGGTAAGCCGATTTTTTAATTTCAGCGAGTTTCACGCTTCAGGAAAGCTTCGCAGTTGGTTAGTTAACTCAGATTTTCCTCTCGAAAAATTATCGAAGTTTCACAAATCTGCGGCCCCAGCTTCTAAAAATATGGTATGGCCTTTACGTTCACTAAGCTCGGTTTTAGCGTCGAAATATTTTGAACTCAATTCTATACATGCTCATGTTACTTCTCTGACAATAAGTTAACTTATATTGAAATTAAAAACTTAAGTTATGCAGGTGGACGATCAATTATTGTAGCATAACGTTGTTGAAACTTCGCGAATTCAAACAAATTAGGAATAACGTTGGTTGGATTAACTGATCGTAATAAATTGAAATACGTTCAAATCTTTAATTCAAAAATATAACTACCAATATATTGAAAAATTATAAAAGCACTGCCGTGAAGTCAGGAGCTTTTGAGCGCTCGTACATGCACCTTGTAGGTAGATTCGCATTTTCCAGTTTTAGAAATCAATTGAATGAATTTTCGACAGCTGTCAAAAAAATTCTGGAACTTAGGCGAAACTCCAGACTTCATTTCAGTGCTGCAGCTGATCAATTTTTTTTCGATAATTCGCTAGAATTTTCTACGGTATCTATGGTCTTGGTGATGCGATCTGGACAAAATTTTGCACGTAGTTTGAATTCATTATTCCTCAGCTAGGTACATAATTTCATTCCAATCCGGTCAGTAGTTTCGAAGCTATCAGGAAAATAATATTTTGAACGGCCATATTCACGGAACCCCTAGTATAATTTTGCTCGTTGATGAACGTGACCGCGATATTCGCATTCCAAATCCACCCTGAAAATTTCAAGTTCCTAGGCCTTTCCGTTCGAAAGTTACAATTTTCTTTGGTTTCTATGGTTCTGGTCATGCGATCTGGACAAAATATTGCTTTAATATTTCATTCTCGATTAAAATACAAAAATTCATCTCGATCGAATCGGTAGTTTCGAAATTATCGAGAAAACAAAATTTCAAACTACCGTATTCACGGAACCCCTAGTATAATTCTGCTCATTGATAACCGTGAACGCGACATTTTAGATCCACACCTATCCGTAAAATTTCAAGTCCATAGGCCTTTCCGTTCGAAAGTTATGATTTTCTATGGTTTCTAATGTTCTGGTCATGTGATCTGGAGGAATGTAGCTTGAATATAAATTTCTCCATTAGTATACAAAATTTCGTCAAATTTCTGTAGTTTTGAAATTATCAAGAAAAATTTCAAACGACCATATTTACGGAAACCCTAGAATAATGTTGCTCATAGATGAACGTGATCAGTAGATTCGAGATCCCCACCTATCCTGAAAATTTCAAGTCCCTAGGCGTTTCCGTTCAAAAGTTACAATTTTCTATGGTTTCTATGGTTCTGGTCATGCGATCTGGACAAGCATGTAGCTTGAACACCTCATTTTCCATTTGAGTGCAAAATTTTATCTCGATCAAATCTGTAGTTTTCAAGTAATCAGGGAAACAAAACTTTGAACGGCCATATTTACGGAACCCCTTGTGGAATTTGGCCCATGAACGAACTCAACCGAGGCATTCGGGAACTGAACCCACACTGAAAATTTCAAGTCTCTAGGTTGTTCCGTTCGAGAGTTATCGTGCTTACGGACGGACGGACAGGCTCGAATTTTCCGACGGATTCGTCATCAGTGAGTCGAACATAGTCGATTGAGACCATTTTCGGCTCAAAATTCGAAAAATACAGACATCGTGACGAAATGATATAGCCCTCGTGTAAGTAGTACGAGCGCTCAAAAAATAAACCCAAAAACAATTGACGTTTTAGCTCCTTCCACATGCTCGAACTGATAGTCACCCTTCATCAAAGATGATTCTTAAAGCTTCCGAAAAAGCTCTGAGCAGCCAAGGGATGAATTCTTCAATTTTCAGATTCTACTCTGTTCGAAATGTAAACGGTCAGAATTCTAGGAGTATGTAGTTGAAATAATTGCATAAAGGGAATAATGGTTTATTATTTCATAAGGAGGAAAAGTGTCACTTTTCATGGCAAGCTTGTGTTTAATTGAAAGCGAGCCATAAAAAGTCACTTCTCCAACATATATTGTTATGGTTCGTTGAAGCTGTAATAATGTAAAATTTTGGAATTTATGAAAACCACAATATTCAAAGAATTTTGTTTCAATTTTATATTTTAATTTTTTTTCCCGAGAGTCTATTTCAAGGAGGGTTCTGAAGGTGAAAACACAAAAGAAATGTTTTCACAAAATTATATAATCAGCATCTGATTCAACTATCAAAATAAACCAAAACTAATATATCTAATCTCTGAAAAATCGTTCAATGGGTGAGTGCACTGACTATATGTTCTAGTATCTCCAATTTCAATTTTCCTTCTTCTAACCAGCACGCCGTTTCGATATTTCCTTCAATTCAATCTACGAATCTACTCTTGACCACGTTCCAAATACTATTTATTATACTTTTCTTCTAGCAAAACCAATCTTTCTGCAAACTTTTAATAAAAATCGATCTTTTACCTTGACGTTTCTTCCAATTGTCAACTGGCCTGCTTTATTCCTTCCAAACTATTCAATATCGCATTCCTATGGTATGCCAACATTCTTGATACATTTTTCATCTTTACATGCACATGTTCATTTTGACATTCTTCATAAACATAACTGAACTGAACTTAACTATTTAAAATTAATAACTTTAACCAATTCATATTTTTCCTTTCGAATAAAAGGAGCCCTCTTTGAAAATACATCAATACAACAATCCATAAATTCAGCGAACTTCCCAAATTGACTATACGATGTTTGAAGGTTCTTGAATTTTGGTGATATAATTTTAATCTATTTTATTTTAAATTCTTGAAACTTTTGAGAAATATAACCATTTTCAATTTTCATAACAATATACAGGGTGTCTACTTTTGAAAGGGCCAATTTTCAAGGGAAGATCATACATAAGATTCACAACAAAAAATGTCATATAACACATGGTCGAAATGTTGATGGTTTTTCTTCAATTTACAATTCTTGATTTCACGAAATATTTCAAGTTTTTCTATAAAATCAATCATACTTCAGTTATCCTTTGAGCCTCATCAGATTTGACCACATATTTGGAAACAAGCTACAAAATTCTTATTTCGGGCGTGGTAAGGAGGTGAATGTCACGATTCTGAAGTTAACGAAACCAGTCATATGGTTTTCAATGGTTCTATCGATAAAAAATCATTAATTATGGACATGTTTTCTTTTCAGCAAAAACTACTTCATTCAGTGTGCTTCCGAATGACATTTCAACTTTTGTGCTTGCTGCATGTCTTCTGCCCTAATATCATGGCTAACAAGATAACCACGAATAAGTCGAAATATTCCGAACCTAAATTTTCTCTATTTTGAAGCTCTTTATGATTGAATAGTGTAGTTATTTTCATAGAAATCATGAATTCATCTGTCGAATCAAAATAATTTGAAGGAATAAACTAAATTTCAATAACACAAATTCAATGAAAACATAAGAAGAAAGACAACTTCTACTACTTATATTAGGTGTACAACTTTGCTTCCGCCGTTTTTTCCCCAAATTCGAGGCTTTATTGTAAAGAACTGGTTGAACATTTATGATTCCAAGTATTGTCCATCGCTGGCCTCTACGTTCCCCCATCTTTCGGGCAGCATACAAATCCTGCGTTGAAAAAACTGGTCATCTTGTGAATCGATCCACGAATTGATCCAATTTTTTACTTCTGCATAAGACCGGAAGTGCTGGTCAGCCAGGCCGTGTGCCATCGATCGAAACAAGTGATAGTCCGAGGGAGCAACGTCTGGAGAATACGGCGGGTGGGGTAGGACTTCCCATTTCAAAGTTTTCAAGCATGTCTTGACCACTTTCACAACATGGGGTCGAGCATTGTCATGCTGTAAAATCACTTCATCTCGCCTCTCGTTGTATTGCGGCCGTTAGTCTTTCAATGCTTGGCTCAAACGCATTAATTGCGTTCGATAACGATCGCCTGTGATTGTCTTGATCAAGTAATGCCTCCAATTCTGCATCTTCGAAAACCTTCTCTCTTCCACTGCCATGCTGGTCTTCGACGTTTACATCGCCGTTCTTGAAGCGTTGAAACCACTCTCGGCACGTTTTTTCACTAAAAGCTGCCTCACTATAGGTATTTGAGAGCATTCGATGAGCCTCAGCCGCAGATTTCTTCATGTTAAAGCAGAAAATTAAAAATTCCCGCAAATGACGAAAATTCGGCTAGTAATCTGACATGTTCAATCGAAAAAACTTTATGATGCAGACACAAATCGACTAATATTTCGATGGCGTTATGTTAACGAATACCTAAGCTTATTGTATGACATCTACGATCTATTTATTTCAACGACTACTTACCGCTACAGCCAGCTATTGCAAAACGGCGGAAGCAAAGTTGTACACCTAATAAAAATTGTTCTAATTGTCCACCTCCTTGTTCAATACCTTTTAAACATCGTTCTCACACTGAATCTACAAACCTTGGAAGTTCACAACATTTCTGACGCATTTCTCCACAACACAAATTTATTCTTTCGATCAGATCCTCTCGAGTCTGAACGCGAATTTGATATACTTTTTCTTTCAAGGTGTTTCAGGCATAACAATCCAAAGTCGTGAGGTCGGGGCTGCTTGGTGGCAATCTTACCGGATCGTACCTCCCAATCCATGGAACCCCTGAATATTCATTCATTAAGTCCCGCAAATTCCGGCTTTGGGAGTCATGGTTGGTAAACTTTTCTGACCAGTAATACTTCCCGATCGGCTCAACGCTGAAGAATTCATTACATCAAGCCAAAGCAGCTTAACGAACATATTGGATGAAATGCCCCTTGCTAACAGACAAAATGGTTTCAAATGGATGGCTGCCCAGCACATAATAGACGGAATATACGGGTCTTAATGAATCAATATTTTGGAGTGCAATGGATTGTGGGGTACGGTCCGGTAAGATTGCCACCAAGGTGCCCCGACAATAGCCCTTTAGATTTTTATGTCTAGAATACCTTGAAAGAAAAAGTATATCAAATTCTCGTTCAGACTCGATAGGATCTGATCGAAAGAATAAAATTATGTTGTGCATAAATGCGTCAGAAACGTTGTGAACTTCGTAGGTTTGTAGGTTCAGTGCGAAAACGATGTGTGAAATGTATTGAATAAGGCAGTGGACATTTCGTACAATTGTTATAAGTAGTATTAGACTACCTTCTTCACATATTTTCCTAGAATCTGTATCATTAAAATTTAGTTTATTCCTTCAAATTATTTTTATTCGACAGATAAATTCACGATTTCCATGAAAATAACTTCAATATTCCATCATAAAGAGCTTCAAAATAGAGCAAATTTAGGTTTGGAATATTTCGACTTATTCGTTGTTATCTTGTTAGCCATGATATTAGGGCAGAAGCCAAGCAGCAAGCACAAAAGTTGATATGTCATTCGAAAGCCAACTAAATGGGGTATTTTTTGCTGAAGAGAAAACATATCCATAATTGTTGATTCTTCATCGATAAAACCATTGGAAAAATATGACAGGTTTTGTTCACTTCAGAATCGTGACATTCATCTCCTTACCACGCCCGCAATAAGTATTTTTTTGGCAGACAGAAATTCTTCTCTTGTAGAAAATTTAATGTTGTTGCCAAATACGTGGTCAAGTCTGACGAGGCTCTAAGGATAACTGAAGTATAATTGATTTTATGGTAAAACTTGGAATATTTCGTGAAGTCAAAAAAGATTAAATTGAAGAATAACCGTCAACATTTCGACCATGTGTTATATGACATTTTTTGTTGTCAATCTTATGTATGATCTCCTCCTGAAGTTTGGGCATTTTAAAAGTAGTATATGTATATTTTTGAGCGCTCGTACATCTTACACGAGGAATATTGGCTATATCATTTCGTCTCGATGTCTGTATTTTTCGAATTTTGAGCCGAAAATGGTCTCAATCGACTATGTTCGACTCACTGATGACGAATCCGTCGTAAAATTCAAGTCTGTCCGTCCGGCCGTCCGTCCGTAAGCACGATATCTCTCGAACGGATCAACCTAGAGACTTGAAATTTTCAGTGTAGGTTCAGATCCCAAATGCCTCGGTTAAGTTCGTTAATGGGCAGAATTCCATCAGGGGTTCCGTAAATATGGCCGTTCAAAATTTTGTTCTCCTGATTACTTCGAAACTACAGATTCGATCGAGATGATACTTTGCACTCGAAAATTGTAACTTTTGAACGGAAACGCACTGATGACGAATTCGTCATCGAGTCTGGCCGTCCGTCCGTCTACACGATAACTTTCGAACAGAATGTCCTAGAGACTTGAATGTCCTAGAGACTTGAAAGGTTCGAATCTTGAATGCCGCAGTTGAGTTCGTTATTGGGCAAAATTCGCCAAGGGGTTCCGTCAATATGGCCACTCGAAATTTTGTTTTTCTGATTACTTCGAAACTACAGATTCGATCGAGGTGAAATTTTGCACTCAGATTGAGAATTACGTGTTGAAGCTACATGCACAATTTGGTCCAGCTCGCATGACCAGAACCACAGAAACCATAGAAAATTATAACTTTGTAATGGAAAGGCCTAGGGACTTGAAATTTTCAGGATAGGTATGGATCTCGAATGTCGTGGCCACTTTCATCAATGAGCAGAATTAGACTATGGATTTGATCGTGACGAAATTCTGTATTTAAATTGAGAATAATATATTGGAGCTAAATTTTTTCAGATCGCATGATCAGAACCATAGAAACCATAGAAAATCATAACTTTCGAACGGAAAGGCAAAGGGACTTGAAATTTCCCGGATAGGTTCGGATCGCGAAATTCGCGGTCACGTTCATCAATGAGCGAAATTAGACTAGGGATTCCGTAAATATAGCCGTTCAAACAATTATTTTCCTGATAAGTTCGAAACTACTTATTGAATTAGAATGAAATTTCGCACATAGATGAAGAATAATGTATTCAAACTACGTGGTAAATTTTGTCCAGATCGCATTACCAAGACCATAGATACCGTAAAAAATTCTAGGGAATTATCGAAAAAAAATTGGTCACCTAGGCACTGACTTGAAGTCTGGATTTTCGCCTTTGTTTGAAATTTTCTTTGACAGCTGTCAAAATCTTTCCAATTGGTTTCTAAAACTGGAGAATGCGAATCTACCTACAAGGTGCATATACGAGCGCTCAAAAGCTCCTGACTTCACGGCAGTGCTTTTCTAAACTTTTCTTAGATGTGTACAATGATTGACAAGTCATGTAATATTGATGACAATAAATTACTATTACTATTACTATGCTTTATACCTCACTGTTCTCGAGAAAGTTGCCCAAAACATAGTAAAATTTGACTAGATTTTTCTTGAAGAAAGCAATACCTAAACATTAAGAATTGTTATTGCATAATTCTTTGTATCATCTTGAATTTCATTCCTAGATCTCTACAATTTTTCAGATAACTGATTCTTCAGATTCTTGACCGAAAGGAAAATTTATAAATTCCAGCATCTACCTCCATAATATAACCTCTCGATTATTAATCAATGTTGCGTTGTATTGAACCATTATAGTGCGACCACATTCTTGATAATAGGTTATTTTAGTGGCGGTAATCATCTGGAAACAGGACACCACAGTAATATTTATGATTCATGATATTCTCTGCCCCTTCTATACTGTTATCCAATAGAGGTAAAGAGTCCGATATAAACAGTTCGTATGTGGATTTTTTTTTCAAGGACGAATCATTTCTGAGAAAAACTGTCACTTCATTTGTGGAAGCGTTTACTGTTATACGGAAGAATAACTCGACAACAGCCAAATGAGCTTCTGACAGAATCATAGAAGAAACGTAGCCAAATCTGGGGGTGTTCATTCTTTTGAATGTAAATTTCTAATCATTTTATCTGGATATGGAATTTTGAAGTATAGTTTGTGATGTTTCGAAGTTTTAAATACCGACTATATTATCCGAAGGAGAGCTCAGAATACTTACAATATACGAACACGCGGGATCGCAAAATGATCTTAACTATTTTTGGCCAGCGCAATGATCGATCTAGTGGGAAGAACTCTACGTTTCGTAGAAACCACAGAACTCCCCCGTCGTACTTATAAAAATCGTGGGGGAGTCTGGGGAATTCAAACAAAATGTTTAGAACCAAGTAACAAGAGTTTATTGGTTCCGTTGGGGGGGGTTCCCCAACTTCAGGTCAGATGATGAGAATCAGGAAAGACCTGCGAGAAAACATTTTCTGTACAATGAATATCAATAAGTGAAAAATTATATATCACAAGCAGAGGTGAATACTAAAATGGTGGAAACGAAAATCATACATAATAATTGAAAAATAGAAAACTATAAGCATAGGCTATCAACAGGTATGGTATATGGTGATGAGGTTACAGTATAAACAGAAAAGTGTTAAATTCAACAAGGAATTTCCTTCAGAATGATAGGTGCTACAACGTCAACATTCCCAACTTTAATGGTATGGAATGCAACCTAGATTAAAGTGGCGCAATTGTATCCCATATCCCCTTAAACTAAGCATGTGGACATGTGGCAACTAGAAGGGACCAGGACCTTCTCATACCAAGTCTGTAATCCCAGAGGAATAAATCCGAAATATCCTGCAACTGAACGGTAATAACTGGCGCCATCCAACATATTAATGAACCTATAGAAAGAACCTAACACGTGGAACCGAAATATTCATCAACGCACATCGACACCAAAGAATAATCTCACACTATCGTTTCAATATGAAAGAAATCAACAGGACTTACGTGCATACGATTTTCAAATAAAACTGTAATAATATACTAGGGATATTGGAAACCCTTGGTTTCGTTAATTTGCTGAATTCTACGACTAACACTTCGGCGTTTTCAAACATGGCGATATATTATATATTTACCCTGGTTGCTTCTCTTTTGGAACTCTTCTCTGTATCTCAGAGTAACTAACCACCGGCCATCCTCTAGCAAAAAGTAAACACCTTACAAAAATCCGCCTAACCTAAATTCGACCATCGAGAAAAAATAAAAATCACGGAGTATAAAATATTTGACTGGGTTCAGAATATTCGACTGTGTTCTTCTAATCGACTCTGAAATTGGTATTATAAGAAACTTCCTCATTCGCTGGATGATAATCTAGGACCGATCTATTACAAGTTGACATTCTTCAACAAAATACTACTACTCTCGTCGAGTATTTATTCACTTCTTAAGTCTTATTTTACCCAAATAAAAGCTATCTTCGAATTTGATAGTAATTTTTTTCGACTAAAATATTCTGCCGTATGTTCGTTTTAGTTGAGGGAATATGGAATGTCATATTTATATGATACAAGCTGAGCCCTAATTTGGGAAATCAACATCTTGATGTCAATGATTACGATTGAGTTTGATATTTATTTGGTGAAAAATTGCTCCAATAAAAATAACTACTTCTATTCTAGCAGAGTTATTGATTCTGGTTTATTATTACCAATAGGTAATGTAACTTTGAAATCGCATTAGAATAAAAATAAGTGATCGAGTTACTGGAATCATGGAAAATGATCGATAATCCAAACTGAAAATTATCCTTTCCTTTATGAAGTAGTGAGAACCAGTCTCTATAAAACTGCGAAATATATGAGTATAGGAAAAACGACTAAAAGAAGTAAATGGAAATGGTGAAATGAAAGGCGCTGCAACTTTTTAGAGACAGTCTTTCTGGTGATTTCTACTCCAATTCGTTTTTTTAACTAGGTGTTCCTTAATTTTCGCCACTTATTTTAATTCGTGTCCCCACATGGGTCAGTCCAAATTCGAAAAGACATTTAGTGGCAAGCATAAGGAACGTGGGTGATATGAAGTGACGTGCAATTATCTTTTGATTCTGAATTTGTTCCTATTCATTTAGCGCTACGCTCAGTTCATAGTAGCAACTCTACTTTTCCATTCATCATCATTTACATAATAATTGCTTCGATTTGAGCGACCCGATAATATTTTGTGAAATTATGTCACTATGTTGAGATTACTCAGAGACATCAATGCAGAATTGACATCGAGCTTGAGTGCGTTTGAAATCGTTCGAGAAAATAGTACCTTCATTTAAAAGTGCGTGAAATACTATTTTCTACAACGACAGCGATATTTCACGGTTCGCAAGCCTCGCCCTCTATGATGGCAGTGGCGGACCTGAGGGTGGGAGGGTGGTCATGGGGGCCATGCAACCCCCCACCCCCCCAAGAAACAACTCAATGGTTGACCAATGTTTCAACAAGTCTGGATGCAACTGAATTATTAGTTTGTTTTAAACAAGAAGAAAATTCGATATTATTTTTTGGTTCGAACACTCAAACATCTCAAGTTCATTCGTTTTTGCACGATAGAGCGACTTTTGTTAGTTACCGCGTTTGTTGCTAGATCGGTAGATTATTTTTACTGGTTGCTAAGATAAACAGAACAGTAAGTGAATCACTTACCGTTCAGCGAACGGTAAGTAGGAATGACTAAATATTCATGAAAATAATGAAATAATTCACAAACGATTCGAATTTAATTCATTCGATATTTAAAGTGAAAGTACAATTATTACAATTGCTGATGGAAATACCGCTAGCTCGAGAAGTAGCTGAATTCACAGAAATTGCTGCTCAATTCAACATTTGTTGTTTCAACTCGCCACGTTCCGTCGAGTTTATTTTCTAGGGAATCCTCAACGTAACTTTCAGCAACAGTCGAGGACCGCCATCACCGTGTCTTTTTAGTTTACATCGACTACTTTATTAGCTGAAAATGTGGCCGACATGCGCCTGGAAAAGTGGCCAGTATAGACATTAGGAGTTTCTAAATTCAAAAAGGTTGACGGCCAACTTCCAATTGTCCCTTTGCCTATTACTAAAAATGTATCATCCGATGCTTCTTTCGAGAATTTATTCATTTCTTCTCTAGTGAAAACGGCAGATTTTTTGGATTTGTAACCAACAGTTTTCATCTTGAGGAATGCTATAAGAGTTGTGAACTTGGATATATCGATACCATCGTTTAAAGATATTGTGCCTTTCAACATGGAATATTCAGCCCAAAGACTTCCAGGAGATCTTAGGTTCTCAATTCGTCAAACGAAATAAGCAAGCAGTACTTTTTCATTGATTTGGCTGCCTTTTCTCTGAATCCATTTCTTGAAAGTCTTGTATGTACGCTCGTTACGAAATTTCGATTTTTCGGGAATAACTGCAGAACAGCCGATTTTTCAGGCTTTTTGAATTTGGTTTTCTTCAGAAGATTCAAAATCGCTCATTTCTAATTCAGTTAATTATTGTCACTTTGACAATCTACAATCAATAAGCCTTCTATTATATTCCTACACAGCATTGACATTGAAGCCACGAATGACTATTTTAATTTTTTGGATAATTTTTTTGTAGTTCAAGTAAAAAGTGTGTCTATCGTGCAAAAAACGCTATAAGTATCTCGAACGTTAAGGACTACCGATCTCAGACAATAATTGGAGTCGTCGCTGCGCTCCTCCTCCAAACTATTGTCTTCGATCGGTAAAATGTCCTTACCGTTCTCGATACTTAATATACTATTTCAAATTTTATAAGAGAACCTTCGGAATAGAACATTCGTATCAGGGAGTGGGAATAATAGTTTGTTGTGTAGAAATTGGGGATTTCCCTCATAAGTTTATTAGTATGTATAATATTCAATGAACACTTAAAAACCATCGTTTCTGACCATTTATGACTAGGATAATCTCGAGCTGGCAATTGAGAAGGGTATTTCGCTATTCAAGTAATCCCTAGTAATAGTTTTACAATCGAGATAGTCAACTTGTTTCGAAAAATCCATTAAAGGGTCATTGCTCGTCTGCCGGACCTCTTAGATGGAAAGGGTTTCTCGGCGAAAAAAAATACGGTTTTGCAAGCAATATTGTTATAATGACAAATATTCAAGGCGGTGATATTACCTGGACTGCTTGTCTTCCAAATTCAAATGAGGGGTAAATTCAATCATCCAAAAATATTCGGAAAAACCCAAATATTCATCATGAATCTTATAACCCTCAATAACCTCAACTCTAAGTTAAGCTCGCCCTTTCTGACTCGGCATAAAAGGCAAGATTCTTGTAGCTCAAATCAGTAACATTCGAGTCTTCTGATCTCTGTACAACCACAGTTTCTAAGTTTTTGAGCGCTCGTACTAATTACACGAGGGCTATATCATTTCGTCACGATGTCTGTATTTTTCGAATTTGAGCCGAACATGGTCTCAAACGACTATGTTCGACTCACTGATAACGAATCCGTCAAAAAAATCGAGTCTTTCTGTCCGTATACACGATAACTCTCGAACGGAATGTCCTAGGAACTTGAAATTTTCATTATATTATATCATTTCGTCTCGATGTCTGTATTTTTCGGATTTTGAGCCGAAAATGGTCTCAATCGACCATGTTCGACTCACTGATGACGAATTCGTCGAAAAATTGGAGTCTGTCCGTCCGGCCGTCCGGCGGCCGTATACACGATAACTCTCGAAGAGAATGACCTAGAAACTTGAAATTTTCAGGGTAGGTTCGAATCTCGAATGCCGCGGTTGAGTTCGTTATTGGGCAAAATTCGCCTAGGAGTTCCGTAAATATGGCCACCCGAAATTTTGTTTTTCTGATTATTTCGAAACTACAGATTCGATCGAGGTGAAATTTTGCACTCAGATGGAGAATTACGTGTTGAAGCTACATGCATAATTTGGTCCAGCTCGCATGACCAGAACCATAGAAACCATAGAAAATTATTACTTTGTAATGGAAAGGCCTAGGGACTTGAAATTTTCAGAATAGATGTGGATCTCGAATGTCGTGATCACTTTCATCAATGAGCAGAATTAGACTAGGGGTTCCGTAAATATGGCCGTTTGAAATTCAGTTTTCTTGATAATTTCAAAACCATGGATTTAATCGTGATAAAATTTTGTATTTAAACTGAGAAAGATATATTCGAGCAACATTTTTTCCAGATCACATGATCAGAACCATAGAAACCATAGAAAATAATAACTTTCGAACGGAAAGGCCTAGGGACTTGAAATTTTCAGGATAGGTTCGAATCATAAATTTCGTGGTTACGTTCATCAATGAGCAAAATTAGACTGGGGGTTCCGTAGATATAGCCGTTCAAATTATTTTTTCCTGATAATTTCGAAACTACTCATTGGATTGGAATGAAATTTCGCACATAGTAGAAGAATAAGGTATTCAAACTACGTGGGAAATTTTGTTCAGATCGCATTGCCAAGACCATAGATACCGTAAAAAATTCTAGGGAATTATGGAAAAAAAATTGGTCACCTGAAGCACTGACGAGAAGTCTGGATTTTCGCCTAAGTTTGAAATTTTCTTCGACATCTGTCAAAATATTTCCAATTGGTTTCTAAAACTGGAGAATGCGAATTCACCTACAATGTGGATGTACCAGCGCTCAAAAGCTCCTGAGTGGCAGTGCTTTTCTTAATTTTTTGGTTAGTGTTTACTGCTATAAAAAAAAATTACGAAAAGCACTGCCGTGAAGTCAGTAGCTTTTGAGCGCTCGTACATCCACCTTGTAGGTAGATTCGCATTTTCCAGTTTTAGAAATCCATTGAAGGAATTTTCGACAGCTGTCAAAAAAATTCTGAAACTTAGGCGAAACTCCAGACTTCATGTCAGTGCTTTAGCTGACCAATTTTTTTTCGATAATTCGCTAGAATTTTCTACAGTATCTATGGTGTTGCATGCATTGAAATCCAAGAGAAACTATGTTCTGAAACATGTTCTTCAGGGCCAACTTCATTCCTTTTGTGAGACACGTTGGGTGAAGCGACATGACTCAGTCCTGCAATTCCGAGTATTCCTGCCAGAAATTCTGCAATTCCTCGATATGATATCGTCTTGGGAATAAAGAGACTCTTCGAGTAAGGCACAGAACTATATTTCAGTTCTAAAGAATAGTTCCTTCATCTTAAGTGTTTTTTTGTATGTCCGAAGTTTTTTCTGTAACGATGCCGCTCAGCAAATTACTCCAGAAAAAAACTTGAACACTGTTGCTGCCAATGATACCTTTTTGAACTCACTGATAGTTCTGAAAGAAAATCGACAAGAAGCTGAAAAACATTTCAATTCAATTTTTTTGAACGTTGAAAAATCCCTAGATGAACTGGGAGTAACTTTGAGCAAACCCAGGATCACTGGAATCATGAAAAATCGACCTAATCCAAGTTGCGCATCACAGGAAGAGTACTATAGGCAGGTTATCTATATACCCTTACTCGACAACATAATCGAGTCGATTCAGTGCTGAAAAACCAGTTTGTTTAATCTGCACATTATAATACCGACTGTAATTCGGGAAGTTGATATGATAGGTCTCGGTTCAATGGCAGGGTTATTAGTGAAGAGGTACCACAAACTTTTCCAACAGAATGAGGAGATTTTGCTCACGGAATTCAAAAGTGAACTGAGGTTGTGGAAGGCGAAGTGGGTAAAAATCTCCGAAGAAGAACTTCCCATTCCAATCGATGCCATAAGAACTCTCGCTCACTGCGACAAATCAATGTTTTCTCTGATAAGATCATTCATTGAAATTCTTATTACACTTTTCATCAGTGTTGCCTCTTCGGAAAGAAGTTTTTCGTCATTGAGGCGAATCAAGAGTGGGCTCCGATCGACTATGACAGAAGATAGGCTCTCTGGCTTAGCCATTATCAACGCCCATCCAGACGTAGCAATCGATGAACAATCCGTTATTGATAGGTTTGCCAACAGTGGGCAAGGGAACATGGATTTTGTTTTATGAACAATTATTTTATTAAGTGTTGGTTGCAGAGGTTTTTTTTTGGGAGTTTATTCGATATTGTTATTTTCGAATTGTGGTTTTGTTTGTTCCGACACTTTTGTTCCTTTTTTTTTACTTTTATAACCTTATTCACTGGTCCCAATTGTTTTAAATAAAAAATGGAATTTCATGTATTTTACTATGAACCTCATTAATCTATTGATTACGAATTTCCATTAACCCATGCCCCCGCCCCTGAAAATCCTTCTAGATCCGCCCCTGTATGATGGAGTTGTCAGAAAATGTGAACATCAACATCGACTATATATTTCAAATCATATGTAACTATTCAACATAATCAACGTTGATATTCTCGCTCCATTGCTCATATTTTCTTTATGATGGATAATATTTGATTCAAAATATAAATGGTGAACATATTCGCAAAAATTATCCTGTGCGAAACCTTACTGGCTGGTCTGTTTCAGCATTATACGCCATCAAGGTTTACACCACAGCCTGCATTCAAATGATTATCAGAGTACAGCTCTCGATGTGAAAATGAAAATTACGAAAAGCACTGCCGTGAAGGCAGGAGCTTTTGAGCGCTCGTACATCCACCTTGTAGGTAGATTCACATTCTCCAGTTTTAGAAATCAATTGAAGGAATTTTTGACAGCTGTCAAAAAAATTCTGAAACTTAGGCGAAACTCCAGACTTCATGTCTTCAGCTGACCATTTTTTTTTCGATAATTCGCTAGAATTTTCTACGGTATCTATGGTCTTGGTGATGCGATCTGGACAACGTTTCGCACGTAGTTTGAATACATTATTCCTCAGCTAGGTACAAAATTTCATTCCAATCCGATCAGTAGTTTCGAAACTATCAGGAAAAAAATATTTTGAACGGCCATATTTACGGAACCCCTTGTCTAATTTTGCTCATTGATGAACGTGACCGCGATATTCGCGATCCAAACCCACCCTGTATTTTCAAGTTCCTAGACCTTTCCGATCGAAAGTTACAGTTTTCTATGGTCTCTATGGTTCTGGTGATGCGATCTGAACAAAATATTGCTTCAAATTATCATTCTCGATTAAAATACGAAATTTCACCTCGATCGAATCCGTAGTTTCGAAATTATCGAGAAAACAAACTTTCGAACGACCGTATTTACGGAACCCCTAGTATAATTCTGCTGATTGATGAACGTGAACGCGACATTTCAGATCTACACCTATATTGAAAATTTCAAGTCTCTAGGCCTTTCCGTTCGAAAGATATGATTTTCTATGGTTTCTATGGTTCTGGTCATGTGATCTGGAGAAATGTAGCTTGCATATATCATTCTCCATTAGTATACAAAATTTCGTCACGGTCGAATCTGTAGTTTTGAAATTATCAAGAAAACTTAATTTCAAACGACCATATTTACGGAACCCCTAGTATAATTTTGCTCATAGATGAACGTCATCACGACATTCCAGAACCTCACCTATCCTGAAAGTTTCAAGTCCCTAGGCGTTTCCGTTCAAAAGTTTCAACATTCTATGGTTTCTAGCGTTCTGGTCATGCGATATGGACAAAATTTCACATGTAGCATGAACACCTCATTCTCCATATGAGTGCAAAGTTTCATCTCGATCGAATCTGTAGTTTCGAAGTAATCAGGAGAACAAAATTTCGAACGGCCATATTTACGGAACCCCTGATGAAATTCTGCCCATTAATGAACTTAACCGAGGCATTTGGGATCTGAACCTACACTGAAAATTTCAAGTCTTTAGGTTGATCCGTTCGAGAGTTATCGTGCTTACGGACGGCCGAACGGACGGACAGACTCGAATTTTCCGACGGATTCGTCATCAGTGAGTCGAACATAGTCGATTGAGACCATTTTCGGCTCAAAATTCGAAAAATACAGACATCGTGACGAAATGATATAGCCCTCGTGTAAGTAGTACGAGCGCTCAAAAAGTGTATACAATCGGACTACTCCCTCGATCGATTCAAATGGGCTTATTTCTATGTCATATATTCTACGTCAAAGACTTGAAAATGTTTCACCCTCGAACTCAACTGTCGAATTTGACGTAACATTGTGGAAAATATATACTTCAATTCATATTTTTCTTCTGTACGGTATATTTTCCAAGTATTCGAAAGAGAATATTCGATGAAGAATTCACTAGATGTCTTCAGAAAGGTGATCGGTGTCCGAAAGCTTAGATCGAACAAGAAGTGTCCTGCCTTCGCCATTTGACGGAAAAAGTCACATTCAATTCTACCTATTGCAGACAGAATGTTTTTCTTGTTCAGCGTCCCTCTTATTGAGAAACTCCCGGAAACTTTTGGAGTTGGTTTAACGAAACTTCGATTATTTGATCGATTCAAGGCATGTATGGAATTAATTATTAGTTATGACAAGCATGATAAAAAAAATCAATCGATGCAAACCCCAAAGAACATCAAATTCATCACTCGCAACTGATGTTGTTCTGATTGATGTTTGATCTGATTAGATTAGAATCTATGAATTTAATTTTTCGCGAATGTAACACACAGTAAAAAGGAATAGTTGGTACTTACTCTCCTGATTAAAACCTAACTCGGACCGAGTTCTGCGGGGCCAACATTCTCATCTAATCCAGTTGAGTTTCAGGCCTGAAAGTTTTCATAGAGCCCTGCTTTCAAAACTTCGCAACTAAACTTTCAGAAGGTGAATTCCAACATAGTTCATGAGAACTGTACCTACCGAGAATTTAATGAGAAATTTGCAAGAAATGAAATTTGCCCACTTAATATTCATCAGTATAAATCCGCTTTGATTGAATGTTTCAGTCAATGACTTCTGTGCCAACATTCCGTGGATGATAAGGGACATATAACTAACAGATAATATGTAATATTCTCAGATGAATAAGATTTCATAATATTATGGTTTATAATGCCATAAAACTAACCCTTGAAATCGTGCGAGAAGACAAAGAATAACGAAAAAGCTAATCAGAATTGACAGTAAGTTTTTAAGGAAAACTTCAACACCCCTCGTCTCGGAAAATGAAGCATTTGCAGACAAAAGTAAGGGTTAGCAACATGTCATTTTGTTTTCGTGCAGAATAACCCCTGAAGTTTGTCGGACTTATTCACTAACACATCAGCTGAAAAGTTCCCGGTTTAGCAAAGAAAACACAAGTTTTTGAGCAAAAATCATTTTTTCTTTCAACAACAACCTCATATTTTATTGACAAGATCATCGAAAAGTTCTACTCCCCCTCCGTCGGAGCGAAAAGTGTTGCTATGTCAACGATAAATTACTTTTCCGTCCGCCGCAAGGAAAAGTGTAATTAACTGTAAAAACTAATTTTGCATGACAACCTTAACGAAGCAAATTTTCAATTGATAAGTCAATTATAACGATCGTAGGTAAATATAAATCTAATCTTATGGTGGATCTCCAGATTTTTCCGAAGTGAAATTTTGAACTCACATGGAGAAGCTACATGCAAAATTTTGTCCCGCTCGCAAATTTGTAATGGAAAGGCCTAAAGACTTGAAATTTTCAGGATAGGTGTGGATCTCTAATGTAGCGGTCTCGTTTATCAATGAGCAAAATTAGACTAGGGGTTCCGTAAATATGGTCGTTTTAAATTCAATTTTCTTGATAATTTCAAAACTATGGATTTGATCGTGACGAAATTTTGTATTCAAATGGAGAATGGTATATTCGAACTAATTTTTGTCCAGATCGCAAGACAAGAACCATAGAAACCATAGAAAATTATAATTTTGAACAGAAAGGCCTAGGGACTTGAAATTTCTAGGATAGGTGTCGATCTCGGATGAAACGGTCGCGTTAATCAATTAGTAGAGTTAGACTAGGGGTTCCGTTATTATGGTAGTTCGAAATTTAGTTTTCTTGATAATTTCAAAACTACGGATTCGATTGGGATGAAATTTGGTATCTAAATGGAGAATGATATATTCGAGCTACATTTTTGAGCGCTCGTACTACTTACACGAGGGCTATATCATTTCGTCACGATGTCTGTATTTTTCGAATTTCCAGCCGAAAATGGTCTCAATCGACTAGGTTCGACTCACTGATGGCGAATCCGTCGGAAAATTGGAGTCTGTCCGTCCGTCCGACCGGCCGTATACACGAAAACACTTGAACGGAACGACTTAGGAATTTGAAATTTTCAGGGCAGGTTCGAATCTCAAATGCCGCGGTTGAGTTCGTTATTGAGCAGAATTCGATCAGGGGTTCCGTAAATATGGCCGTTCGAAATTTTTTTCGCCAGATTACTTCGAAACTACTGATTGGATCGAGGATTTTGCAATCAGATGGTAAATGACATGTTGAAGCGACATGCAAAATTTTGTCCAGATCGTATGACCAGAACCATAGAAACCATACAAAATTATAACTTTGGAATGGAAAGGCCTAGGGACTTGAAATTTTCAGAATAGGTGTGGATTTCGAATGTCGCCGTCACGTTCATCAATGAGCAAAATTAGACTAGGGGTTCCTCGAATATGGTCGTTTGAAATTTAGTTTTCTTGATCATTTCAAAACAACGGATTTGATAGTGACGAAATTTTGTATATTAATGAAAAAATATATATTCTTTTTCCAGATCGCATGCCCAGAACCATAGAAACCATAAAAAATTATAACTTTGTGATGGAAAGGCCTAGGGAATTGAAATTTCAAGGGTAGGTTTGGATTGCGAATTTCGCGGTCATGTTCATCAATGATCAAAATTAAACCAGGGGTTCCGTAAATATGACCGTTCAAAATATTTTTTTCCTGATAATTTCGAAATTACTTATTGGGGCTGGGATCAAGACAAGACGAGATTGACGAAGGAATGCACAGATTGGGAGAAATATAAAAAGTAGGGTAGAGCGGGGCTGAAAGTGCCGGGGGTAAATTGTGCCGATGCTAATATCTCGAAATCAGAAATAGATTGATAAAAGATCGTATTGTATCGCGTATTGCCTAACCATCGGGCACACGTGGCTGCCATCTCAGTTGCGTCAGCGAAGCGGACCGAGTAGAATTACATGTGATTCATGTGAGGTTCCTCCAGCAGCACGTCAGTAAATATTTCCGTTTCGATACTTTATGGTCGCAAGCTAGCATTTTTTGTGCTTTTAATATGAAAGTTTCAGTGAAATGTGTGTTATTTATCGTAGTTTGTTATGCAGTGTAATTTCAACGATTTGAGCAGAGTGATTTTTATATGTCGGACAAAATATCACACCCTCATAAACGGGGTAAAATGTGCCGTTCATTTGGGGCTGGTTGTGCCGCGGCACAACCAACCCCTAAGTAGCCTATATTGTTCCATTATTTTTTGTTTGGCAGAATGAGGACTTACAAGCGAAAAACACAAAGAGGAACTACAAGTCAGGATCTTTTACAAAGGGCTGCTGGTGCAGTCATCAAGGATGGACTCAAATTTAAAAAAAGTTGCACGTGAATTGCAAATTTGTCACACAACACTACATTCTACAACGCTTTGTAAAAAAAATAAAAAGTGGAGTTACTCCTGCGGTTGTATACA
Source organism: Aphidecta obliterata (assembly GCA_963966015.1). NCBI lineage: Eukaryota > Metazoa > Arthropoda > Insecta > Coleoptera > Coccinellidae > Aphidecta > Aphidecta obliterata. Next base: position 29,041,275 of record OZ014431.1, read on the forward strand.
AACCAAGACTAGTGTTGAGGAACAATGCACTACTGTCGAAGTACATCTTGAAAAGCGCTTCAATTTACTTCGGTCTTCTACTGAAAGAAGTACGACAACTTGCGTTCCAGTGTACCGTGAAGTTTAATGTACAAAACATCCCACCATCTTGGCATAAATATATTCTTATGAAATTGACGTCTTTTAAATTCTAAATTGATTTCCATTTATGTGAAACACCTAGCATTATCAACGGCACAACCGACCCCAGCTACGGCACAACTTGCCCCAAAGTGGGGTTGGTAGTGCCTTGTCGCCGCTGTATAAAAAAATCACTTTTTCTCAAAAACAATTGAGAATGTGCAAAATCTGTAGGTAAATTCGTATTATGGACTAAATTTGGCTAAGGATGAACTACTTCTTCCAGATATAGTCCTTGTTTTATCTGAATCATATGAGGATTTGTAAAAAACGGCACTTTCAACCCTGCTCTCCCCTACTCCAACTATATATCGTGGATATTCCATTGATCAATACCATTTAAATTTTAGAGAATGCTATCGAAAAACAAGAAACCCAAATGAAAGAAGCCCATGAAGATGCTACGATAAAATTGAATAAACCTGTGCCAAAACACCATCATGATACATTTCCAGGAATATAAGAGTTTCGATTAAAAAAAATCGAAATCTGAGCAAAATGTAAAGGATGAAAAAGGGGGAAAAAGAAGAGAATTAGCTAAATACTCAAAAATTACTATACAAAGATATATGGAATAAAACTACAGGATTTGAGTAAAACAGACCACTCTGCCTGGAAAATGCAAAAATTCATCAGACGAGAAAAGACTAAAATACCCCCACTTCACGGAGCAAATGAAACGACATACTCAAAATATGAAAAGACAGAAGCACTTGCTGATACAATAGAAAGGGAAGCCATAATCAATTACAGAGATGACTTTGATGAAGATCTCGGAGAAAAAGTAGACGAAAACCGAAAAATTGATGAAAGACCCACCTGAAGATGATAAAATTCAAAACCCAGCCTCACCAACAGGAATTGAAGATATAACCAAAAATATTCAAAGGCGAAAAGCACCAGAAAATTTCTGCTGAAGAAAATGCAAAGAAAAGGAATGCCAGCGGTTACAAATATATCAAAGGACGACATTCGAACCGAACACTTCCGGATAAGACGGAAAACAGCAGAAGTAATTGTTTTCAATGAACCAGGACATCAAATAATAGAAGAACTATAGACCATTTAGTCTACTTTCAGCCCTAGGAAAAATATTGGAAAAAGTTATTGCAAAAAGGTTAAACGAAGAAACCGAATACCTTAATCATATCATTAATTGAACATACTACGTTGATGTGTGAGTAGTTGATACATATTGCTCCGTACTTCTTCATTCGTATATTTTTCGCTTTTCTGAATTATATCGTGTTCTCATTATAACATGCCGTCCAGAGGTTGAAAATCAAACAAAAATGAACCTTCTGCTGATATTTACTCAAGGTTTGAAAAAATGGAACGAATTGTTCATGGCGGCTAAGTTATCTCAGGAGGGAAATTGCCAAGATGTCGAATAATTCAAATGACATTTCTTCTCCTTCTCTTACCTTCCCTTCCCTTCCCTTCCCCTAAATCCATTGTGTCTTTCTAGGTCATTATTTGGATGTTGATTTGCTTTCAGTAGTTCGCTATATAAATATTCAATTCAATAAACCTTTCGTCCATATCCTCTATTCATTCTTTTATTCTTCTGTATATGACATCTGCTTTTCGATGTCTGACTGCTATTCCCGTATCGTCTGCATAATATTAATAAGCAATAAGGCTAGATGATTTCTTGGGTTTTTGGGGATTTGGTAGGTGAAGATGTTGTAGAGGAAAGGTCCTAGAACTGTACCTTGGGGCACACCTGCTTCTTCTTTTTTGGTGGAAGATAATGTGTCATCGATTTTGTTAATAAAATTTCCTGTTCCTCAGGTAGTTTCTTATTATCTTGCTGGTTTTGGTAGTGTAGCCTGCCATCATCATCATCTTGTTGGTAAGTCCTTCGTGCCAAACTCGGTCGAAGGCTCTCTCGAAATTTAATAGCATTAATCCTGTGTCTTGTTCATTCTGAAATTTTTCAGTGACATATTCAGTGAGATTATTCAAAAATTCAAGGGTCAAAAAATGTTTAGGCAATAACAACATTTCATTACCAGAAAATACATGTTGAGTTTCTTGATCCATAAGGTCTGTTGGAAATAACTATCTCTAGGTAGTATGCAAGAATCCAGTTTTCTCCTCATTGACTGCCAAACTTTTCAAAAACAGTAGGATCGTTTCTTACTGGGTGATCTTATCAATCAGAACGCATTTTCTGAGAATTTTGTACTCGGAAAACCCAGTACGCCTTCTGCCATTTCAGCTACATAAATAAGTTCAGAAATATCACAATTGGTTCTGTCGATAAAAATTCCGTTCTGTATCTCTGAAACAAGGCTGCTTCCCAAATATTAGTCCAAAATATTCTTGAATTAATCCCGAGAGATACCCAGTATAACATAGGGGCTATTCATACCCATCAAATTAATCTTCTTTTTCGAATGAATAGACTTCAGACACGATGGAGATTTATTCGCAATAAATAAAGTGTTATTTCTTCACTCGTTCAAATAAGATTTTATGTATTCCAATAAATTGAAAATGGATTGATGTAGGTACGTGATATCGTTTGGGGTTTCAATCGCTAGTCGATGTTTGATTGCTTCGTCAGCTGTTGCTTTTCTAGTTCCAAATCAGTATGCTGTTAAATCACTTCCTCCAAGAATTGAACATGTAATCAAGTTGAATGAATAATCACGAATATTGAGGACGAACTCGAATTAGCCCCATCATCTGGAATATTCATAGAAAAAGTACTATGAATCAGGTATCAAATTGTCTGATCACATTTTGACGACGTGTCTGTTTCTGCAATGTGTTCAGGCGCCAGAAACCCCATTATTAATATTTTTAGTTCACAATCACTGTCCAATATAATAATTAGGACACCCGGGCTGGCATTCGCTCAGTAGAGACAGGTTCTTTTGAGAACTCCGATATTAGAGTGTCCAGGTTCTTGCTTTCGACCAGGCTTCAGTAGTTCCAAAATCGGTGTGCACTAGATGGAACTGGCTAAATTGAACCAAAGAAAAAACCATCACAACCGATACTCAAATTTATTTGACTAAAAAGTCAAAATCAATAAACTGAGTTTTTTCGTCCCGAATATAAGTATTATTTTCAGTATGGGTACTCAATTATAGTCTTTTCCAATACGAATGATATTTTCTGAAAACTCGAATGATTGCTCAACTCCCTCTAAGCCCAGGGAGTTGAGATAAGGCGCATTTGGTCGTGTTCATGTGTTTTGCCACCAAAACCGTTCATCTAAAACTAGCATCTGAGCTCTCCACTCCCGCCTTTGTCGCTGATTACCGTGGATTCGTGGCATGCAGAGGTCATCCGTCCGTTATCTTCTCAGATAATGGCACCAATTTCGTCGGTGTCAACAATTATATTCGAGTTCTGAGGTTTCTGTTGTCAGCCCCACGTCATCAGCTGAGTCTGTGTGACGTCGCAACTTCCTTTAGAACCGATTGGCGGTTCATTCCACCTTCTGGTCCACAATTCGGAGGCCTTCGGGAGGCTGCGGTCAAATCTGCTGAGCATCATCTCACTCCCGTTATCGGTGAGCAAAAACTTAGTTACGAGGAGTTTTTCACCATCTGCACTCAGGTTGAGGCAACGTCAACTCTCGTCCTCTCTATCTCCCATCGTCTGACCCTCCTGATTTTGAGCCTCTTACACCAGGGCATTTTCTGCTTTTCCGTTCCCTCAACGCTCCTCCTGACTGTTTGTCATGGCTATTTAATATTAACTACTCACTATTCAGTGGAATTTAATTAATGTAGCCAAGCAAACAGACATCTGTTTTTGAATGATAAAAATTAAAATACTATTTGAACCGGAAAATTATGTCTTTTGAGAATAAAAGTCAGGTATACAGAGTGTTTCCAAATTAGACGTGAACCTTGGAGGACGTGTTAGTATGACTTATTTCATGTCGTTTGAGCCATATTTATTGATAACCAAAAATCAACAGTTTACAAGTTATTTGAGTTCTTGTGATTTTTGAAAGATTTCTTACCTCACTTCATTTTTCGTCAATTTTTTCTGCGTTGACCAAATTTGATTATAATTTTGGATTATTTCCATTAGAAAAGGATATGATACCTTTAGTATGAAAAATGCAAAACTATCTTGTACTATATGTTAAAAAAAATTTGCCTGCAACTTTCGAATACCACAATTTATGTACGAAAAAATTATTTCAAAAACTTGCCAAATTTCTTCTTTATTCCCTTAAAGAATTTTTGTTAGAATGCAGTCATCAGTTTCGTTGCAGCAGACTTTTTTATAAACAATCTCTTAGTTGTCCGGCATGAGAAATAGTGATTTAGCGTTAGTGTTTGGATGGGAGCAATCAGCAATAGCTAATCTTTTGATAGGTCCTTACTATCTATCTGATAACTCAAACGGAGAAACTTATGGAGAATTTCTGAGAACAAGAATATGGACTGTTATTTAGACGATGTTCCCTTGATTGACAGGCGCAAATCATTCTCCAACAGGAAGGGTGTCCTGCACACTATAAAGCTAAGCGTTCGTATGTAATTCGAATTGTTTCCTAAAGAGTGGATAGGTAGGGGAGGAGCTATTTCGTAGCTAGCGAGAAGTCTGGATCTTACACCGTTAGATTTTCATGTTTGGTCTTATTGTTGAACGTTTTTGCTCGGTTGTGTCTATAAACGAGATATTTCTGATTTTGTCTAAAATGTTGAATCTTTAGCTGAGAATGGTCCTAAACTATTAAGTTGTACTCACAGATGAAGAATTCGTGTTCAAATTCAATTATGTCCGTCCGGCTGTCTTAAAACACAATAACTTTCAAAAGAAAAGGCCAAGAATTTTTGAAATTTTCCCCGTACGTTCAAGGTCTTTATGCGCCGGCTATGTTCGTTAATATTCACAATCAGCAAGGTTTTCCGAAGACGTAGCCATAATTCGAGAACTTCTTTCCGAGCGAATTCAAACTATGTTATAAGTTATAAGATGACGACACGAAGGTTTATGTGAAATTTTTTAAGGATCGCAGTACTGGAAGATCGAGAAAAAATCTTTTTCAAACCTTCTCAGAAAGTATTTCCATATCTTGCTGGAATTTTGTGTGTATGTACCCTACCTATAAAACAAAGATAAATGAGCTATGTACAAATTTTTAGATGTTCCATGTGGGAAGGAAACTGAGTTTTTCTGATCCGGTGATGAGAATATCAGATATTCGGTAATTCCATATCTTGAAGTTTATAAAAATGAACAAAACTATTTTTTATAGAAGGATTGTGTTTCGTTTCATAATATTTGATTTTATAGTCATGAGAACTTATTCAAAATTAATAGTTATGCTTGATCCCTTGATCCCTACGCCGATTGGATGAAACAAGCGCTCAAGAGCTACCGAATTCACGGATCCCTATAATGAACACCAAGAATACAATATAAAAAATTACGAAAAGCACTGCCGTGAAGGCAGGAGCTTTTGAGCGCTCGTACATGCACCTTGTAGGTAGATTCGCATTTTCCAGTTTTAGAAATCAATTGAAGGAATGTTTGACTGCTGTCAAAAAAATCCTGAAACTTAGGCAAAACTCCAGACTTCATGTCGGTGCTTCAGCTGATCAATTTTTTTCCGATAATTCGCTAGAATTTTCCACGGTATCTATGGTCTTAGTGATGCGATCTGGACAACATTTTGCACGTACTTTGAATACATTATTCCTCAGCTAGATGCATAATTTCATTCCAATCCGATCAGTAGTTCCGGAACTATCTGGAAAAAAATATTTTGAACGGCCATATTTACGGAACCCCTAGTCTCATTTTGCTTATTGATGAACGTGACCGCGATATTCGCGATCCAAACCCACCCTGAAAATTTCAAGTTCCTAGGCCTTTCCGTTCAAAAGTTACAATTTTCTATGGTTTCTATGGTTCTGGTCATGCGATCTGGACAAAATATTGCTTCAATATATTATTCTCGATTAAAATACAAAATTTCATCTCGATCGAATCCGAAGTTTCGAATTTATCGAGAAAACAAAATTTCAAACGACCGTATTTACGGAACCCCTTGTATAATGTTGCTCATAGATGAACGTGATCACGACATTCGAGATCCACACCTATCCTGAAAATTTCAAGTCCCTAGGCATTTCCGTTCAAAAGTTACAATTTTCTATGGTTTCTATAGTTCTGGTCATGCGATCTGGACAAAATTTCGCATGTAGCTGAAACACCTCATTTTCCATCTGAGTGCAAAATTTCATCTCGATCGAATCTGTAGTTTTCAAGTAATCAGGGAAACAAAACTTTGAACGGCCATATTTACGGAACCCCTGGTGGAATTTGGCCCATTAACGAACTTAACCGAGGCATTCGGGATCTGAACCTACACTGAAAATTTCAAGTCTCTAGGTTGATCCGTTCGAGAGTTATCGTGCTGACGGACGGCCGGACGGACAGACTCAAATTTTCCGACGGATTCGTCATCAGTTAGTCGAACATAGTCGATTGAGACCATTTTCGGCTCAAAATTCCAAAAATACAGACATCGTGACGAAATGATATAGCCCTCGTGTAAGTAGTACGAGCGCTCAAAAATTGTGGCCATTTAGCCACAGATATCATTAGCTAGGAATGTAAGAGAGTAGCCCCATCTGTTTTATATTGTTTATATTTTGCTTCAGTTTTCTGGGATCTTGTGAAATAGTTTATGCCTACTTAAACATAAATAGTTCATTTGAAGATTTGAAGGATTTCCTGAGCCCTTCCCTCAACTGAATAAATTTCACAAAGGGACCTCTGACAAACTTCTTTGTATATATTATGTACTATAGAGTTGTTCCTAACTTATCCAACTGTTTTCGTCGTTCTCCATTTAGAGTATCGAGACATTCACTAAGCCAGGTATAGACAGCACCAACCTACCTCTCTGTCCGCTCATATACCTCGTTTCAAGTATCACCAGATACTAAGAGAGCTGTGTGATCAGCATATTTTATGCTATAATGATACATTCTTTGAAAATTTTACATATTTTATTTATGTATAGAAGAGAAAATGTTACAGCACTGTACCTTGATGTACATTAGATGTAAATACAGATTCTACCTACAAGGTGGATGAACGAGAGCTCAAAAGCTCCTGACTTCACGGCAATGCTTTCCATATTTTTTTTTGATGTTTAGTTTTTAAATTGACAATACTGTTCCTAGCGATTGACAATTTGAGTGTGGGTGGTATATTTGTGGTCAGTACGTTTTGCCATTTGACTATGGATGGACTTACTTCAGAACAACGCTTGAAAAATGTGCAAATTCAGATTGAAAACCATGGTTCAGTTCGCCAAACTTATCGTGGCCTACGCCCTTCGTCCATTTTACGGTCGACATAATCGTCCATTCGAGCAAGTTATTCGAAAAGCCTTCATTGAGACGCCCTTACATCCATTAAAAGTCACTGTTTGGAGCGTTTTATGGGCAGGTGGAATCATTGGTCCATGTTTTGTGAAAGATGATACCGGCCAGAATGTAACCGTCAATAGAGTGCGTTATAGGGCCATGATTTCCAACTTTTTTGTTCCCCATTTGAATGGTACTGATTTGGCTGAGCTGTGGTTTCAACAAGATGGTGCATTAATGGAAATCGTAAGCTGAGTTGATTAGTGAATACTGAGTTCATACAATCATGGCAGTTAGTATAGGTACGGAAAAATTCGAAATAAACTATTTATCACTGGATGTTCTTCTTTTTTTGTCGCTATGTATACTCTGTTATCCATTCCATTAACACATTTCTGATCGATATGAAAATAGTCTCAACATGTTTTGAACAGGAATGTTCGCAAATATTTCTACTTTATCACCTATTATTGGGGCTGAGCTATCAAAAACTTTCTCTATCCATCTGAAATGAACCATACAAAGTGATAGTTTTTGAATAGTAAAAAGTTGTATAAATTTGATGTGTTTGCGAGTTTATCGAAAGACCAAAGTAAATACATTCTTGCGAAAGCTTACACATTTATAACTTCCCTTTATTACAATGAAAATAATGAATAGTTATCATCATTTCTGAAGAAGGATAGTTCAAAAAGATTTGATTAGTAATTTGGAGATCGAAAACTTGCCAAAAAATTGAATTTGAATTCAAATGAGAATATCGAGTGCCAAGCTATTTATTCAATTCCTTTCGAACATTCAAAACCATTGCATCAGGGACCTTTACACTTACGCTCCAGTCGCGCGCGATAGTCGCGCGCGAAAATCGCGAGTGATTTTCGCGCGCGACTGGAGCGTGTAAAAAATTGCCTTCACACTACGCCGTCGCACGCGAATTTGGTCGAGCCATTCCAGTCGCGCGCGACTGGAGCGTGTGAAAAATTGCGTTCACACTACGCCGTCGCGCGCGAATTAGGTCGAGCCGTTCCAGTCGCGCGCGACTGGAACGTTAGTGTAAAGGTCCCTATTGCAACAAAAACTGAAAAAATTCTCAGTTGACATTTCTACCGAAAAACATGGTGCAAATAACATTTTCGTTCATTTGATTGATTTAGGTAATTATTATTAACGAGCGAAATATATATCTTTATACAGGGTGTATATGAATAAATTTTCCTTCTCAAAAAATAGGGTGGGTTTCGTATATAAACTTCTCTTCTTTGAGCCCCATCTGCTAAGTTATATCCCCCTAAAGATGACGCCCAAAAAAAGGAGTTTTTAATTCTTTTTTCAAAAACCGAAAAATCTGACAAGAATGAAATTAAGCAGACATTTTTTGCTAGCAAGAAGGCACTCAAAAAAATTTTGCTGCTCCTCTACGATTGGAAAGGGAAAGAAAAGCCACCCCTAAATATTGTTTTGCAAGAAACTTTTTTCCATTTTCATATTTTACAATGACAAAATTAATTTTGGATAGCTTGAATCATTCTTAACAAATAATTTTCTAGTTACCTATGTCTCGCTCAAGTTCACGGTTTTTGAGAAAAAATTAATTTATCAACACATAAAACGCGTAGACGCTGGAATTATTTTCGATCTTGAATTTATCCATTAGGCGGGTGTTGACATTTTTATTGAGAACAGGTACAAATATTAAATAAAAATACATGTAACAAGACAAACAATTTCATACTTTTCACAAATTAAATATCATACTAAATAGGTAGGAAGTACACGCCAAAAGGCCAAATGCAATACATCATAAATAGCAAGAAAGAAATACACATCGATTGTAACCAACAGATTTGTTGATTACTATCGAATGCCTCGTCTGTGAAAAGGACCTTTTTTAAAAATGGAGGATATTGTTCAATCATTCCCAACATCCAAGTGGAGAATTGGGGACGATTCGGAAAATCCCGTGGTAAGAGAGCATGTACACGTTGAATGTGATATGGACATAAAAGTTGCTCCTTTAAAATTGCCAACACCGTCAATTTGGAATTGCTGAGCAATTTTCCTAGTACCTACTGATTCAGGTTGCTCGACAAGATTCAGTACTGCTGCTTCTATGGCTGGAATTCTAATCTCTAGCTGGCGTTGGTGAATTCTTGTAAATAGGGTGTGACGTGGATCCACACGTTCAGGAAACATTTCTCAACGTAGTACGTTGAGGCTTACGATAATTTGGCAAAAAGGTATCGATATTATCTTCTGGATGCTTTGAGAGAATTACCACCAGAAGACCGTAAAGAAAGTGCATATCGGTCATTTCTGCGTTTGTGTATACCGTCATCTTAATGTGTAGGTATGGGACAAAAATCTCAAAATGATAAGCCAGATCAGAAAATAATAATTGTAACTAAATCGAAGTTTATCAAAACTAGTCAGTTGTCAGAACAAAATGGCATCCGCTCACTAGATAACTTCTAGTTCGGAAATAATTCTAGCGATTCCAGCGATTCACGCTATCATGATGATAATTTTTTTCTTCTCAGAAACAGTGAACTTAGCAAGAAATTACAAGAGACCAAGCTATCCCAAATCAATGTTTTCATTCTAAAATACGGATATGAAATTTTTTTTTTAATGCCATCTCGCCCAAAAAAAATTAATCCCGATTAGAATTTTGTATTTTATAAAAGTGCGCATACACTCTTCAACACTTCTGTCTGAAATTTATAGTCATTTTATACAGTTCAAGAGAATTGAATTATATATAATTATATTTGTGGAGCGAAAGCCGATCTTTTAAAAAAAAAAGATTTATTTACAACGGAAGATTATCCTATTCTAACAATTAGCTAGGAAGAAATGCACTAAATTAATTGAGGATACATTCGTCTGGAGAGGTATTTATAACATTCCTTATCTCAAGTTAATTACGACAATCAGTATCGAACAATGGGACAAATATACACCCACACACGTGGCGTGATCAAAATGATGTGTCATCAAAATGTAACAAGGTTATATGAATATTCGAATAAGAATAGATAAGGAGTTCATCTGCAATATACAGGGTTGGCATTATGTAATTCCTCCCCACCTTGAATAAAGGTATCACCTGTAGTAGGTGTAGCTTTACAAAAAATATCTTCTCTTGAGTATTTCAAAATAAAATAAGTAATTATCAATAAAATGATTATTATAACAATAAGCAAAAATATAAATCTTGAAGGCTGGAGATTCCATTGGTCCAGATCTTCTATCTTGATATCCGGGATGTCTTCATCTTTCCGGGATTCTTCATTTGTGGAATTTGGGTTGAATAAAGTTATCTTGGGTAGAATCACGTATTTTTCTTCATTGAATGTAGTAGTTGGGACGATTTCTTTTCTCGTGTTGCTCACAGCAAATTTGGTTCGTAGAATTGTCATAGGAGGCACAAAATAATGTCTTGTTTGCTGAAGACATTTTTCTAAAACATTTTTGTTTTCGATGGATAGGATATTTCCATCTTCTAGTAATTTTAAATCTGGGGAAAGTACCGTTGTCGTTCTTGGACAGTTTTCGGTGTGGTTTTCCAAAATATTTCGAAGGCATGCTGGTGATTCAGCTAAGGTGTCTTGATCGCAGAGATAATCATCTTCCACTGGATGGCAAAATTTCGTTGACCATTTCAGGGTTTCTTCTTGTGAGAGTAAATAAGGATCGGTATATGGAAGGGATAAATTGTTTTGTGGTAGATAGTAAAACTTGTATAAATCATAACTTTCTTCGTATACCGTTGGGATTGATATTAAAAATAGTAATGCTTTCTTTTTGAAAATTACTTTCGTATGACATATCTGATAATAATCTTTCAGATGATGTAAAGGTATTATCGTCACATTTTTTATTAATTCAAGGAATTTTGAATAAGGTAAAATGGATTCATGTAAAAGATGTAATCTTGCAAAACTCACTGCGGTTGCAATTTCATCTAGAATATTTTTGATTTCTTTGAGTTCAAATGTCAGGAGATGCATGTGTTGAATCTCTTGTATTGCTGGTATAACTTGAAGCAATTTAAGGTTTTCTGACATTTTCTGAAATTTTTCAATATACTTATTTTTAAGGTCATTTACGACTGTTGCGATCTGTTTTTGATTTCTTATCAAAACTTTTTCATTTTTTTGAATACTATCAAAATAGTTTTTATATAATTCCTCGTCATCGGAATCTAACGTTCCGAATAAAATCTTTGAAATCTTTCCTCCTAAGTTAATGAGTCCTCTTTTAACTCTAATTTTCTCATTCAACAATTCTTCCATGGTATTGATATTAATTTCATTAGTATGCTGTAGATACTTAAAATTGGCTGTTTGGGCAAAATTAGATTTTGACTTTTCTAATTTAATTATTTCTTTCTGATAATTAAGAATCAATTCTTCGATTTTATTTAAATCTACGTGATATATCAATTGAAGATTTTTATGTGTGACATACGCTTTTCCTAATGCGATTGGTAATATGTTGCTTTCAATTGGAATGATATCCATACATGATACGATAATTATTTCGAATAATATCGCGAGGATGACGTATAGATCCATTATCTGCAACAAAATTTTGAACTAGTTTTTTCTTTGCTTAAGAATTTTCTTATGATAAATGTGTTTATTTTTATTATCCTGAATGCGTAAATTATCAATTTCACGAGCATTAACCTTTTTAAATGCTGGGTCCAATTTTCTCGTTATTGGATTTTTAATATAAGTAGGATTTTTATTTAAGGGGTGACTTTCTTTTGCTGATCGCTTTTCATTCGTTTTTTTCCAAACGCGTAATATTTTTCTCTTTATTCTTTTCTAATTGATTTGCAATCTCATTAAGATTGTCTATGTAATTTTCCACGTAATCTTGAACTTGTTCGTTATGTGTACGTTCAACTGGTAAAGAGTAATTTAAATCTGCTTTAATAATTTGCATAGGTGTCATTTCTAGACTTGAATGATTCGAATTATTATAACTTAATAAAGCTTGGGAAAGTCTGCTTGGAAAAGTTGAATTCCTACTTTCAATTGTTCGCAATTGTTCTATCAGTGTAGAATGAAATCTTTCTACTAATGCATTCGAATTGGGATTATAATTTGTAATATAATGAATTTCAATTTTATGGATTTTACAAAAATCTTGGACTACGCCATTTTTGAATTCTAATCCATTGTCACACGTTATTTTATTAGGAATGCTGTAATGGCTTAAATACATCAATAATTTATCTACAATTTCAATTTGAAGAGTAATATGTATGACGTAGGTTTTCCTATCGTAATTCATAGTACATTACTTTCGATTGTTATTTGAGACGTAAGCTTTTCCTTAATTGATTCGTAATACATTCTCAAATAATCGCGTTATTGAGCAGGGCTGGCTCTAGTGACATTATAATCAAGAGATTGAAATTGAGAATTGAAGAGTCAACTCTTGAAATATGAATATTACAAAACTTCGGACATCTTTATTTATGTTCGGCCAATAATATTTTCGTTTTAAACTAATTAAATTTTCTCGTAATCAATCGAGTTTGTCTCGAATCATTTTAATCAATACTTGAAATGTGAATTTTATAAAAGTCTTATACAACGCCATTTTTAAATTCGAATATTTTGTTTAATATTTAAATCAAGGGATTTGTAATTCTTGAAATACGGAATAAATTGTATAGAGCATTGTTGTTCAAAACATGCTTAAAGGAAAACACCATAATCTTTCTAATACTTTCGTTATTGCGAAGCGAATAATAATGATGATTATCAATAATATGAAACAAGGGTTTCAAACACCGTTGTTCAAAGAATGTCTGAAGGAGAATACATTAATCCTTCTGATGTTTTATGTTGCTAACAAGCAAATGAAAATGAGATTTATCTCAAATAATATTTTTAAGAAATATCGCTTTTGTGCAATCCTATTGATTAAATCGAAAATGTATTTCGTAAGATTGCCTATAAAAATTATCTATGTAACTAGGAGTGATATAAAGAATTCATCTTTGAATATATTGCGAAATTAAATATTTATAACTTTTTTCCGTACTTTATAATAAGGAATATTTTTGGAAATTATTTTCGAAGATGGTGACTTTAACCTTTTCTTCGTATACGGGATTCTTATTATAGGATCCTCAACATTACGCTGGACAGTGAAACATTCTGTCTCATTTGAATTTATTTTTATTCCATCGTTTGAATTTAACCATTTCAAACATGCTTCGTATTTTTCCGTATTTATTCGATTTCTAATCGACGATGAATCTTTTTCGATTCTATTTATTTCAACATTTTCATAATTATTTATATTTGAATCATTTTCGACTCTCTTCATTTCCGTATTTCCGTAATAATATGCACCTGTGGCATTACTGGCATTTGTCGCCATTGCATCATTTTTGATTCTATTCGTATTTGCGAATTTATGTATTTTTAACATTCGATCATTATCGATCCTATTCGTCCTTGCGAATTTATTTATTTTTAACATTGGACCATTATTGATCCTGTTCGTTTTTTCGAACGTATTAATCTCTATCATTGGATCATTTTCAAATTCATTAATATTTCCTCCGATATTCCGATTCGGTAAGGAATATACAATTATCTTTATATTTGATTCCGCAAAAATATATTTTATCATACTTAAAATAATATGCCAGTCTAATTTATCTAGACCGCATGCAATTCTGGGTAAAGCTAAGTATTTGTCATTATTATATTGACACAATTCTCTGAGATATAATATTGATTGAAAAACGGTTTCATATTCCGGTTTATGAAAATACGAATCTTTCGTGATTAAATAATAAATGTTTCGATCATTTATTTGGATCATTGCTACTTCTCCTATTAGCTTATTTTGAGATTTTAAATTATCTATTTGACCAAATTTATTTTTAAATTGGAGGGCTACACCTCCGTTCATGTGAAAGTCACGGGAAACGCAATGTGCTAACGCATAATTCTTTGGGGCCTTAAATAAATTACCTGTTTTTTCAATTATCTTAGGGGAATCTTTAATATTTTTCAATTCATAATTTTTTTCAAAATCTTTATAAGTCAATTTATTATCTGACTCTATTATAATTCGAATGAGAGCATCAGCATTATTAGTTGAACCTTTTTTATAACGAATTTCATAATCAAATTCTTCTAGTTTGATTCTTTTATGCGATGGAGAATTAAGGGAGTTAGAAGTTTTTCTAATTGGTAATTCAGTATCAGCTTTCAATATTTTTGAATTAGGTACGATTCCTTCAGGAATATTATTATCACTTGTTTTAATTTCAGTTTTAAGAGAACATTCATTTAATTGAATTTTCAGATTATCCGCTTTAATTGCTTCTAAAATATTTTGGATATCTGCTAAATGTTGGTTGATCGTATCAATTTTATGTTTTATTATATTTGAAAACTCAGGATCCATTGGGATATTTCGGGGTTTCTGACATACTTGCTGATAATAAAAGGGGATTTGAGAATATTCATTAGTTAATAATTGATTTTTAAAATCTAAATTAAGTCCATATTTATTCAAAAAATCTGCTCCTATAAGACCATCATAATTCTTATGGAACTTGTATACGACAAAGGGATGAAGATCATCTATTTGAAATTCAGGGAATAAAGGTATTAAAACTTTTTCATTTGCAGTTTGCTTTTTGAAACATGCAGTTAGTGTCGTAGATTCATTAAAAATATTTTTAGGAAAATTATTATACGCGAATTTTGGATCAATAAGACACACTGAACATCCACTATCAATTAAAAGTTTACATTTAGGATTTTGGAATTGGATATAGGGGAGTTGGTTTGTGTTATCTAACGTATTATTTAAGTCAATGAGTCGTTCATGGCACGATCTCGAAAATTTTCATTTAAATATTTACTGGAATTATTACGTTCTGGATATGAACGTTCGTTAAAATCACGTTTTTTGAAATTAGTATCTCTCGAAGTAGACGCTATATTGGTTAATTCCTCAATCATAATATTTGGATTGGGTTGATTATTAAAATATTGTCTCTGAGGACTCTGTTGATATTGGGTAGAATAATTAGATCTCTTCTGGGGATAATTCCTTGTCTGAATCGACATTTTTTCAGGGGGAGATTGTATTCTTTGATTAGGATGAGGTTTGAAAACATTCTCGTTTTTACGTTCATTATTAGAGGTATTTGGATTATTTCCAAAGACTTGACGATTTGTCTGGAAATAAGTTTTTACTTGTTTTTGTTGGAAATTAATCGGTTGAGATGGGAATCTCGGTTGGGAATTATTTGGATAAAAATTTCTTTGATTATTTTGACTAGATTGGGGAAAATTTGATTGATTATTATGAGGAAAACTTCTATAATTATTAATTGGGAAGTTTGCTCGATTATTATTTGGGAAATTATTTTTATTAGTTTGGTTGAAATTCTTCTGATTTTGTTGAGGAAAATTCCTCTGATTATTTTGATTTTTATAGTGCATATAGGGTTGTTGATAAAAATAATAATCTTGACGAATAAAATTTACTATATCGTCATAGTTCATAATTCCATGACCTCTAAGGGCTGTTCTTAATTCGGGGTTAATATTATAGAGCAGAACTCTAGTTGCTACTCGTGACGCAATATTTTTTTCTTGATCCTTTTCAAGAATCGGTAAATTAGACAATTCTACTTGCGAATCGTATTTATTCTTTAAATCTACTATTCTTTCGAGAAAATCTAAATCGTTTTCGTTACGAATTCTTTGGGCATTTTGGAGATCCCAAAACAAAACTGTGAGGCTTATTTTTTCCTCAAATCTTAACTTTAAAAATTCCCTCAAGTTAAACCAGTTATCTGTAATTCTCTCATTGGAACTTACGATTTCACTGGCATTTCCTACCAATTTACTCTTTATTATATCGATAATTGCTTCATTTATTAACGCGTCGGCCGATTGGAACCTATTATAAAATCTTTCGCAATGATTCAAAAATCGTGCGAGATTTGCAGGATTACCATCAAATGGTACAATTGACTTTGAAAATAAATCAATTAATTTAAGTCTATCAAACATATTTGGTTCTGGTGCGACCGCCATTTTATTCGTATTCTTCCGGCCTTTGAAATGCTTTACGGAAGTAATCTTGAAAAATTGTATTGTACTTAGAAAATAATTATATTCGGTTTTTTATTTTATAAGAAACCTAGGAAAAACTCTGGTAATCGGTTTTTTGTATTAAGAAACCTAGGAAAAACTCTGGTAATCGGTTTTTTTATAAGAAACCTAGAAAAAACTCACACAAGTTTTACGCTCAAAACCGTGGGAAAAGATTGAAGACTTTGGACCAAGGTCAGTGACTGGGAATTAAAAAGTGTTTCTAGATAGGATTCTCACCACGTTGTTTTTCTGGAGTCGTTGTAGACGCTACCCACACAATCAGGGCTCCAAACGGCTTTTCTCCTCGTTGTTGCTGGATTTGGCACCTTAACAGTTGAAACTGAAAGTTTTTGGAAGTTCTTAGCGCGGCGATAACTACGATTTCACGCTCGAAGTTTCGAAACACAGTTCTTCACGAAAACCGGCACAATCCCATACCCTCGTCGCCAATTATATTTGTGGAGCGAAAGCCGATCTTTAAAAAAAAAGATTTATTTACAACGGAAGATTATCCTATTCTAACAATTAGCTAGGAAGAAATGCACTAAATTAATTGAGGATACATTCGTCTGGAGAGGTATTTATAACATTCCTTATCTCAAGTTAATTACGACAATCAGTATCGAACAATGGGACAAATATACACCCACACACGTGGCGTGATCAAAATGATGTGTCATCAAAATGTAACAAGGTAATATGAATATTCGAATAAGAATAGATAAGGAGTTCATCTGCAATATACAGGGTTGGCATTATGTAATTATATATATCCTCTATTTGCCTTAAATTATATAATTTATTACTATTCTTTAAGTGTCGACAAAGACTATTGGTCATTCTAATAATCTGTTGAACACTTCCATAACTCTATCTATGCTTTTCTTATAAAACTGTCTAATGGAGATCATGCCATATTCGTTACTGAGAAAACCTATTTTTTTTAGTCGGGGGGAATCCTCAGGGACGAACTAATTCCGATAGATAGAACAGTGTGAGACCTACTCTAACTATAGTTAGGAAGGGGGTTACATTTCGGTGCGACCTCAAGGTCTATTGTGCCCTACTAAACCTAACCTGCTGTTTTAGATTCCGGGCATTTATTATTAACCTTTTGACTCTTCTTGTTTGTATCTCTTTCACTTTCACGATCTTTGTCGTGTGATAATTGTGTTACCTATGAATTTGAATTTCATAGGAGTCTCTTCTTTTTGATATTTGAAATTGAGTTTACTCTTTTGTGATAGGTGGGTATCCTAAGCACATCCTCGGCGGGGTTGTCAACTAGTCTTCTTAGCTCATCATTCGGATGTTGACATGCTTTTTCAAATATCTTCTCGGCCTTCTTTTTACCGATGTGAAGTTAACAGACTGTTTTCAACAATGGAATGGAAAACAAGAAAATTGATTATCCAACTTATTTCAGAGAATTGATGAAGTTTTGATCCATGAATATAAGTATTCGACATTTTCAAAAACTATTCGTCGGAGCATAACCATTTTTGGTACGTCGAATTGTTATACCGATGCGATTGAGTTAAAAAAAAATCATTGACTCGCAAAGGGATACAGGGGGTGATTATTCATCCCTCAAATTAGAAAAATTGGTAACACGAAATCCGTTCGCCGGAGCATAACCATCTTTGGTATGTAGAATCTTCATACCGATGTGATTAACCAAAAAAAAATCATCGACTCGCAAAGGGATACAGGGGGTGATTTTTCATCCCTTATATTAGAAAAATTCATAACACGAAAACAGTTCGCCGGAGCATAACCATATTCGGTATGTAGAATTGTTGTACCGATTTTATTAACCAAAAAAAAAATCATCGACTCGCAAAGGGATACAGAGGGTGATTTTTCATCCCTTATATTAGAAAAATTCATAACACGAAAACAGTTCGCCGGAGCATAACCATATTTGGTATGTGGAATCGTTATACCGATGTGAATACCCAAAAAAAAATCATCGACTCGCAAAGGGATACAAGGGGTGATTTTTCATCACTTATACTAGAAAGATCTATAACACGAAAACAGTCCGCCGGAGCATAACCATATTTGGTATGTAGAATCGTTATACCGATGTGATTACCAAAAAAAATCATCGATTTGCAAAGGGATACAAGGGGTGATTTTTCATCACTTATACTAGAAAAATCTATAACACGAAAACAGTCCGCCGGAGCATAACCTTATTTGGTATGTAGAATCTTTATACCGATGTGATTAACCAAAAAAAAAAATCATCGGCTCGCAATGGAAGAAAGGGGGTGATTTTTCATCCCTTATATTAGAAAAATTCATAACACGAGAACCGTTCGCCGGAGCATAACCATATTTGGTATGTAGAATCGTTATGCCGATGTGATTACCAAAAAAAATCATCGATTTGCAAAGGGATACAAGGGGTGATTTTTCATCACTTATACTAGAAAAATCTATAACACGAAAACAGTCCGCCGGAGCATAACCATATTTGGTATGTAGAATCGTTATACCGATGTGATTACCAAAAAAAATCATCGATTTGCAAAGGGATACAAGGGGTGATTTTTCATCACTTATACTAGAAAAATCTATAACACGAAAACAGTCCGCCGGAGCATAACCATATTTGGTATGTAGAATCGTTATACCGATGTGATTACCAAAAAAAATCATCGATTTGCAAAGGGATACAAGGGGTGATTTTTCATCACTTATACTAGAAAAATCTATAACACGAAAACAGTCCGCCGGAGCATAACCATATTTGGTATGTAGAATCGTTATGCCGATGTGATTACCAAAAAAAATCATCGATTTGCAAAGGGATACAAGGGGTGATTTTTCATCACTTATACTAGAAAAATCTATAACACGAAAACAGTCCGCCGGAGCATAACCATATTTGGTATGTAGAATCGTTATACCGATGTGATTACCAAAAAAAATCATCGATTTGCAAAGGGATACAAGGGGTGATTTTTCATCACTTATACTAGAAAAATCTATAACACGAAAACAGTCCGCCGGAGCATAACCATATTTGGTATGTAGAATCGTTATACTGATGTGATTAACCACTAAAAAATCATCTACACGCAAAAGGATACAGTGGGTGATTTTTCATCCCTTATATTAGAAAAATTCATAACACGAAAACAGTTCGCCTGAGCATAACCATATTCGGTATCTAGAATTGTTATACCGATGTGATTAACCACTGAAAAAATCATCGACTCGCAAAGGGATACAGGGGGTCATTATTCATCCCTTAAATTAGAGAAATCGATAACACGAAAACCGTTCGCCGGAGCATAACCATATTTGGTATGTAGAATCGTTCTACCGATGTGATTACAAAAAAAAAATCATCGACTCGCAAAAAGATTTCTGATAATGCCATAGCAACATTTTTGTCAGAGGTGCAGAATTTTGCCGGAAAAAAATGTCTGACGGCGGCCCTGCAATAAGGGACATGCTGTTAATGTATAGCTGAAAAGTACACCTAAAGATTTTTTTTCATTTCCTTTCTTGGATTTAAGCAGCAACAAGTTAGGAAAAAGAGTCATTGCAAATTCAGGTTTTGTACTGGGGCTCATAGTTGCCGTTCTGGCCTTTTTCAGGCTATTTTTACCATTGTTACGTCATAGATAGCCTGTAAAATTCGGGTTCAGCATGTAGCATGTTTCTGGCATATTGCATGTTTTTAGCATGTGGCCTCCTACGTAGAATCGACTAAAAAGTAGAATTGAATGTCCTGATATCCGAGCAGTCCATAGTAGGTGAATGAAACACTTTTCCAGATATGAATACTAAGGTGATTTTAATTGATACTCAACATGTTTCAAGCTCATACAGCTCATTCTCAGGAAAAAATCACATATTATTATATAATTATGGAATCGACATAAAGGAAGATGTTCTACGTAGCAACACCGTGTTTCCTGTTCCAAGAACCACGGAGTGATAAGTGCATCGAGTGCAAATTCCTATGTGCATGTACATTTTCTTTCCAAAGCTTTGAACAGACTCTAGTTAGTTATTAAGTAGATTTCATACCGAACGTTTATTTTGTAACTCGGTTTTCTAAACAATTCTTAATCTATTGAATTATTAGTCCTTTATCCAACAGGTTGTAACTAATAATTTTAAATTGAATAAATTCTTTTTAAAAATAGACATTGAGAATCGGAAAACATAATTGGCGCTGCGAACAGGATATCGCAACGGGGTTTTAGTCGAAAAAACTAAAACTAGTGTCCACTTTGAAAGCGAACTTTCGTGTTTCGAGGAACTCCCGTTGAGTTTCAACTCTTAGTGCGATATCACCACCATCCACTTCGACCCAGAAGGAAGCAACCAACCACTTCAATCAAGAAGGAAGGACGATCCACCCTAGGATGCAAATCTTGGTGTAAGTCCATCAAACCAATCCACATTTTTCCTAAACCGTTCAGTTCTAAATGACAGATAACAATTTTTCTAGAGAATTGGAAATAATTGCTGAAGACACTGAAACTTTAGAATTAGGTATTTCACATATTAGAAATAGTAGATTTAGACCTTATCCAAGAAGAATAAGTCCCAATATAATTGAAATGAATAACCAAACTTCTTCTAACATCAATGCAGTAGATGTAATGTCTAGACAGGATTTACAGTTACTATTAAATTCAATACCAGAATATTCTCCCGGCCAAAATTTATCAATTTTTATTAATGAAGTTGACAATTTATTGATACATCTTCAAGGAAGATTAAATCCCGATTTGACTTACGCATTGAACTTCTCCATTAGATCTAAATTGAAAGATGAAGCTAGAGATTTTATAGCTTTCCAAAATGCCTCTGACTGGCCTACGATTAGACGAGTTCTATTGCAAAGGTACGGAGACCAACGGAACGAAGATTTATTAGTTTCGTCTTTGACGCAATGCGTTCAACTAAAAAATGAGAATTACTTAGATTATTACAGCAGGTTATCCAAAAATTTAAATGATCTATTACAACATTTAACCCTAAATATCCAAGATCCAAATTATCTCTTGTACAAAAAGCAAGATATTCAAAAATTAGCTCTCAAAACATTTCAAATAGGAATATTAGAACCTTACCGATCTTATCTCAGTAATTTCAATTTGAATAGTCTAGAAGAATGTATTAATAGATGCAAATTTTTCGACAATAGAAAACAAGAATGGGAATACTGTGAATTTCTCCGAAAATCACAAGAAGTAACGAAAAAACCTTATCACATACGTACTCCCCCAACAACACAAAATTATTCAAATCGTTTAAATTATGAATCTCATAGCAGAAATCCGAATTCGAATTATTTCTATAACCCACCAGGTTTTTCAAATATAACTCACCAAAATTCATTAACAAATCGTCCAAATAATCAATCAGCTTTTCCTAAGTCAATAAACAAACCTATTGGAAACAATCAAAGATTCCCTACAAATAGAGAAGTTTTTGGAACAAAGCCCGGTTCAAGTATCCTCAGAAATCAACCAAAACCCACACCAATGTCAATTTCAAGTAGGAATACTTACAAACAACCACAAGCAACATCCATATCAACAAGAACCTTCCAAAGAAATCCAAATCAATCACAACAACCGAAATATTATTCCGAAGAATTGTTTAATGTTCAATCTGAAAGTGATAACCCAGAATTTTGTGAATCTGAATATTATAATTCAGACAATGATCCTCAACAACCAGAATATGAAAATTATTACGAGGAAGAAAATTTTCAGATGCTTGCCTCGAACCCCCCAGAAACATAAATTTGAATTGTGTCAAAATTAAATCAAAATTGCCTTACTTTTATCTGCCAAAAATTGGATTGAAAATTTTAATTGATTCAGGAGCTACAAACTCCGTCATTAACTCAAAACCAGCCTTTGAAAAATTTTTACAATTTTTATACAAGAAAGAATTTACCGTTTCAGGCTTAGGAAAAACGATTAAAGCAGAAAATAATCTGAAGATTCCACTCTTGTACGAATTAGGAGTTTTTGATAACATTCATTTACATGTTGTTGATTGGCATCAAAAATTCGACGCTTTGTTAGGAACATCTGATTTACAGAGATTAGGTGCTAAAATTGATTATAAAACACAAATTTTAGAAATTAATAACTTGAAAATACCATTTAATCTTGAATATTCTTCCACAAAATTGAAACCAAGAAAATTCGAAGCAAAGAATTTTGTCAAAATACCTGTCTCAATAGAAAACGGCGACGTTTTACTGCCAGAAATAAATTTTCAAGAATTTTCAACCCCAGAGTGCATTGCTCATGCAAAAAATGGATTTTGTTTTATACCAATTTCCCAACCAATTCAAAACGATGTAGAAATCAATTTCTCTGAAAGAATACCAGCAACATCCCTTTTTGAAACCGAAATATCTTCACCTCCGTCGGCAAGTCAAAATTTTAAATTAATGAAAAATATCAGAACCTCACACATGAATTCTGAAGAAAAACGAGAAATTATTAAACTTTGTAGTAAATTCAAAAATATCTTTTATAATGAAAACTGCGACCTTTCATTCAGCTTTACTGTTAAACACAAAATTCGAACAAAAGATGAGGAACCCGTTTATGTTAAATCTTTTAGACATCCCCATCACATGAAAAAAATAATTCAGGATCAAATTCAAAAATTACTTGATGACAAAATTATACGCCCATCAATTTCACCCTATAGCGCTCCTGTTTGGATTGTAAATAAGAAAAAAGACGCATCTGGACAAAAGAAATACAGAATGGTCATTGATTATCGACGGCTCAACGAAAAAACTGTAGAGGATAAATACCCCTTACCACGGATCGACGAAATCCTAGACAACTTAGGAAAAAGTTGCTATTTTTCAACAATTGATATGGCGAAAGCATTTCATCAAATCGAGATGGATCCCGAATCTATCGAGAAAACTGCGTTCACTGTGAATAATGGTCACTATGAATACGTTAGAATGCCTTATGGTTTGAAAAACGGCCCAAGTACTTTTCAACGTGTAATGGATAATGTTCTGAAAGAATATCTTCATAAATTTTGTTTCGTATACATGGATGACATTGTCGTATTTTCGAAATCGTTGCAAGAACACATTTGCCACCTGAAATTAATATTTCAGAAAGTAAAGGAATTCAATCTCAAAATTGAACTCGACAAATGTGAATTTTTAAGTAAAAATGTAGAATTTCTAGGACATGTTATTACCCCTGAGGGAGTATCTCCTAACCCTTCGATATTAAAAACCATAGAAAACTATCCGATACAAAAAAAACAGTGAAAGAAATTAAATCATTTTTAGGTTTGGTAGGTTACTACCGCAGATTTATACAAAATTTCGCACATATTGTCTCACCTTTTACTAAATGTTTGAAAAAAGGCACAAAAATAAACCCCGATGACCCTGATTATGTAGATGCATTCCAACTATGCAAAGAATTATTGACAAATGCCCCAATATTAGTGTACCCAGATTTCGAGAAACCATTCAAATTAACTACTGATGCTTCAAACGTAGCTATCGGAAGTGTTCTATCCCAATCAAATCGTCCTGTAGCTTATTACTCAAGAACTCTAAATTCCGCTGAAAGAAATTATTCTACGATAGAGAAGGAATTGCTTGCAATTCTAGATTCTACAAAACATTTTAGACCATTCTTATTTGGACAAAATTTCACAATCGAAACTGATCATAATCCCCTTGTATGGCTCTATAAAATCAAAGAACCAAATTCCAGACTAATACGTTGGAAATTGAAATTAGATGAATTCGATTTCAACATAATCCACACCAAAGGTAAAGAGAATAAAGTTGCTGATGCTCTTTCCCGAGTTGAGATAAATAATCGCGAAGACGACGATTTAAATATAGAACTCTCTTCTATTCTTCCGAACGTCAACGAACTACCTCAGTTAAGCGACGAAGAATTGGAAAATATTCTTAATTCTCTAAACAACGAATCATCTATTCAGAATAATAATGAACAACAAAATTCAAATGATGATCAAAATTCCAATACTGACGCCACCATTCATTCTACTCAAGAAGATAACGGAAAAGTCATTCCAATTACTGAAACATCTGTTAATATCTACCCCAATAGAATAATTTTAAATATTGGCGAACTCTTCAACATAAAATTCACGAAACCCTTCGGAAAAAATACGTATTCTGTATCTATACGACAAAATTACATGGAAAATGATTTTTCGAAACTTTTCAAAGAAATTCTTAGACCGAATGAGTCCTATGGAATATTTTTCAGAGATAACAAATTACGTTTACCCTTTACCAGATTTTGCAAACAATCATTTAACTACTCAGTAAAACTTTTCATCAGTAATAACTATCTTTTAGATGTAATTTCAGAAGAAAATCAAAAAGAAATTATTTCGGAATATCATGACAAGAATCACAACGGTATTTCTGAAACCCATAATTTCTTATCGAAAAAATACTATTGGCCAAAAATGAAAATCAAAATCAGTGAAATTATCAATAAATGCGAATTGTGCCTACAATCAAAGTATGAAAGAAACCCTTACAAACTAAAATTCTCAGGTCCACTTCTCGCGAAACGACCTTTCGAAGTAATACATTTAGACACATTTTCATTTTTAAATTCTAAGTTTCTAACGATAATTGATCTATTTTCCAAATATGCCCAATCGTACTATGTTAAAGACGGTACTTCACTAACAATTCTCAATAAATTACGTCATTATTTAGCACATCATAATATTCCTCAGAAAATTGTTTGTGATGAAGGAAGAGAATTTCATAATAAAACTTTCATAGAGTATTGTAAGTTGAATAAAATTGATTTACACTTCACTACAGTAAATAACTCAAATTCAAACTCTGCTATTGAGAGATTTCATTCAACAATATTAGAAAAGCTCAGAATTTTAAAATTGAAAAATCCAAATGAAAACCCTTCAAATCTCATGATCTCTGCAACATTAATCTATAACCAGTCAGTACATTCTGCCACTGGCTATTCCCCTTTCCATTTACTTCACGGTCCTTATGACAAACTTCCAGAATTTGATTTGAACATGACTATTTTCGAACAATATAACGAAAAACGGAAACAAGAAATCTTACCATTTTTCGATCATATTTATGAACGCAACAGACAACGCGAACAGAAAAAACTAGATAGAATAAATGAAAATCGAAAAGACCCCCCTAATTTAGAACAAAGACAAGTTTATGTTGAAAGAAATAGACCTAGAAAAACCGACCCCCCTTTTGAAAAAATAACGGTGGTCGAACAAAATAAAAATGAAATCAGTGGTTTGACTCAAAAATCTAGAGAAACCACAGCCCATATCAAAAAAGTCAAGAAATTAAGAAAAAACGTTTGTTCTTTTCAGGATACCACTAATCCTCCTGATACGGATCCAAACCAACCAGGCCCTTCAGGTCTCCAAAATAAAAAGTAATGGATATTTCGAAGAACCATTGAATAAAGCAAAAATTCTTGATCATTACCATAACTTCCTTTTTTTCATAAATATAACAAGTTTAAAAGATAACTATGACTCATTGAATTATAACTTCAATGCACTTCAGAAAAACCGAACTATTGATGAACTATCTCATAGAATCTACCGTCAATTGAAATCAAACTTAGTCCGAAGTGAACAGATATTACATAAATTCATTAACAAAAAGGTTAAAAGAGGTTTGGCTAATTTCATTGGCAAAGGTATTAAATTTATCACTGGAAATTTAGATGATGACGATTTAAAAACCATAAATGAAAATTTGGAAAGTCTACATCAAAACGAAAATTCTGAAATTGAAAGAATAAATAAAATAACGTCCTTCGCTAATCATTTGACCAAAAGGTATTCAGAAGATTTAGCTCTACTGAATGATAATATTCAACATACTAAATTACTCTTCCAAAACATTAAATCAACTGAAGAATTCAGAATGACTCTCGAATATCAAATACTGCAATCAGAAGAACTATTGAACACCTTTTTAATGATCGAAAGAACTATAAGTTTTGCAATAATAGGAACACCAAATTTAGAACTCATAAAAATTGATGAACTTCTTTTGATTGGAAACTATCTTGAAAAAATGTATAAACCTCAGCAATTATCACCAATTGATCATTCCCACATTTATAAAATCATAGAATTTGCTACAATATCTGTCATAGGAACGGATGAATCCATTACCTTTCTCCTGAAAATTCCTATTCTTAAGCAAATTATTGCAAACTATTCCCGAGTGTACCCTGTACCTAATCATCAAGATATTGCTGTTATACCTCCGAAAAAGTATTTGATCAAAGTCAACAATGAAGATTATTGGACCGATGAAGCTTGTAGTTCCACATTAGGCAGTTCCATTGTCCTATGCCTCCATCAACCAGTCAAAGAAGCTTGCACTCTGTCTTCACCAGGCCACTGCCCAACAGTTCTTATTGAAAACGACTATAAGATTATCCACACCCTGCGGAACAAACAACTCCTCACCTTGTTCAAGAATGAGCAGACAGTACTAGAAGATTGTCATGGTATAATCATGAAGAAATCCATCCAAGGAGTAAACCTATTGCATTCCGATTGTCCCATCATAATCGATAATTCAATATTTGACAACACTGAACCGATTTTTGAGATAAAGTTCAAAAACATTTCAAAGTTCCCTTTAAGCTACAATTATAAAGTGGAACTTCAGTGGAAACACTTAAGAGAACCGACATCAATCCTCCAGGAAGCTGAGAAACTTCAAGACCAGCCCCTGTACCTTCATCCAACGACACAAATAATACATTTTACCACAAGTGGGATTCTGCTTTGTTGCATTATCATTGGTATTTTTCTGATATTGAAAAACAGAGCCAGAATCTTGGAAGTATTATGTAACCCCAGGAAGATCATCCACATCGATCTCGAAGATAATTCCATGAAACCAACCGATAACGAGGCCGTTATCTAAACTAAGCGGGGAGGAATTATGGAATCGACATAAAGGAAGATGTTCTACGTAGCAACACCGTGTTTCCTGTTCCAAGAACCACGGAGTGATAAGTGCATCGAGTGCAAATTCCTATGTGCATGTACATTTTCTTTCCAAAGCTTTGAACAGACTCTAGTTAGTTATTAAGTAGATTTCATACCGAACGTTTATTTTGTAACTCGGTTTTCTAAACAATTCTTAATCTATTGAATTATTAGTCCTTTATCCAACAGGTTGTAACTAATAATTTTAAATTGAATAAATTCTTTTTAAAAATAGACATTGAGAATCGGAAAACATAATTATATATTCATTAATTAAGTGAAGCTGAAAAAACGGGAAAACCATGGAGTAAAACAAAGCATAACATCGAACGAGTTCATTTTATGTTGCTTCAATCTTCTTTATATGGCTATTAGCTGCATGGCCCCATGCCGCTGAGCCATATGTTAGTTGAGGTCTTGCAATTGACTTGATCATTCGTAGCTTCGTGCTTTGGTCCATTTGGCTCCTTCTTCCCAGCATTGGGTAAAGTCTACTGATTGCTGAGTTTATGTTATTTACTCCATATTTTATATAGTTTTTCCATGCAAGCCCTTCATCTGGTTTTACTCTTAGATATTTGACTTCATTTTCCCATTTCATCTCTTCTCCATCTATCCTTAGGTTCGAATTGATTTCAAGTTTCCGCTTCTGTAGTAGAGTAATTCGGCTCTTTCTGCTATTTACTCGAATTTTTGAGCGCTCGTACTACTTACACGAGGGCTATATCATTTCGTCACGATGTCTGTATTTTTCGAATTTTGAGCCGAAAATGGTCTCAATCGACTATGTTCGACTCACTGATGACGAATCCGTCGGAAAATTCGAGTCTGTCCGTCCGGCCGTCCGGCCGGCCGTAAGCACGATAACTCTCGAACGGAACAACCTAGAGACTTGAAATTTTCAGTGTGGGTTCAGTTCCCGAATGGCTCGGTTAAGTTCGTTAATGGGCCAAATTCCACCAGGGGTTCCGTAAATATGGCCGTTCGAAGTTTTGTTTCCCTGATTACTTGAAAACTACAGATTTGATCGAGATGAAATTTTGCACTCGAATGGAAAATGAGGTGTTCAAGCTACATGTGGAATTTTGTCCAGATCGCATGACCAGAACCATAGAAAACATAGAAAATTGTAACTTTGGAACGGAAACGCCTAGGGACTTGAAATTTTCAGCATAGGTGTGGATCTTGAATGTCGTGATCACGTTCATCTATGAGCAACATTATACAAGGGGTTCCGTAAATACGGTCGTTTGAAATTTTGTTTTTTCGATGAATTCGAAACTACGGATTCGATCGAGATGAAATTTTGTGTTTTAATCGAGAATGATATATTGAAGCAATATTTTGTCCAGATCGCATGACCAGAACCATAGAAACCATAGAAAATTCTAACTTTTGAACGGAAAGGCCTAGGAACTTGAACTTTTCAGGGTGGGTTTGGATCGCAAATTTCACGGTCACGTTCATCAATGAGCAAAATTAGACTAGGGGTTCCGTAAATATGGCCGTTCAAGATATTTTTTTCCTGATAGTTTCGAAACTACTGATCGGATTGGAATGAAATTATGCACCTAGCTCAGGAATAATGTATTCAAACTACGTGCAAAATTCGCATCACTAAGACCATAGATACCGTGGAAAATTCTAGCGAATTATCGGAAAAAAATTGATCAGCTGAAGCACCGACATGAAGTCTGGAGTTTTGCCTAAGTTTCAGGATTTTTTTGACAGCAGTCAAACATTCCTTCAATTGATTTCTAAAACTGGAAAATGCGAATCTACCTACAAGGTGCATGTACGAGCGCTCAAAAGCTCCTGCCTTCACGGCAGTGCTTTTCGTAATTTTTCATTTAATGAACCATTCTTCTCAATCTTCTAGTGCTTCTCGCAGTCTTCTGTTTTTTAGAAGGCTATTCCCGTGTCGTCCGCAATAAGGGGCTAAGAGATTCCTTGGGTTTTTAGGAATATGTTGTAGAGTAGAGGTCCTAGAACTGGTCCTCGTGGCACTCCTGCTTCTACTTGTCTGGTGGAAGATAATATGTCGTCCTTCGTGTCAAACTAGGTCGAGGGCTCTCTCGACATCTAATAGCACTTATCCTGTGGATTGTTTATTCTGAAATCCTACTGTGACAATTTCAGTGATCCTTAACAGTTGAAGTCTATGGAATGTTTCTTCTGAATCCAGATTGTTCCTATGGTATCAGATTCAGCGCTCCGGTTCTTCATGGAGCCTTTTGCAAGTGCTGACAGTAGACTTATCGGCCTGTAGTTTTGTGGGAATTTTCTATCTTTTCCTGGTTTATTGAACACAATTACTTTTGCTGTTTTCCATATTTCTCATCACAGCCATTGCTATATTGGTTGGCGCTGCTATTCCTTTTCTAGGCAATTTCCGTAACATAAAGTTTGTTACTTTGTCTTTCCCTGGAGCTTTCCTGTTTTTCAATTTCTTTAATCTCCGTTGGTGTTGGGTTTGGGATGGTATCGCCCTCTAGGTCCTTATACTATGGCGTTTAGTTATTCGGCGTACTTCTTGAGGTTCTTCCTATTTTGGTTTTCAGTTATGCTATTCCATCCTCTTGATTTGCAGTTCATATCGCCAATAATGATGTTCGAGTAGTTACCTTCAAGCATCTTCTTCAGATCACTCATTACCGCTCGTTTAATAATATGCTATTATTCTTTGTCATTCCTCATATTTCTATGTAACCGGAATAACAGATAGATATAGTTACACTCACTGACCACCCTACCCGATTGTCACTGTCCCAATCACACTGTCCATATCTTGATTTTAATCGAATTTGAATCTTTTCCGGATGAAAAAATGTCACTCTTACTGACCAGCCTACGTCTTAACTGCAAATCAAGAGAATGGAATAGCAGAACTGAAAACCAAAATGGGAAAAACTAAATTCCATAGTATAAGGACCTAGAGGGCGATACCATCCACAAACTTCATGTTACGGAAATTGCCTAGAAAAGGAATAGCAGCGCTAACCAATATAGCAAACGCTGTGATGAGAAATGTGGAAAACAGCAAAAGTAATTGTGTTCAATAAGCCAGGAAAAGATAGAAAATTCTCACAAAGCTACAGGCCGATAAGTCTACTGTCAGCACTTGGAAAAATGGTTCAGAGAGTCATGGCAAAAAGGCTCAATGAAGAAACAGGCGAGCTGAATCTGATACCATAGTCCCTCCCAACAATGCACATCAGGAATGATCTTCAGCATACGCTCAACCCACATCAAATGTCTCAATCTCAGTCTCACTCCATGGTCTTGCCAACTCTCTCTTTCACATTAAACGTCAGATAAACTCGATATTTTACAGAAGAGACATCAATAACATAACCGGCATCTACTCATACTTGATTGGCTTCGACCAATTCGGTGAAAGAGA
This sequence comes from Aphidecta obliterata, assembly GCA_963966015.1. Lineage (NCBI taxonomy): Eukaryota > Metazoa > Arthropoda > Insecta > Coleoptera > Coccinellidae > Aphidecta > Aphidecta obliterata. Next base: position 29,072,423 of record OZ014431.1, read on the forward strand.
GTTGGCAAGACCATGGAGTGAGATTGACACATTTGATGATCCAAGAAATATGCCAACCCAAATTAAGATGAATGGACAAAAAAGCCAAGCCATACTCTTGCAGAAGAGATTGAAAATCCATGCAGAACTAACAATCGACAATTAAGGGAAATAATGGCAGAATGAGGCGAAATATTAAGATGTTATTTTAGGTGAAGGACTCACATGGAAAAGTCATACCAAATTGTTTCCCTTTTATAACGGAATATTTGATATGACTGATATGACCAACAGCATATTCAATAAATAATATTTTGGCTGTTTATCTGATTCAAACGAAATGAAAGAAAACCAATTTTTCGGAAGAAAAATTGTTGTGTACTAGATAGTCTTTGAATGAAGAACCACAGGAAGGAGTATTCGACTGCTTTTCTTCGTATAGGAGGAAACGGAAACAGCCATATCGAACGTCCTGTTAGTACTCATCAGTGTAGTGTTTCTCCACCTACATCGCAAACAAACGCACATGGGCGTAACATGGATACGATTGAGATTGGTTTTTGTTATTTCTCAGTTTTCATCACATAATTATAATAAACCGTATTTTGTAAATTCTGAGCCAAGAATGGTCTCAACTGATAAAGTGGGAGCTCCTAGCTAAAGAAGTATACGAGGATATTTTTGATCAAATGTGTCTGTATGGCATAGCTCACGAGTAGAATAAATTATATTTCAATTTGCGGGAATGCAATGAAGTTGAAAATATCGGAAATATGTATACAAAATCAATTTTATTTAGAGGGCAATAATAGTATATTAAGTATCGAGAACGGTAAGGACATTTTACCGATCGAAGACAATAGTTTGGAGGAGGAGCGCAGCGACGACTCCAATTATTGTCTGAGATCGGAAGTCCTTAACGTTCGAGATACTTATAGCGTTTTTTTGCACGATAGACACACTTTTTACTGAAACTACAAAATAATTATCCAAAAAATTTAAATTGTCATTCGTGGCTTTAATGTCAATTGCTGTGTAGGAATATAACAGAAGGCGTTGTCTTGGTGATGAGAGCTTATTGATTGTAGATTGTCAAAGTGACAATAATTAACTGAATTAACTTCAAAAAATTACGAAAAGCACTGCCGTGAAGGCGCTCGTACATGCACCTTGTAGGTAGATTCGCATTTTCCAGTTTTAGAAACCAATTGAAGGAATTTTTGACAGCTGTCAAAAAAATTCTGAAACTTAGGCGAAACTCCAGACTTCATGTCAGTGCTTCAGCTGATCAATTTTGTTTCGATAATTCGCTAGATTTTTCTACGGTATCTATGGTCTTGGTGATGCGGTCTGGACAAAATTTTGCACGTAGTTTGAATACATTTTTCCTCAGCTAGGTGCATAATTTCATTCCAATCCGATCAGTAGTTCCGAAACTATCTGGAAAAAAATATCTTGAACGGCCATATTTACGGAACCCCTAGTCTCATTTTGCTCATTGATGAACGTGACCGCGATATTCGCGATCCAAACCCACCCTGAAAATTTCAAGTTCCTAGGCCTTTCCGTTCAAAAGTTACAAATTTCTATGGTTTCTATGGTTCGGTCATGCGATCTGGACAAAATATTGCTTCAATATATCATTCTCGATTAAAATACAAAATTTCATCTCGATCGAATCCGTAGTTTCGAATTTATCGAGAACAAAACTTCAAACGACAGTATTTACGGAATCCCTTGTATAATGTTGCTCATAGATGAACTTGATCACGACATTCGAGATCCACACCTATCCTGAAAATTTCAAGTCCCTAGGCATTTCCGTTCGAAAGTTACAATTTTCTATGGTTTCTATGGTTCTGGTCATGCGATCTGGACAAAATTTCGCATGTAGCTGAAACACCTCATTTTCCATTTGAGTGCAAAATTTCATCTCGATCGAATCTGTAGTTTTCAAGTAATCAGGGAAACAAAACTTTGAACGGCCATATTTACGGAACCCCTGGTGGAATTTGGCCCATTAACGAACTCAACCGAGGCATTTGAGATCTGAACCTACACTGAAAATTTCGAGTCTCTAGGTTGATCCGTTCGAGAGTTATCGTGCTTACGGCCGGACGGACGGACAGACTCGAATTTTCCGACGGATTCGTCATCAGTGAGTCGAACATAGTCGATTGAGACCATTTTCGGCTCAAAATTCGAAAAATACAGACATCGTGACAAAATGATATAGCCCTCGATTAAGTAGTACGAGCGCTCAAAAATTACGAAAAGCACTGCCGTGAAGGCAGGAGCTTTTGAGCGCTCGTACATGCACCTTGTATGTAGATTCGCATTTTCCAGTTTTGGAAACCAATTGAGGAAATTTTTGACAGCTGTCAAACAAATTTTCAAACTAAGGCGATAATCCAGACTTCAAGTCAGTGCTTTAGGTGACCAATTTTTTTTTTGATAGTTCGCTAAAATTTTCTACGGTATCTATGGTCTTGGTGATGCGATCTGGACAAAATTTCGCACGTAGTTTGAATACATTATTCCTCAGCTAGGTGCAAAATTTCATTCCAATCAAATCGGTAGTTCCGAAATTATCAGGAACAGAAGATTTTGAACGGCCATATTTACGGAACTAATAGTCTAATTTTGCTCATTGATGAACGTGACCGTGAAATTCGCGATCCAAACCCACCCTGAAAATTTCAAGTTCCTAGGCCTTTTCCTTCGGAAGTTATAATTTTCTATGGTTTCTATGGTTCTGGTCATGCGATCTAAACAAAATGTTGCTTTAATATGTCATTCTCGTTTAAAATACAAAATTTTATCTCGATCAGATCCGTAGTTTCGAAATTATCGAGAAAACAAAATTCCGAACGATCGTATTTACGGAACCCCTAGTATAATTCTGCTCATTGATAAACGTGAACGCCACATTTCAGATCTACACCTAATCTGAAAATTTCAAGTCCCTAGGCCTTTCTGTTCGAAAGTTATGATTTTCTATGGTTTATATGGTTCTGGTCATGCGATCTAGAGAAATATTGCTTGAATATATCATTCATAAGTATTCAAAATTTCGTCACGATCGAATCTGTAGTTTGGAAATTATCAAAAAAACTAAATTTCAAACGACCATATTTACGGAACCCCTAGAATAATGTTGCTCATAGATTAACGTGAAAGTTACAATTTTCTATGGTTTCTATGGTTCTGGTGATGAGAGCTGAACAAAATTTTGCATGTTGCTTGAACACCTCATTTTCCATTAGAGTACAGAATTTTATCCCGATCGAATCGGTAGTTTCAAAGTAATCAGGAAAACAAAATTTCGAGCGGCCATATTCACGAAACCCTTGGGCGGATTTTGCCCATTAACGAACTTAACCTCGGCATTCGAGATTCAAACCTACCCTGAAAATTTCAAGTTTCTAGGATATTCCGTTCGAGAGTTATCGTGTATACGGACGGCCGGACGGACGGACAGACTCGAATTTTCCGACGGATTCGTCATCAGTGAGTCGAACATAGTCGATTGAGACCAGTGGCGGCTGGTGGACATTTATCGTGGGTCGGCAGATATATATATATATATACATATATATAAACCGCGGAAGCCTATCCGAACACACATATAAAAAAATATATACATATATAGGTATAATGGTGAAAAAAATGGCATGTTTTTCAAAAGAAGCTTATTCTCGTATGATAAATTTTCAATCGCATCAATCAAAAATTTCACTTTGTGGGAGTTTCACAAGAAGCAACATATTCTCTAACCGGATTTATCGCCATTTTGCTCACGTAAAAATCACTTACCCTTTATGAGCCAAACAAACGGAAAAACTTAACGGTTTATCAATAACAAAAAATATTGCGACTCATTTAAGGGCCAGAAACCAACAAAAATTTCGAAACTCGGCTCTCGAGCCCTAAACGATAGGGAGCAGAACGAGGTTTTCCGAACCATCCTCGTGAATCGAGATACAGCGGTACCGGGTCGGCAAATTGACGATTGCCGTACCCAGGATATATAGGGCCAACAATATGAGTCTAATTTTGGTCGCTCAACATTTTTTTTCCTTCAAAAAATGTATGAAACTTGTCGGAAATTTATAAGTATTACATATATGTGCAGCATGCACGTCTATGAAAAATATTAAATACGACAAATATTCATTTTAAGCAACAATAATCTCTTGTAATTATTATGTCATTTGTTATGTGAAACAGAAAATATCGGATATTCGATAAAAATAAACCTTAATATTCATCATTTTCTGAATAAAATTCCAACAGGAATAATTCAACTTTGAACTAATTCGATTCATTGTTATTAACGCTTCGTCGAAAGATATCTAGATAGGGTCGGCAATATGAGCAAAGATGTACCTCATCGAACGACGTTCTTCGTGTATTCGAGATGGGCCTATTTTGTCTACGGACCGAGTATACGATGCGGGATTGGACTTGGAAGAGCGTGATATTTTCAAGAAGTTGCACAGGTATAACGTACCTGATTTTTTTTAATTTTTATAAAATGGATTGGGACTATTGGGAGTCATGTATATAGCGGTAATTTGACAAAAGTGAAAATTTGCATTTTTGCTGATCGAGATTTTTAGGGTCGGCAGTGCCGACCCTGCCGTCCCTGACGAGCCGCCACTGATTGAGACCATTTTCGGCTGGCTCAAAATTCGAAAAATACAGACATCGTGACGAAATGATATAGCCCTCGAGTAAGTAGTACGAGCGCTCAAAAATGAGCGATATCGAATCTTCTGAAGAAAACGAAATTCAAAAAGCCTGGGAAATCGAAACAAATGTTGAATTCAGCATCAGTTTCTGTGAATTCAGGTACTTCTCAAGCCAGCGGTATTTCCATCAGCAATTGTAATAATTGTACTTTCACTTTCAATATTGAATGAATTAAATTCAAATTGTTTGTGAAGTATTTCATTTTTTCAATGAATATTTAGTTCGCTGAACGGTAAGTGATTCACTTACTGTTCTGTTAATCTTAGCAACCAGTAAAAATAATCTACCGATCTAGCAACAAACGCGGTAAATAACAAAAGTCGCTCTATCGTGCAAAAATGTATCTTTATATATTTTCTTTTCTTCTATTCATCTTCCTCCTTTGTTTTTCACTTTATTTCATGTTTGAAACTGTCCATTACATCCTTGCAAATGGATATAAAATAATTAAAGCAAATTGAATAGTGGTCCGATTCATCTGGCTTTCTCGTGAAGTTTTACTGATTTGCGAGAGAGCTCACACAAAAAGCTTTAAGAATTATTCTTTGATCAATGTTTGAAAGCATTGATTAAAAACAACTAAAATGAATGGAAGTTTTCTAGTTTCTATTAAAATACTCTGCAATCCAGAAATACGAGTCGGCCATATGCAACAACTAGTTCGGTACCACTTTTCAGGCCTAATGCTCCTTCCTGTCGTTCTAATGGCCAGTATTATAAACAGTTGGATGGTACTCCTATGGGAGCCCCAGCATGTTCATCACTCGCAGAGTTAGTCATGGTTGAAATATTCAGCTATGTTGAAGTTAAATTAGACTTCTCAACACCATTACTCAAATTTGATGTTGATGACACGCTTATATTGGTACCTAAGTACAGCACACATTGGATTTTTTCAACTACTTTCATAGTAAAAGTTGAACTTAGAAATCAGTTGTGTTGCCCTCAGATGGTTCCCTGTATCACTCATACAGTGTGAAAAAGCCAAATGAAATGAATTCATTATCTTGATTACTGTACATAGTTATGGAAAATCCCGAAACACACCAAATTCAAATTTTAAATTGTCATTTTTCTTCGTAAAAATGCGAACCCTTTCTTCGAAAAACAGGTATAACCCCCAATTTTTCAAATAGAAAGTGATACATTGTTTGAAGGGTCGAATCATTTTCAATTCAGAAATTTTATCATTTTCATGTTTATTGGAAACATCAAAATAGAAAAAATTTTGAAAAGCACTGCCGTGAAGGCAGGATCTTTTGAGCGCTCGTACATGCACCTTGTAGGTAGATTCGCATTCTCCAGTTTTACAAACCAATTGGAAAGATTTTGACAGCTGTCAAAGAAAATTTCAAAACAACGCGAAAATCCAGACTTCACGTCAGTGCTTTGGTGTCCATTTTTTCGATAATTCGCTAGAATTTTCTACGGTATCTATGGTCTTGGTAATGCAATCTGGACAAAATAATACATTATTCTTCATATATGTGCGAAATTTCATTTCAATCCAATAAGTATTTTCGAAATTATCAGAAAAATTACGAAAAGCACTGCCGTGAAGGCAGGAGCTTTTGAGCGCTCGTACATACACCTTGTAGGTAGATTCGCATTTTCCAGTTTTAGAAATCAATTGAAGGAATTTTTGACTGCTGTCAAAAAAATTCTGAAACTTAGGCGAAACTCCAGACTTCATGTCGGTGCTTCAGCTGATCAATTTTTTTCCGATAATTCGCTAGAATTTTCCACGGTATCTATGGTCTTGGTGATGCGATCTGGACAAAATTTTGCACGTAGTTTGAATACATTATTCCTGAGCTAGGTGCATAATTTCATTCCAATCCGATCGGTAGTTTCAAAACTATCAGGAAAAAAATATTTTGAACGGCCATATTTACGGAACGCCTAGTCTAATTTTGCTCATTGATGAACGTGACCGTGAAATTTGCGATCCAAACCCACCCTGAAAATTTCAAGTTCCTAGGCCTTTCCGTTCAAAAGTTAGAATTTTCTATGGTTTCTATGGTTCTGGTCATGCGATCTGGACAAAATATTGCTTCAATATATCATTCTCGATTAAAATACAAAATTTCATCTCGATCGAATCCGCAGTTTCGAATTTATCGAGGAAACAAAATTTCAAACGACCGTATTTACGAAACCCCTTGTATAATGTTGCTCATAGATGAACGTGATCACGACATTTGAGATCCACAACTATCCTGAAAATTTCAAGTCCCTAGGCGTTTCCGTTCAAAAGTTACAATTTTCTATGGTTTCTATGGTTCTGGTCATGCGATCTGGACAAAATTTCACATGTAGCTTGAACACCTCATTTTCCATTTGAGTGCAAAATTTCATTGCGATCAAATCTGTAGTTTTCAAGTAATCAGGGAAACAAAACTTTGAACGGCCATATTTACGGAACCCCTGGTGGAATTTGGCCCATTAACGAACTTAACCGAGCCATTCGGGAACTGAACCCACACTGAAAATTTCAAGTCTCTAGGTTGTTTTGTTCGAGAGTTATCGTGCTTACGGCCGGACGGCCGGCCGGACGGCCGGACGGACAGACTCGAATTTTCCGACGGATTCGTCATCAGTGAGTCGAACATAGTCGATTGAGACCATTTTCGGCTCAAAATTCGAAAAATACAGACATCGTGACGAAATGATATAGCCCTCGTGTAAGTAGTACGAGCGCTCAAAAATATAGTTTGAACGGCAATATTTACGGAACCACTAGTCTTATTTGGCTTATTGATAAAAGTGATCGCGAAATTCGCGATCCGAACCTATCCTGAAAATTTCAAGTCACTAGGCCTTTTCGTTCGAAAGTTATGATTTTCTATGGTTTCTATGGTTCTGATCATACGATCTGGAAGAAATGTAGCTGGAATATATCATTCTCAATTTAAATACAAAATTTCGTCGAGATCGAATCCATAATTTTGAAATGATCAAGAAAACTGAATTTCAAACGGCCATATTTACGGAACCCCTAGTCTAATTTTGCTCATTGATACACGTGAACACTACATTTACGATCCACACCTATCCTGAAAATTTCAAGTCCCTAGGCCTTTCCACTACAAAGTTATAATTTTCTATGGTTTCTATGGTTCTGGTCATGCGAGCTGGACAAAATTCTGCATGTAGCTTGAGTACGTAATTATCCATCTGAGTGCAAAATTTCACCTCGATCGAATCAGTAGTTTCGGAGTAATCAGAAAAACAAAATTTCGAGCGGCCATATTTACGGAACCCCTTGGCGAATTTTGCCCAATAACGTACTTAACCGCGGCATTTGAGATCCGAACCTACCCTAAAAATTTCAAGTTTCTAGGACATTCCGTTCGAGAGTTATCGTGTATACGGCCGGACGGCCGGCCGGACGGGCAGACTAGAATTTTTCGACGGATTTGTCATCAGTGAGTCGAACATAGTCGATTGAGACCATTTTCGGCTCAAAATTCGAAAAATACAGACATCGTGACGAAATGATATAGCCCTCGTGTAAGTAGTACGAGCGCTCAAAAAAGTACGACAAAAATTAAATCAAATGATTAGCGAAATTTGGTACAATATGAAAAACTAAAATGTAATACAAAAGGTAGCAACAAAATAATGAATGTTAATGAAGTAAATGTTCAAAGTGTTCACCGCGAACACCTTGGCAACATCCTAACCTCATATAAAAATTTCTTCCAACATTATTGAACATCTCAGGAGTGATTGACCTGATTTCATGCGTAATTCGATCTTTTATTTCATTCAAATCAAGAGTTTTAGTTTTGTACACGATGCTCTTTACATGTCCCCATAAAAAGGAATCTAATGGGTTCAGATCAGGGGATAGCGTTGGCCATTCGAGCGTTCTTCGCCTTCCTATCCACCGATTTGGGAATTTTGCGTCGAGGTATTGCCGGACATTGCGTTGGTAATGTGGTGGTGCTCCGTCATGTTGGAACTATATCGTATTTTGTGAAACATGAGGATTTAATTGATCGGGATATAAATTTGCCAAAGTTGGAACGACATCATTTTGAAGTAGCGCTAAATAATTATCACCATTCAAATTGCCCTCAATGAAAAAAGGGCCTATGTTATGGTTTTGAACTTATCCTGCCCAAACATTAACCTTTTGAGGGAATTGCCTGTGTAACTCTCTCTTTTCGGTAGACCAGTAGTGGCAATTTTGACGATGATTCGCGTTGTAATGTTTTGAAGTTGTAGATACCCATTCTGTTATCAGAACGAGAGGGTTGGTAGGGTCAGGAAGCCAAGTTACTCGAGCACTTCCGAACCACACCTTCACAGTGGAAAAACTTCCGTCCAGACAGAAAACGCGTAGTCCTTCTTTCAAAGTGGGAGCTAGTTTTGAATTAATGGAAGAACTATATAAGGCCGAAAACTTGCCAAAAAATGTCATTGTGAGAAAATTTAGGTTTCTTTTTCGGAAGAGATTTCAGCCTACTGGAAGCTTCTAAGAATGAGAAACTAAATTAACATAAAAATTTTGTGATGAACTCCACTTCACTATCAATTAAAAACAAAATTATTTTTGAGCGCTCGTACAACTTACACGAGGGCTATATCATTTCGTCACGATGTCTGTATTTTTCGAATTTTGAGCCGAAAATGGTCTCAATCGACTATGTTCGACTCACTGATGACGAATCCGTCGGAAAATTCGAGTCTGTCCGTCCGGCCGTAAGCACGATAACTCTCGAACGGAACAACCTAGAGACTTGAAATTTTCAGTACGGGTTCAGTTCCCGAATGCCTCGGTTAAGTTCGTTAATGGGCCAAGTTCCGTAAATATAGCCGTTCAAAGTTTTGTTCCCCTGATTACTTGAAAACTATAGATTTGATTGGGATGAAATTTTGCACTCAAATGGAGAATGAGGTGTTCAAGCTACATGTGAGATTTTGTCCAGATCGCATGACCAGAACCATAGAAACCATAGAAAATTGTCACTTTTGAACGGAAACGCCTAGGGACTTGAAAATTTCAGGATAGGTGTGTATCTTGGATGTCGTGATCACGTTCATCTATGAGCAAAATTATACTAGGGGTTCCGTAAATATGGTCGGTGAAATTTAGTTTTCTTGATAATTTCAAAACTACAGATTCGATCGTGACGAAATTTTGTATACTAATGGAGAATGATATATTCAAGCTACATTTCTCCAGATCACCTGACCAGAACCATAGAAACCATAGAAAATCATAACTTTCGAACGGAAAGGCCTAGGGACTCGAAATTTTCAGGATAGGTGTGGATCTGAAATGTCGCGTTCACGTTTATCAATGAGCAGAATTATACTAGGCGTTCCGTAAATACGATCGTTTGAAATTTTGGTTTCTTGATAATTTCGAAACTACGGATTCGATCGAGATGAAATTTTGTATTTTAATCGATAATGATATATTAAAACAATATTTTGTCCAGATCTCATGACCAGAACCATAGAAACCATAGAAAATTGTAACTTTTGAACGGAAAGGCCTAGGAACTTGAAATTCTCAGGGTGGGTTTGGATCGCGAATATCGCGATCACGTTCATCAATGAGCAAAATCCGACTAGGGGTTCCGTAAATATGGCCGTTCAAAATATTATTTTCCTGAAAGTTTCGAAACTACTGATCGGATTGGAATGAAATTATGCAATTAGCTGAGGATTAATGTATTCAAACTACGTGCAGAATTTTGTCCATATCGCACTACCAAGACCATAGATACCGTAGAAAATTCTAGCGAATTATCGAAAAAAAATTGATCAGCTGAAGCACTGACATGAAGTCTGGAGTTTCGTCTGAGTTTCAGAATTTTTTTGACAGCTGTCGAAAATTCCTTCAATTGATTTCTGAAACTGGGAAATGCGAATCTTCCTACAAGGTGCATGTACGAGCGCTCAAAAGCTCCTGCCTTCACGGCAGTGCTTTTCGTAATTTTTTTCTCGTATTTTCTTGTGAAATACGGAGTTTCTGTGTCCTGGGTTAAGCCTGCTACACACACGCATGTGAGTCGGCCAACTTGGCATGTCAAGCAAAGTTGGCTTTGAAGACTATCCGCAATCGGCTTTGTCCGAATACCTACAAGCCCAACTTCTAGCTCCAACTTCCGCTACACAGTCTCTCAATTCAGTCTGTTCAAGCCAAGTTGGCCGACTTGCATGCGTGGTGTGTAGCAGGCTTAACGGAGCTGTTGGGGTGATTTCTAGATTTGGGACTTGATGATTGTTGTCGATTCATTATCTAGAGCAGGATCTGATCATGGGGGAGTCGCCATTATTGTGTACAAAGATTTGAAATTCTTCTAGAGGACAGAAATGAAGTTTTTATCAGTGGATGGTCATTTGGAGATGGTAGCAGATAAAATTCCAAAACAAAGCCTTATTATAATGACAATCTACAGATCTCCAAAAGGAGGTTTCGATACATTTCTGATGAAACTGAGTGATGGTTTGCAAGGAAAAAGCAGCTAAAATAAGTAAAGCTGTAAACTTCAATATAGATTTCCTGAAAAAAAGGGTGAAACAGAAGCAGTTTGTTGTTGCAGCAGTTGCCGCAGTCTCATGGTCTGGAGTCAGCATTCACTAAGCCAAGTCGAGTCACCTCCACATCGCAGTCATGTATCGATAACATGTTCCTGAATATAGACACAAGTTCTTACCTTTCGAGAACATTAGATCTGAGATTGTCAGACCGCAAAGTTCAAGAGGTGGAACTTCCATTTGGTCCGGGGACTAAGAGCAACCCAAAAACGAAGACATTTTCATTTGAGGCTGATAATATATCGCATTTCGAAAATCGGACCACACAGGTCGATTGGGATTGTGTGCTGCGCTCGAATGCAGAGGAGAGTTACAACAGTTTCCATGAGCTCTTTGAAAGATGATTGCGAGATTCATTTCCAATAGTTGATTTCATAGAGAAAGGCAGAAATTTAAGGATACGGACATGTGTGATTCACTGAGGAAAGCTATTGATGCAGCTGAGACAATACACTGGGTACAAAGAGACGGTTCCTCTGGGGATCTGCTGAACGATTCAAAAAAACAACTCAGAGAATGCTAGATGGAGAACAAAAAGGAACCCAACATAGGAAGTTCCGAGAACAGACAGAAAGCCATTTGGAGGATAATAAACCAGTAAACTGGAAGACGGAATTAAACCTCTACCTCTGATAGTCCTGCGAAGATCTGGGTCATTTTCTCGCAAATATTGGTTAAACAACTGCGCATGGTTGCCAGTCATCAGTGGAGGGCGCTAAAATCCTGCCGTGTTCGAGTTTCAACCATCCCACAGACCGGATGGAGCTCAAATATATAGGGGGAAAAATGAGAAGCCGGGATATTTATGAAATGAATAGTATCCTGCTCAAAAAGATTTCCCTCTGTATCCTGAAATCCTATGCAAGATTTTCAGCCAGTGCCTTGAGCAGGGCGTTTTTCCATCAAAGTTGAAGGTGGCAAAGTTGGTGCCAATATATAAAAAGATAAATATAGATATATAGTCCGAATAATAAAAGACCTATATCAGTTCTCCCAGTGGTTTCCAAGATAATCGAGGAACTTTTGAAGCGAAGACTTGTAGCATTTCTGGAGAGCAGAGTCTGAGTCATGACCAACATGGTTTCACTAAACAAAAATCAACCGTTGTGACGGTTGATTTCCCTAACTAATCTTCTCGAGGCTATATCCGAGGTTTTGGACAAAAAAGAGCATGTTGAAGTATTGGCTTGTGATATTTCCAAGGCGTTCGATTGTGTGTTGAGGGATATTTTAGTTTAAAAATTGGAACACCATGTTGTAAGAGGCACTACACTTTCAATAATATAATCCTTCCTAACTGGGCCATCTCAGATGATTCATTGGAAGGGGAAGAAGTCGGATGGATTTGCGGTTTCACAGGGTGTACCACAGGGCTCAAATTTGGGAACGCTCTTGTTCATTGTGTATACCAACGACTTGCCTGCCAATCGCTAGCTCCCATTCTCCAGCGACCGATGGTATTTTACTATGAGGATATAGTCCTGCGGCGAAAAAAGTTTTCTTGAAGCAGAAAGAAGCCACAAGAGCCCTATGTCGAGTATTGCGAACTACTAGCTGTAGAGAATTATTTGAAAGGGAAAAAATCCTGACAGTCCCTTCTGTGTTCATTCTCACTTGCCTGGTGTATGTATTCAACAAAAAAATAGCGGTTCAATACTCTGGGCGACTATCATCGGTATGCAACAAGAAAAAGAAATGATTTATGCATTCAACATCACCGTATGAAGAACACTCAGCCGACCACCAACCACATGTGTGTGAAGCTGTTCAACAAGCTACCGAGCTCTATGAAGACTCTACTTAATAAATTTCAAGGACTATTGAAGAAAGTACTGATTGAAAACTGCTTTCAGTCAGCGGATGAATTCATCTGTTAGGTGGTCTATATTTCAATTGCAAGTTTGTATTTTCTCTTGTGACATACCATCAGTGGCGGCTCGTCGGGGTAGGCAAGGTAGGCGTGTAATAATAATAGTAAATAATTGGGAATTTGTTTGTCGCCTAACCGCATCTAAACCTCACGAGCCGCCGCTGCATACCATGTTATACTTTTGTTATTTATTGATAGTGCAAATATAATATAGTATACTGAAATATTCGAGGGAATATTATCATGAATTTCGCTAATCACCTGATTTCATTGAGACCTATGTCATCTCGAATTTTGAGCCGAAAATGGTCGTAATCGACAAGGTTAAACTCCCTGATGACGAACCTGTCGAAAAATTCGAAGCTTTCCGTCCGGACGTATACACGATAACTGTCGAACGGAACGAACTAGAAATTTTCAATTTCTCCAATGCCGCGGTTAAGTTCGTTATTAGGCAAAATTCGACTATGGGTTCCGTGAATATGGTCGTTTGAAGTTTATATTTTAATGGATAATGAATTCAAGCTACATTTCTTTCAGATCGCATAACCAGAGCTATTTTGAATTCCAACGAATTATTGAATAAAAAATTCTTATATTTCTGTAACAGCCGATTCTGCAGTATTGACAATCATTTTTCTCAATAATTGGTTTCTAAAACTGGAAAATGCGGATCTACCTACAAGGTGGATGAACGAGCGCTCAAGGCAGTGCTTTTCATAAATTTTTCTTGGAACGAATAATAGCAAAACAAATTAAAGAGTATGATAAATCGAAAGATATTTTGAAAGGGATATAACTGTTAGACTGCTTTAGCAGATGTTGTGGATGACCTTTTTGCTGCTCGAGATCGTAATGAAATAACAATACTAGTACTAATGATTTCAGTAAGGCCTTTGTAATCGTATCGTGATGAGGAAATGCCAGAGGAAAGCTTGTCTAAGTATTACAGGCGCTCTGAGATCTACCCCCACGGCAGCGATGGAGTGTTTGCTGGGTCTTCCACCATTACATCTGGTTGTGAAGGAGGTAGCTATGAAGACAGCTCTCAGAGTCTGGAAACAGGGACAATGGCGTGATGCTGGACTCTGTAGGGGGCACGCGAGGGCTCTCAAAATGGTGGAGGATGTTATCCATTCTCCATAGGGGGGACCACGCGGGCACTAGTTTCTGCTTTGACGAGCCCTACAGGGTAGTTGTTCCTGATAGAGATCTATGGTCCTCACCAAACAGGCTTCTTTTGCCTGAAGGTCCCACTTGGTTCACTTATGGCTCTGTGTCATTAACAGGGTCTGGTGCTGGAATTGTGGGACCTCGCTTCAATCGAGCTATCCCTCTGGGGATGAATTGCTCCATAGTGCAGGCTGAGCTGTATGCGGTTCTTGGCTGCGCGCTGGAGTGTATTCGCAGGGCATACTGTGGGGAACACATTCATATGTGCTGTGACAGTCAGGGAACACTGAAATCCCTTTCCGACGTAAGAATTGACTCCTTGCTAGTAGGAGAATGCAGGGAAGCTCTGCGTGAGCTTGGCTCAGACAATTTCGTGAAAGTTGTTTGGTGTCCGGCTCATGCGGGGATACCTGGAAATGAGGAGGCAGATACACTGGCGAAGCAGGGGGCCCGATCAGAGTTTGTTGGTTCGGAACCCGCACTGCCAGTCTGTCGGAAATCTGTCAGCAACTTCTTCAGAAGTTGGCTGGACAGGAAGTTTTCCTCGGAATGGAGCACAGGAGTTGGCCTCAGGCAGTCGAGGCTTCTCATTGAGAGACCTTCATCTGGACCTGAGGGTCAGGAGACTCTTGGCACTAGAGAGAAGACAGCTCAGTCTGGTGATCGGTACTTTGACTGGCCACCTACTGAACAAACATTTGAAGAGAATGGGACTGACAAGCTGCTCTTTGTGCCGGTGGTGCAGGAGCACAGATGAAACTGCTGAACACATTTTGTTCAGTTGTAGAGACCTCACTAATCTGAGGACAACACACCTAGGAAACCCAACACCCACTATTCCTATGGTGAAAGGGACTCCTCCTGGTCGACTTGCGGCATTTATGTCTGCTTGTCTGCGGGACTGAGTCTCTCAAGCAGTATGCGGAGGAACAATGGGCCACAAGGCCTCAGTTCAGCCCGGAGTGGGCACCGTACAGAGAAGAAGAGAAGAAGAAGAAGGCCTTTGACCTAATAAATAACCAAATTCTGTTGTCCGTACTGCATTATATCAGATTGAGTGCTGTGGCATGTAGGTACAATGATTGAGAGTACAGGAGAGTATTTTGTGGCCAATAATGTACACGATAGTGCTCCCTATTCATTCTGTCGATGTCGGTACTACTGTTACGCTGACGATACGTATAATTATTATTATTTTCCTGAGAACGATATAGATAGGTTCTGCTACGGAGGTTCTCAATGGCGAGTCATTTTGTGGGTGGGTGGATGATCATTCTCTTGTGTTGAACCCGGACAAGTCAACTGTATTGATTTTTAGAACTGATTCGCAAATCGATAAAGTCAAGAATACGCCAACAGTAAGACCGAGTGGAGTTTCAGGCTCATTTTCTGACACCGGCAGAGGTTTGGGTCTTATCGAGGGTCTTATAGTGGGCTCGAGGTTGCTTTTCAGGGAGCACACTACATCAAAGCTCAGGTTGGCATATGGTGGACTGAAGACTATTTATGGACACAGGCATTATCTACCATGAAAACTAAAAATATTCTCTTTGAGGCTCTCGTACTCTCCCATTTTAATTTCTGTTGCTCAGTGTATTTACTTTTCTCAGATTCCATTTGTCTTTATCGAATACAAAAGGTCCAAAATTCTTTTTTCGACTTCTTCATGGCGTAAAAAGGAGAGAGCATATACATCCCCTTATTCAAATAGGTCGGGTTGGCTTAACATGGGGAATAGGGCAAAACTATATATGCATTGTTTTTATTTCAGAATCTTGAAGTTTAAAACACCCCCCTACTCGTACAATAGGACCAGGTTTGGCACGGATATTCAAACGTTGAATTCAAGAAGAAGAGCCCGTTTTACTATTCCTAGACACAACAAGAAAATATTCAAGAGATCCTTTTCCTATAATATTGGTGATTGTATAAATGCTCTGGAAACACTGGAGTTGGATCGGTCCCTTTCTTTTTTCAAAACAAAGATGAGGTCGATATTATCAGTATCAATATGTCTAGTTGGAAAAAAATATTTTAGGGGGATATATCTGTTGTCCGATTTTGCTGCCTTTTGTCTCCCATTTATCCTATTTAAATTTGATTTCGGGATTGTAATTGATTTTCAATTGATCTATTACATATTGTATTATATTGTTTTGTGATTTTTGAGCTTCACAACGTTTTTCATTTCACGGTGTTGATAAAACAAAATTAAGGCTGGAACAGAATCCTGTATAGAATTCTGATAGTACCTAAAGCCTCTTGTTGTTCACCATATTATATGGAATAACTTCTTTGTGTTATTATTGTACCTAATTGTATACTTCTTGGATGATACATACAGGGTGTTTCCAAATTAGACGTGAACCTTGGAGGACGTGTTAGTTGTTCACGAGTTATTTGAGTTCTTGTGATTTTCAAAAAATGTATCACCTTACTTCATTTTTCGTAAATTTTTTTTACGTTGACCAAGTTTGATTATATTTTTTGATCATCTTCATCAGGAAAGGATATGATATTTATGAGAAAAGCCAAACCTTGCCAAAATAGATGTTGAAAAAATATTAGTATTATTTGAAAATTGATATATGAAGAAAAGAATAGTCAATTCCTGATATAAATTTGCCTGCAATTTTCGAATTCCACACTTTATGTATGTATGAAAAAATTATTTTAAAAACTTCCTTTTTCATTTCCTAAAAGAGTTTTCGCGAGAATGCAGGAATTAGTTTCGTTTCAACTGATTTTGATTCGAAAGGGGATATAAGCCAAGAAAGAAAAGTAACGAATTAAATATTTCTTTTATCTCAAGTGAACTCAAAATTATATTAGAAAATTTATTCATAAATTATGTTCGAATTGTCCTTCATCATGCCTTATACAATCACGTTGTAATTTCTTCAGTCCTGAAATTCACTCTCAATCTTCTCGCTGCTTCGTCTATTTATTCATTCACTTGTATGTATTTCCCTTTGATATACCATTTCTTTTGAACTGCCCCACACATAAAAATCTAACGGTGTTAGATCCGGACTTCTCGCTGGACATGAAATAGCTCCTCCCCTACCTATCCACCCTTAAGGAAACAATTCGTTCAAAAACATACGAACGCTTAGCCTTATAGTGTGCGGGACACCCATCCTGTTGGAAAATGATTTCGCGCCTGTCAATCTAGGGAACATCGTCCAAAAAACTGTCTATATTTGTGCTCAGAAATTCTTCATAATTTTCTCCATTTGAGTTATCAGATAAATAGTAAGAACCTATCAAAAGATTAGCTATTGCTCCTATCCAAACATTAACGCTAAATCACTATTTTTTATGCCGGACATTCAGAAGGTTGTTTATAAAAAAATCTGCTGAAACGAAACTGGTGACTGCATTCTAACGATCACTTCTTTAGAGAATAAACGAGGATCTTGGCAAGTTTTTAAAATAATTTCCTTAATTTTGAATTGTGGAATTCGAAAGTGGTCGGCAAATTGATATCAGAAATTGATTTTTATTTTATTCATATAGTTCTTACTTTCAAATTATACTTATTTTTTCTCAACATCTTATATAGGATAGTTTTGCTATTGTCATACATATCATATTCTTTTCTAATGAAAAGAATCCAAAATTATCAAATTTGGTCAACGTAGAAAAATTGACGGAAAATGAAGTGGGGTGAGAAATCTTTCAAAAATCACAAGAACTGAAATAACTCGTAAACTGTTGATTTTTGAGCGCTCGTACAATTTACACGAGGGCTATATCATTTCGTCACGATGTCTGTATTTTTCGAATTTTGAGCCGAAAATGGTCTCAATCGACTATGTTCGACTCACTGATGACGAATCCGTCGAAAAATTCGAGTCTGTCCGTCCGGCCGTCCGGCCGTCCGTATACACGATAACTCTCGAACGGAATGTCCTAGAAACTTGAAATTTTCAGGGTAGGTTCGAATCTCGAATGCCGCGGTTGAGTTCGTTATTGGGCAAAATTCGCCAAGGGGTTCCGTAAATATGGCCGCTCGAAATTTTGTTTTTCTGATTACTCCGAAACTACACATTCGATCGAGGTGAAATTTTGCATTCAGATGGATAATTACGTACTCAAGCTACATGCAGAATTTTGTCCAGCTCGCATGACCAGAACCATAGAAACCATAGAAAATTATAACTTTGTAATGGAAAGGCCTAGAGACTTGAAATTTTCAGGATAGGTGTGGATCGTGAATATAGCGTTCACGTGTATCAATGAGCAAAATAAGACTAGGGGTTCCGTAAATATGACCGTTTGAAATTCAGTTTTCTTGATCATTTCAAAATTATGGATTCGATCTCGACGAAATTTTGAATTTAAATTGAGAATTATATATTCGAGCTACATTTCTTCCAGATCGTATGATCAGAATCATAGAAACCATAGAAAATCATAACTTTCGAACAAAAAGGCCTAGTGACTTGAAATTTTCAGGATAGGTTCGGATCGCGAATTTCGCGATCCTTTTTATCAATGAGCCAAATTAGACTAGGGGTTCCGTAAATATTGCCGTACAAACTATATTTTTTCTGATAATTTCGAAAATACTTATTGGATTGAAATGAAATTTCGCACATATATGAAGAATAATGTATAATTTTGTCCAGATTGCATTACCAAGACCATAGATACCGTAGAAAATTCTAGCGAATTATCGAAAAAATGGACCCAAAGCACTGACGTGAAGTCTGGATTTTCGTGTTGGTTTGAAATTTTCTTTGACAGCTGTCAAAATCTTTCCAATTGGTTTGTAAAACTGGAGAATGCGAATCTACCTACAAGGTGCATGTACGAGCGCTCAAAAGCTCCTGCCTTCACGGCAGTGCTTTTCTAAATTTTTGGTTATCAATATGGCTCAAACGACAGCAAATGAGTCATACTAACACGTCCTCGGAGGTTCACGTCTAGTTTGGAAATAGCCTGTATACAGGGTTACAGGCAAAGTCGTACTGAATTTTGGGGGACGTTATTATTCAGTTCATTTCTGATAAATTTGGTTTTATATTATTGTGTCCGGAACTTGACCGCTATGGAGACATGTCAGTTGATAAACATGATCAACAGAAACTGAACCTACTACTAACAGCTCAATAAGACTGCTCGACAACGGTAAGAGTTAAAGAATTTTCAAGTGTTTTCAACTTTGAAGCGCTTTTTTTGGGAAAAACTTTAACGAACTTATTCTGCAAATGAGATCAAAAACTTCTACGTCTCTTCAGCTATTCGAGAAGGTATAACACTTGCTGTCAAATAGGCAAAACATTGACCAAATAACAGTTACGGTTGTAGAGGGTACATTCTTAGCTTGAGGTAAAAGAAGCTAAAATAGGTAAATGAAACAATATAAACAGAGCAATATGTTCATGATTCATGTTCGACATGGCCGCCGCTATTTCTTACACAAATTTTCATATTTTTTTACTTACACGAGGGCTATATCATTTCGTCACGATGTCTGTATTTTTCGAATTTTGAGCCGAAAATGGTCTCAATCGACTATGTTCGACTCACTGATGACGAATCCGTTGAAAAATTCGAGTCTGTCCGTCCGGCCGGCCGGCCGTAAGCACGATAACTCTCGAACGGAACAACCTAGAGACTTGAAATTTTCAGTATGGGTTCAGTTCCCGAATGCCTCGGTTAAGTTCGTTAATGGGCCAAATTCCACCAGGGGTTCCGTGAATATGGCTGTTCAAAGTTTTGTTCCCCTGATTACTTGAAAACTACAGATTTGATTGAGATGAAAGTTTGCACTCAAATGGGTTCCGTAAATATGGTCGTTTGAAATTTAGTTTTCTTGATAATTTCAAAACTAAAGATTCGATCGTCACGAAATTTTGTATACTAATGGAGAATGATATATTCAAGCTACATTTCTCCAGATCACATGACCAGAACCATAGAAACCATAGAAAATCATAACTTTCGAACGGAAAGGCATAAGGACTTGAAATTTCCAGGATAGGTGTGGATCTGAAATGTCGCGTTCACGTTTATCAATGAGCAGAATTATACTAGGGGTTCCGTAAATACGGTCGTTTGAAATTTTGGTTTCTCGATAATTTCGAAACTACGGATTCGATCTTCATTTTGTATTTCAATCGAGAATGATACATCAAAACAATATTTTGTCCAGATCGCATAACCAGAACCATAGAAACCATAGAAAATCGTAACTTTCGAACGGAAAGGCCTGAGAATTTGAAATTCTCAGGGTGAGTTTGGATCGCGAATATCGCGGTCACGTTCATCAATGAGCAAAATTAGACTAGGGGTTCCGTAAATATGGCCGTCCAAAATATTTTTTTGCTGAAAGTTCCGAAAATACTGAGCGGATTGGGATGAAATTTTGCACCTAGCTGAGTATTAATGTATTCAAACTACATGCAAAATTTTGTCCAGATCGCACCACCAAGACCATACCGTAGAAAATTCTAGCGAATCAGCGAAAAAAAAAAGGTCAGCTGACATGAATTCTGGAGTTTCGCCTAAGTTTCAGAATTTTTTTGACAGCTGTCGAAAATTCCTTCAATTGATTTCTGAAACTGAAAACTGCGAATCTACCTACAAGGTGCATGTACGAGCGCTCAAAAGCTCCTGCCTTCACGGCAGTGCTTTTCGTAATTTTTTTCTCAGTCGCATCAATAATCTTTTGTCTCAAAATATCGACATTTGCGATCGGCATCATTTAGTCGTATACTAGGGTTTTAAAAATCCATCGGCGTTGAATCGGGGCTCCTCGCCGGCCATGCTATGGATCCGCATCTTCTAATCTACCTGAAACCGTATATCTGTCTCCCGATCACATAAAATAGCTGAAATACGTAAATAAAACAAAGAAAAACAAAGCAGTATTTTTATAATTCTTGTTCTACATGGCTACCGCTACTACCTTAACTGTCATTTGTTCAAGAAGAAGAGACGTAGAAGTTTTCAAACTTATTTGCAGAAAAAGTTCCATGGAGTTTTTTTGCAAAAAGGCGCTTCAAGTTAGAACACAAGTAAAAATTCTTCAATTCTAACCTTTGACGAACATTTTTTATAAGCTGTTGGTAGTAGGTTCAGTTTCTGTTGATCATTTTCATTAATTGGCATGCACTCCAACTAGTTACATAAAAAAATGGAACCTAGGAGCTCCAATCCGAAGAAAACCGATAAAAAAGCCAAAAAGTAAAGGATTTTTTTTTTAAATCTTCAAACACAATATCTCTATAACGGTCAAGTTTCGGACACTATAGCGTCGGTAAATTGACAAAGAGGAGTATCTGCAAATTTTGGTTTTTCAAGATAGTCGCGATCAAAGTTCTAAGGTGTACTACAAATCACCTGATTAAAATGTTGAATCCCTTATCGACTATTTATAATCTGCTGTATCTGCTTAATTTTAGGACTAGATGGGTAATGTGACGCTTATGAGGCAAGTATTATGGTTTCCAATTACAAAATGAAGCTAACTCGAAAAAATCTAAATTTGCAGATACGCCCCTTTGTCAATTCACCGATGATATTATAGAAACAAATCCATCAGAAATGACCTGAATAATGACGTCCTTCAATATTCAGTACGACTTTCTCTGTAGCCTGTATACAGTGTGTCTACTTTAAAAGGGCCAAACTTCAGGGGGAGATCACACAAGATATTTGCAACAAACAATGTCATATAACACATGGTCGAAATGTTGACGGTTATTCTTCAATTTAACATTTCTTGATTTCACGAAATATCTCAAGTTTTCCCATAAAATCAATTATAGTTCAGTTATCCTTGTAGCCTCATCAAAGGTGACCACATATCTGAAAACAATATTTGATTTGCTACAAGATAAGAATTTCTGTGTGCCAAAAAGATTCTTATTGCGGACGTAGTAAGGGGATTAAATTCACGATTCTGGAGTGAACCAAACCAGTCATATTTTTCAAATGGTTTTATCGATGGAAAATCATCAATTAAGGACATGTTTTCTTTCTAGCAAAAAGTACCCCATTCAGTTGGCTTTCGAATGACATATCAACTTTTGTGCTTGCTGCTTGTCTTCTGCCTAATATCATGGCTAACAAGATCACAACAAGAAAGTTGAAATATTCCAAACCTAAATTTGCTCTATTTTGAAGCTCTTTATGATTGAATATTGAAGTAATTCCCATGAAAATCATGAATTTATCTGTCGATTCAAAAGAATCTGAAGGAAGGAACTAAATTTCAATAATACAGATTTTATGAAACCATAATGCCCGAAGTGGACGTCCTATGGAAGTCCATAGGACTACTTTGTGCTATTAGGGAACAACGATAAAATATTTTGAACGGCCATATTTACGGAACCCCTAGTCTAATTTTGCTCATTTCTGAACGTTATAATTTTCTATGGTTTCTATGGTTCTGGTCGTGCGATATGGAAAAAATGTAGCTCGAATATATCATTCTCCATTAAAATACAAAATTTCGTCACGATCAAATCCGTAGTTTTGAAATTATCAAGAAAACTAAATTTCAAACGACCATATTTACGGAACCCTTAGTCTAATTTTGCTCGTTTATGAACGTGACCACGACATTCGAGATCCACAACAATCCTGGAAATTTCAAGTCTCTAGGCCTCTCCATTACAAAGTTAAAATTTTTTAAGGTTTCTATGGCTCTGGTCATGCGAGCTAGACAAAATTTTGCGTGTAGCTGAAACACGTAATTTTGCATCTGAGTGCAAAATTTCACTCCGATCGAATCAGTAGTTTCGAAGAAATCAGAAAAACAAAATTTCGAGCGGCCATATTTACGGAACCCCTGGGCGAATTTTTAACAAAGTTAACCGCGGCATTCGAGATTCGAACCTACCCTGAAAATTTCAAGTTTCTAGGACATTCCATTCGAGAGTTATCGTGTATATGGTCGGCCGGACGGACGGCCGAATTTTTTGACGGATTCGTCATCAGTGAGTCGAACGAAGTCGTTTGAGACCATTTTCGGCTCAAAATTCGAAAAATACAGACATCGTGACGAAATGATATAGCCCACGTGTAAGTAGTACGAGCGCTCAAAAAGTAGTCGGTTTGGTAAGCAGCAATTGGTCATTGCGGGTAACCACACATCCGGGGCGTTTTCCGACCGGGATAATTACTTTGGGATTTTTTTTCGAAAACCGAAAAATTAATTCAACCACTGTTCTCGTCGTTCTGGAGGCTGAGGTATTTTTATCAGGAATTTGCGATCTCGCCTATTGATTGTCTGAAATTTGACGCAGTGAAAACATTCTAATATGTTATAACAGAGAAATAAATCAGCAATTAAATCAATCTAATCAATAGAAACCATACATCGTATAATCTATTGGTTTAGGTATTTATTCCAGATATCAGTGATCTGGCCTATTAAGTGAGTATTATTTGAAGAAGTCAAAGAACTATCATAAGAAAAAACTGAACGAAATCAATAGAAGCCATACTACCTCAAGTATCGTGCAAGTGTATAATTGGTTGGTTTTCTCGATAGGATATTCATAAAAAGAAAATGTGAATTTAAGAATGTGAGCTTAGATATTTTCATCCGGATTATTTTTCTTCCGTCATTGTCCATCTTGTATGTATACATAATGCTAAAAGAACAATTGTTCACAGAAAATGGTACCAAACTCAGTAGCGATAGTCTTCATCATTCCAGGATTTCTATTGAGGATCGGGAATGTGCAAGCTGCATCTTTATTGAATTCGTAAGTCAATCCATATTTTACTCCTTTACTTTTTACTGAGGGTTGGCGAATTACAGAAGACCGAGATATTATTTGGGAAAAATTACTCACCTTCATCTCCTTTTTGCGCGCTTGTTTCTATGAACAATAGCTTTATTATTCTGCCCAAATGTCTATAATTTTAGAATTCCAAGAAAACTCCGAAAAACAGTGTTTTTTTCAGTTTTTGTTTTTCAAAATTTGAACCAATAAGGCGATGCTGACACAACTCGACCATATTCGAGCGCTCAGCCGGTTTTGATCTTGTTGGCACGTTTTTTTTACTTATTTTGCAACATTTAATCAAAAAATCGAGATTGACATTTTGGAGTAACATAATTCTACTCTCAAAATCTGTTTTCTAAATAAAAATCGGACAACTTCTGACGCATCCAGCCGCAAAATAGTGCCTAAAATAACTCAAATCGCAATTACGCAAATAGTATATTATTTAACGAGCGCTAATGTAGGTCATAACTCACGCAGATGAAGTTTGCTGCACTAGCCGAAGGCGATTATTTTTATAGATTTCCAGAATGAATA
This sequence comes from Aphidecta obliterata, assembly GCA_963966015.1. NCBI lineage: Eukaryota > Metazoa > Arthropoda > Insecta > Coleoptera > Coccinellidae > Aphidecta > Aphidecta obliterata. The sequence continues at coordinate 29,097,050 of OZ014431.1, forward strand.
TGCACAAGTACCAATTTCAAATTGCATATGAAATAACGCATATATGATTATACTCAACAATTTAATTAGGAAAGGAACAAAAAAGAAATAATATTTGAGACCTAATAGTGACAACAATTGGTCAGTAATAACTTTGAATGTAGATCAAGTTTTTACAGAAAATGCTCAAATCGTTGACTATCCGCAGCAATGCACAGTCGACAACTTTTCTCGATACTTCGCACTGTATTCAATAGATGAATATTTGAAACTGTGTTCAAGCAACTTAGGAAATTTTCTCTGAGTTCATTTATATTTTCGTAACTATTTTTATAGAGTTTGTCCTTAATATGTCCCCAGAAAAAAAATCTAACGGTGACAAATCAGGTGAACGAGCCGGCCCTCTTATGGGCCCTTGGTTTGCTATCCATTTATTGCCGAAGTTGTTTGATAATATTTCACTGATATTTCTACTTTTGTGAGGTGGGGCACCATCTTGTTGGAAAAAAATATTTCCTCTCTCGATAAGAGGTAAATTATCTAAATATCCTTTAACAATGTTCTGATCGATTATTTCTTCATAGCGTTGAATGTTTAAATTTCCATCGTAAATGCAATAGGCCAACACACGATTTTCCAAAATAGCACACTAAACATTGAACCCATTGAACACCTTCCCTGATGAGAAACATCTAAAGTTATATGTGAATTAATGTCTGACCAAAAATGTTTATTGTGTCTATTGAATATCCCAGCGCTGCTTATGTGAACTCCGTCCGACCATATAACTTTCTCAAAAAACGACGGCTGTTCTTCTAGTGTTTCCAAATACCAGTGGCAAAATTCTAATTGAAAGGCGGGATCTCTCGCCTTCTAGTTATACCAGTTTATTCTTCTATTTGACGACCCGAAATATTCGGATTTGCGGATTCAGTACCGATTACACTTGATACAGTGTCTTCTTCGTCATGTATATTATACTCTTTGAGCACTCGTATCACTTACACGAGTGCTATATCATTTCGTCACGATGTATGTATTTTTCGAATTTTTAGCCGAAAATGGTCTCAATCGACAGAGTTCGACTCAATGATGACGAATCCGTCGAAAAATTTGAGTCTGCCCGTCCGGCCGTCCGTCCGTATACACGATAACTCTCGAACGGAACGACTTAGAAACTTGAAATTTTCAGGGTAGGTTCGAATCTTGAATGCCGCGGTTGAGTTCGTTATTGAGCAAAATTCGCCCAGGGGTTCCGTAAATATGGCCGCTCGAAATTTTGTTCTCCTGATTACTTCGAAACTACTGATTCGAGGTGGAATTGCTACATGCAAAATTTTGTTCAGCTCGCATGACCATGAAAATTTCAAGTCCCTAGGCCTTTTCGTTCGAAAGTTATGATTTTCTATGGTTTCTATGGTTCTGGTCATGTGATCTGGATGAATGTAGCTTGAATATAAATTTCTCCATTAGTATACAAAATTTCGTCACGATCGAATCTGTAGTTTTGAAATTATCAAGAAAACTAAATTTCAAACGACCATATTTACGGAACCCCTAGAATAATGTTGCTCATAGATGAACGTGATCACGACATTCGAGATCCACACCTATCCTGAAAATTTCAAGTCCCTAGGCGTTTCCGTTCTCAAGTTACAATTTTCTATGGTTTCTATGGTTCTGGTCATGCGATCTGGACAAAATTCCACATGTAGCTTGAACACCTCATTTTCCATTTGAGTGCAAAATTTCATCTCGATCAAATCTGTAGTTTTCAGGGAAACAAAACTGAACGGCCATATTCACGGAACCCCTGGTGGAATTTGGCCCATTAACGAACTTAACCGAGGCATTCGGGAACTGAACCCACACTGAAAATTTCAAGTCTCTAGGTTATTCCGTTCGAGAGTTATCGTGCTTACGGACGGCCGGCCGGACGGACAGACTCGAATTTTTCGACGGATTCGTCATCAGTGAGTCGAACATAGTCGATTGAGACCATTTTCGGCTCAAAATTCGAAAAATACAGACATCGTGACGAAATGATATAGCCCTCGTGTAAGTAGTACGAGCGCTCAAAAATGTATGGGCATTCTGATTGAGCCACTTCAACTAATATATAATCTTTCAATCGAAACCGCATCATTCCCAGCTAGGTGGAAAACAGCTGAAATTTCGCCTATCTTCAAAAGTGGACAAAGAGATAACGTTGAGAATTACAGACCCATTAGCAGATTATGCATTTCGGCAAAATGCTTGAAAAAATCATATAAAATCGTGTACTTCCCTCCGTGAAAAATATTATCATAGAGGAGCAACATGGCTTCTTTCCTGTGCGATCCTCAGAAACTAATCTTCTTTCATTTTCGGAGCATGTAATAGAACAGATACACGCCCAGGGTCAGTTAGGCACGATATACACAGATTTTAGTAAAGCATTTGATAAGATCAATCATGAGAAATTATTGAGAAGACTCGCGGATGTTGGCTTATCCGACTCATTGGTAGAATGGTGTAAATCCTATTTAACAGGAAGGACTGGCTTTGTCGCGATTGGTGACCACACATCTGAAACTTTCTATATGATATCTGGCGTTCCCCAAGGTAGCCATCTGAGTCCTCTATTTTTTCTTATTTATATCAAGGGTTGCTTCCGACACTGTAGGATACTTCTTTACGCGGACGACTTGAAGATCTATCGGGTCGTTCGATCGGTGGGTGACTGTCACAGAGTTCAAGAGGACCTTGATAGATTGGTCCAATATTGTGAACTGAATGATATAGACCTGAATCCGTCGAAATGTTTTATATTTCATTGAAAGGAAATTCAAAAAATTATATACGAATTCAAAATTGGAAACGAAAAGTTGAAATACGTTAGTGAAATCGTTGACTTGGGCGTGACGCTTGATGAAGAATGGTCATTTCGACCACACATCGAAAAAATGATTAGCACGTCAAATAAAATGGTTGGATTTATAAACAGAAGTTGCAAAGAATTCGGAGATCCTAGAGTCTTTACTGGTTTGTACTACGCGTTTATTCACAGTAAGTTGTCTTTCGCATCCGTCATCTGGAATCCCATTTACGAAGTTAACATAAAAAGGGTCCAGAGAATTCAAAATAAATTTCTAAAATTTTTAGCTTTCAAAACTTATACCACCATAGAAAATAGAAATTATAACCCTATAAGAAAAAAATTTCACATGTTAGCTTTGAAGGATAGTAGGACTGTGCAGGAACTTTGTATTCCCCATAAAATTATAACCCTGGGATGGATTCACCTTTTCTCCTTAATAAAATCAATTTGCACGTACCGGGACGAGATCTGGGAGATAGAACTCTCTTCGACGTCATATTTCGTAGAACGAATACAGGTCAGCACTCTCCGATGCGGCGCCTTCAGGCTACTTATAACAGGCTTGAATTAAATAGTGGCATAGACATTATATCGGATGGTTTTGCAAGATTCAAGAAACTCTTGAAACACTTTTTCATGTCGAGTTAGTGGGAATTTTTTTCTTTCATTTCGACGAGTTGTTTCTGTACCTATTATAATATTAAGTGGAAACTTTGTTGGTAAATATTTTACTGTTTGTATCCTAAATGTAAAATAAATAAATGAATAAACTACTTATTGGATTGGAATGAAATTTCGCACATAGATGAAGAATAATGTATTCAAACTACGTGGAAAATTTTGTCCAGATCGCATCACCAAGACCATAGATACCGTAGAAAATTCTAGCGAATTATCGAAAAAAAAATTGGTCACATAAGGCATTGACGTGAACTCTGGATTTTCGCCTCAGTTTGAAATTTCCTCTGACAGCTGTCGAAATCTTCCCAATTGGTTTCTGAAACTGGAGAATGCGAACCTACCTACAAGGTGGATGAACGAGCGTTCAAAAGCTCCTGACTTCAACGCAGTGCTTTTCGTAATTTTTTTTATATCTTTCCTTCGCGAAACTTCCATGTTCAATCAAATTGTTTTTGAGTCGTCTAAATATTGACTTGTTCGGTTGAATTCTTTCTGGAAAACTATTCAAATAGTCTTGTGATGCTTCATCCTCATCATAATTGCACCTTATGTAACATTCGAGCCTTTTGAACTTTTCTTTACTTCCATAATTAATTTTGAAATAGAGAAATATACACGTATTATATAACGAAACAATAATAGCGCTGGTTTGAATTCAAACTTTCAAATTATTCCAATAAAAATTTTTTCGATGATTTGACAACCAAAGTTCGAATCTCTATGACAGCAGTCCATTATTCTGTAATCTTGGAGAAATTGAGTAAATGAAAAATTACGAAAAGCACTGCCGTGAAGGCAGGAGCTTTTGAGCGCTCGTACATGCACCTTGTAGGTGGATTCGCATTTTCCAGCTTTAGAAATCAATTTTTGACAGCTATCAAAAAAATTCTGAAACTTAGGCGAAAAGATTTCATGTCAGTGCTTCAGCAATTTTTTTTCGATAATTCGCTAGAATTTTCTACGGTATCTAGGGTCTTGGTGATGCGATCTGGACAAAATTTTGCACGTAGTTTGAAAAAATTATTCCTCAGCTAGGTGCAAAATTTCATTCCTATCCGATCAGTCGTTTCGAAACTATCAGGAAAAAAATATTTTGAACGGCCATATTTACGGAACCCCTAGTCTAATTTTGCTCATCGACGATCCTAGGCCTTACCGTTCAGAAGTTACAATTTTCTATGGTTTCTATGGTTCTGGTCATGCGATCTGGACAGAATATTGCTTTAATATATCATTCTCAATTAAAATACAAAATTTCATCTCGATCGAATCCGTAGTTTCGAAATTATCGAGAAAACAAAATTTCAAACGACCGTATTTACGGAACCCTTAGTATAATTCTGCTCATTGATAAATGTGAAAGCGACATTTCAGATCCACACCTATCCTGAAAATTTCAAGTCCCTAGGCCTTTCCGTTCGAGAGTTATGATTTTCTATGGTTTCTATGGTTCTGGTCATGTGATCTGGAGAAATGTAGCTTGAATATATCATTCTCCATTTAAATACAAAATTTCGTGACGATCGAATCTGTAGTTTTGGAATTATCAAGAAAACTAAATTTCAAACGACCATATTTACGGAACCCCTAGAATAATTTTACCCATAGATGAACGTCATCACGACATTCCAGAACCTCACCTATTCTGAAAATTTCAAGTCCTTAAACTTCAAAAGTTACAATTTTCGTGTGCAAAGTTTCATCTCGATCGAATCTGTAGTTTCGAAGTAATCAGGAGAACAAAATTTTGAACGGCCACATTTACGGAACCCCTGTTGGAATTCTGCCCATTAACGAACTCAACCGAGGCATTCGGGATCTGAACCTACACTGAAAATTTCAAGTCTCTAGGTTGATCCGTTCGAGAGTTATCGTGCTTACGGACGGACGGCCGGACGGACAGACTCGAATTTTCCGACGGATTCGTCATCAGTGACTCGAACATAGTCGATTGAGACCATTTTCGGCTCAAAATTCGAAAAATACAGACATCGTGACGAAATGATATAGCCCTCGTGTAAATAGTACGAGCGCTCAAAAACTAATAGGAGGAGGCTGTGGTAATTTTACGAAGCTGAATTAGTCTGTGCTCATCGACAGTTGAAACCATAGAAATATTGAGACACTTAGATGAAAAAATGTTTTTGACCATTTTCTATTACTTATATTGATACAAACCATACATTGTATATTTTTGAAATCAGTAAAAATTAAGCTTCCAGAAAATGGCACAGAAATTTAGTGTTCCCATTTTTAAAATCTTCGGGTTATAGCTTCGTAATTGAAAATCCTGCTCAAAAGACAAGCACGCCACTGGATTCTACGTAAAAAAGTGCCTGTATAATGTTTTAATTTCAGAGCTCTATCATCAGTATTAGCGGAGATATACATTTTTTTCGATATCGCCATTTTCCAATCTTCGCCAAGAATTGGAATGACAATTAGATAGCGCTGGGATCGAAATTGTAGTTCAAGCAATCACAGGGGTTGTGGTACAGGTCGATTTTCAGTACAGTAGATACAGATCAATGTAACTGTAGATATAGATAGCTGTAATTAAAAATTCAGCGATGTTATACGAAGCATGATCCATAAATTTAATTCTTGCTTCGAAATATTCGAATTAAATTATGGCATAGAAGCAAAAAAAAGATTACATTTATGTTTTCATATTTAGAAAAAAATTTCAATTGGTTCAAAACCTGCAAGAGTTATAAATGCTTCATTTTGAAACATCTTGTGAAAATCTAACTCTTCAGAATGTGGGAAATGGTGAACTCTAATAGTATCCAAGGCGGAAAAGGATACAAACCATATCGGAAAATAAGAATATTATCATCACAAAAATTGTTATGTAACTTAGATGTCGATATTTAGTTTGTTTCATAATTTACTGTTTCATCCATGTTTGAAATAATTCAAATACTATCAGGCAGGTGGACTAGTTTATATTTTCTTTACTCTTCTACATACAAATTTTCACCAACGTTTCGGGGACACAACTAACACTCTTAAATAGTATAACTTAATGTTCTCCACAATATCAAGAGTCATATTGAATTTCCTGCTACTCTTAATCAGTTGTTATCTTCCTATTATAATTTGTCTCTTCTATTTTCTTATTGTAATATAGCTCTTCTACGAACATTAAACTCCACAAAAATGATACAAAAGAAAGAAGAAACCCACCTCATTTGTTCTCAAGAAGTCGAAGAATGAATAGATAACATTAAAGGATGTGACATGAATTACTCATACATTGAATTTTTTTCTATTGTTACCTCGAAAATACCGCTCTCGATCAAAGTCAACAAGAAATGATAACAGTAAATACAAGACGTCGGATTAAAAAAAGGGGGACATCTAACACAATAATTCCTGACCATATGCAGATTTTTTCTTCCTCTCCATAGTCTAGAGACATCTATCTTCTACTATATGAAAATAAATCGGGTTTTCCTTCCTGATGCTATAACTCCAGAACGCACGAACCGATTTCCACGGTTTTGCATTCGTTGGAAAGGTCTCGGGCTCCGTGAGGTTTATAGCAAAGAAAATTCAGGAAAAATTCAGGACAAACCAACATTTTGAGTAGATGGCGCCGTTGCGTGATACATTGTTTGACAGCTACTCATTGTTCTCTGCTCAGTTAATTTCATGTGACAAACCGGTATTGTGTTCACTGTGAAATTGTGAAAAAAAAGTGAGAACAACATATAACGTATATTGTGCAAATTTTTATTCAATTTCAACAACAGGCATTTGTCTTTAAGGTCGTAAGTTGAACTGTGTAAATTATGTGGATCGTGCATTTGAGGTTGAATTCACCACTCTGTCCATAGCCCAAAAAGCCTAGAGGACGACGTGCGAACATCGGCCGCCGCAAAAGACATGCAAGCCAGCAACAAGTGTATTCACAGAACTCGAGCGAAGAAAGACAAAATATAATAAGAGAAAATGCCCGATTTAGACAATGCGTGAGCACACGAAGATCATTGGCATCATACAATCGCTTGGCATTCCAAGTTCAAAATTTGAACGGCTGGATTGTGCTGCGCGAGTGGAAAAGTCAAACTGGATCCATTACTTACACCACCACAGCCACTGAAACCATTGTTCGATGGAAGTGATCCCGATTCCAGCCATTTTCTTCAACACATCCTTGAATACAATAACTACTTTCGCATGACTTCCTTTGGAGCTAATATCATTCGAGAAGGCGGTTTCATGCCGACTTGCAAGGTAAATGATACAACACACATAACCAATCACTCACACCAACACAATGAATTGCAATACATAACAACTACATATACACCACACACTACACCATCACACGATGAGAAGTTACACCGTATTCTTCAACAAATGATTGTTTGCAATTACAGATACAAGGACAAATATATCATTTGCATGGTTCAATGGTGCCAGCACCAGATGAACCGCATCAATTTCTGCAAATATATTTCATTTCGTCGATGGTGGATCAGCTGAATGTGCGGTGCAATATACAGGGAACACAACAGTTAAAGAGACGTATTATTGAAGAGTTGCAAGCATTTTTCACGCTAATAATGCTGTCGTTAATATGTTTAAAACAGCATTGGAACGAATGCCATCGGATACGCACAAATTTGTCATAAGAGCGGATTGTACCCCAACAGGTCAACATGTGCGAAGATTCAATGCACCCACCGTTAATGATGTTGCTGCAATTGTTGTTGGCGATCCAACTAAATCGCGAGAAATTGTTGTTTAGCGAAGAAGCAATATCATGCATCGTGTAAACGAGACACATCGTTTGTACGATGCGTTACAATATCCAATCATTCATTGGCAAGGGCAAGACGGATACGACATCACGTTGACTTCATTTTTGTAATCGAAATGAATTCATTACTGTTGTGAAATGAAATTTTTCCTTTTCAAATATAAAACAAAAAAAAATGTTTCTTCATCTTTTGATCACCAAACGAAATGTTACATAAAACGAAGCCATCTGGTGGCGAAACGGAGATCGCCGGGTTTGCTAGTATTTTCATAAAAAGTAGGTCCCCACAATACGGTTGCGAATGTAGGGCAAGTGATGCGAGAGAAAAGGTAACTGTAAATATATGGGTTGGGTATCTTCCCAAAATACTTCAATCAACGGTCTCATTCCAACTACAACAGGCAGATAAGACACTGGGTAGAATGCCAACGCTAGATCTCTTGGGTAGTTTGCTGGGATAGAAATTATTTTTTTTAATAATTGTGGATCTTGTTGCTACTTACCTTCAGCACTAAATTTTAATATAGAGGAATAGAATTCACTCACCGCCATGCATGTATGTATATGTAGTTGAATTAAATTCTAACAGACAAGTGCTTGGCACTTTTGTGGTCTTTAAATGCTTGTTAACGATTTTGGTCGATTTCTTTGTTTTGTATAGTTGTTGGTTAATAAACATCATAATAATTGTTAATGTAAAATATCAATTGAATGAATGATCAGTGTTGATATTCAAAATAATAAGAGAAAAATGTTGCTATGGAAATTAAAAGACGAGAGAATTTTACTGATGCCATCTTGGAAATTGGTATCTAGGGGGGCCGAGAAGAAGAACTGAGAAGCTGTAGTGTTTTGGGTTTTTGAATACCCATTCTGTTGTTTATATTATCCGAACGAGACCTCGGAACAATTTCGATTTACGAACACGCGGGATCGTATACTAATCTTAACTATTTTGGCCAGCGCAATGATCGATATAGTAGGAAGAACGCTACATTTCGTAAAAACCACAGAATTCTCTCGTCGTACTTATGAAAATCGTGGGGATTGTTCGCAACCATTTTGTTTAAATTCCCTACTACTTCCCCAGTGCGAACCAAAGAACAAGACTTTATTGGTTCTGTTGGGGCGGTTCCCCAACTTCAGGTCTAAAAATAAGAATCGGGAAAGACCTGCGGTTTCTCCGGATATTATACCAACTTTCTTTTTGAGCGCTCGTACTACTTACACGAGGGCTATATATTTCGTCACGATGTCTGTATTTTTCGAATTTTGAGCCGAAAATGGTCTCAATCGACTATGTTCAACTCACTGATGACGAATCCGTCGGAAAATTCGAGTCTGTCCGTCCGACCGTAAGCACGATAACTCTCGAACGGAACAACCTAGAGGTTAAGCCTCGGTTAAGTTCGTTAATGGGCCAAATTCCACCAGGGGTTCCGTAAATATGGCCGATTAAAGTTTTGTTCCCCTGATTACTTTAAAACTACAGATTTGATCGAGATGAAATTCTGCACTTAAATGGAGAATGAGGTTCTCAAACCACATGTGAAATTTTGTCCAGATCGCATCACCAGAACCATAGAAAATTGTAACTTTTGAACGGAAATGCCTAGGGACTTGAAATTCTCAGGATAGGTGTGGATCTCGAATGTCGTGATCACGTTTATCTATGAGCAAAATTATACGAGAGGTTCCATAAATATGGTTGTTTGAAAGTTAGTTTTCTTGATAATTTCAAAACTACAGATTCGATCGTGAAGAAATTTTGTATACTAATGGAGAATGATATATTAAAGCAACATTTTGTCCAGATCGCATGACCAGAACCATAGAAACCATAGAAAATTATAACTTCCAAAGGAAAAGGCCTAGAAACAAAAATTTTTCAGGATGGGTTTGGATCGCGAATGTCGCGGTCAAGTTCATCAATGAGCAAAATCAGACTAGGGGTTCCGTAAATATGACCCTTCAGAATATTTTTTTCCTGATAGTTTCGAAGCTACCGATTGGATTGGAAGGAAATTTTGCACCTAGCTGGGAACTAATGTATTCAAACTACGTGCGAAATGTTGTCCAGATCGCATCACCAAACCCATAGATACCGTAGAAAATTCTAGCGAATTATCGAAAAAAAATTGGTCAGCTGAAGCACTGACATTTTGTCTGGAGTTTCGCATAAATTTCAGAATTTTTTTGACAGCTGTCGAAAATTTCTTGAATTGATTTCTAAAACTGGAAAATGCGAATCTACCTACAAGGTGGATGTACGAGCGCTCAAAAGCTCCTGAGTTCACGGCAGTCCTTTATAATTTTTCTGACACCCAGTTTTTTATTCATAGTCAGATTACTCATCGAATTTCCTGATTTCTTCAAAATTACCTATTCGATCAAGATGAAATTTCGCTCCCAGATGAATAATGACCTGTTCAAGCTACATGCGAAGTTTTGTTCCGATCACATGACTAGAACCATAGAAACCATAGAAAATTTTAACTTTCGAACAGAAAGACTTAAAGACTCGAATTTCTCAGGGTAGGTTCGGATCTCGAATGTCAACACCACGTTCATCAATGAGCAAAATTAGACGAAGGGTTCCGTAAATATGGCCGTTCAAAATATTTCTCTCCTGATTATTTCGAAACTACTGATTCTATCGGGGTGAAATTCTGCATATAGTTGTAGAATGATGTATTCATACTATGTCCAAAATTTTTTCCAGATCGCATAACCAGGACCATAGAAACCGTAAAAATTCTAGCGAATTATCGAAAAACAAATTGGTCACCTGAAGCCCTGACGTGAGGTCAGGAGTTTTTGAGCGCTCGTTCATCCGTAGATCTTGTAGGTGGATGAACGAGCGCTAAAAAGCTCCTGACTTCACGTCAGGGCTTCAGGTGACCAATTTTTTCATCTTGAAGCGATATTCACCACCGAATAAATGAGATATCGGTCGCGTTAATTTAGCGAGAAATAAGTGGGAAAAATTATGAAACTTCACTCAATATTCCTATTTTCTAATTTGTTCCGAAAAAACTTTTCAAGTACCAAAGTGGTTTTTGAGTAATTTGCGTTTCTATGATTTGGTGCCGACTTTAGACTCATCAAAATGTTCAAGTTTCGGAAAATTTTTAATGCCAATATTTTTTACCAATTTGTCCTAATTTGTTTTGTTGGAATGATCTCAATATATGTAATCGATAGATTAGCATTTTCGAAAAACACACGGTAACTATGTAACTATGGAGTTTCGGTTTTCGCCAATGAGTTTCTCATGAAAATTGGCATCAGACACCGACATCAGTATTCGTCTACCTAGTACTCAAACTTCCCATTCAAAAGTGTCCAATTTGGCCCACCTGTACTACATAGTTTCAAGTTGTTGATTTTTGTTATCGAATATTTGCCCTATTTTATGATTTATTTTTCAAATTGATTTCCTCAATATTTTCCTCTCTCGGTAGAAAACCTCGATTACACAATATTAAATTTTAGAATTCTGCATTGTTGACTTCTGTTAGGGCGGCAAATTGGAATTCGCTTGTAATTTTTTTTGGCAGGTTTCAAAATCTTTCCAATTGGCTTCTAAAACTGGAGAATGCGAATCTACCTACAAGGTGGATGAACGAACGCTCAAAAGCTCCTGACTTCACGGCAGAGCTTTTCGTAATTTTTACAAGTAGAATCGATTAAACGAAACAAAATTAGTTTGTTTTTTGAACATCTTCAGTTTTGATGGATTTGATTTATCCAAGTTGATGGTCCCCTCATCAACGCCCTATACGTTTTCTTTCCAAAAGGCAACGGTCACCTAAAGCACTGACGTGAAGTCAGGAGCTTTTGAGCACTCGTTCATCCACCTTTATAGGTAGGTCCACCTTGAAGGTAGATTCGCATTTGCCAGTTCAAGAAACCAATTGAAAATTTTTTTTGACAAAGAAGATAGTTAAGTGGATATTGGAAAGTGATAAAGGAACATTAAAAAAAAAGTTGTTTGATTTAGAAATTTTATTGTTCACAAATTAGGTTATAGGATTTTTCTGTGAAAATTATATTCATTGCCTTATTACTCAGATTGGATTTCCTTTCCAAATTATATAAGCCTCAATTGAGATGAAGTTGAGTTTGGAATTATAAAAATTTCCTTATTGGTATCGCTATTTTCTTAGAATTATAAGCTCATTGAATTTGATTCATGAATAGGTGAAATGAACCAGTAGTCAGTAACCAGTAGATAAGTTTTCATACATTTTTTGAAATGAGTATAATAGAACTTGAAAAGATTTTTCCGAAATAATTGCATGAAGATAGGTAACTTGAGAATTGAAATCGGAAAACCATCTAAAAATGTCTTCCGGGCCCATGAAGCAATTAAACGGAACTTCAATTTGTTTGAAGTCCTCATCAAATTACTTTTTAACTCTGTTAATTTTCCATTCTACTTAGTCCACCCTAGTTTTGTATAATTGAAGCAGATCGGATTCTGGAGCGAAACGAATTATTCTGAAAAATAATTCGAAACGGGGTGATCTGAAATGAATATCTTGAATTTCAAAACAATTTCATTGGAGAAAATTCGAAAAGGACTAACGTAAATTTAGGAGCTTTTGCGCACTTGTTTCTGTGTACCCATAGATAAAAGATTCAGGGTCTTTATAATTGATTGTAACATCACAGTCGGCTTTGGATTAGTGTTTGCAAAACCGTAAAAATTTATGAAATCTGCAATGAATCATGATTCGAAACAAAACAAATTTCTTGTGATGTACTATTATCGTAACGGTACATTCACCAATGGCCTTGATTTATTCTATGGAGGAGTGTAGAATTGAATATCTGGCAAAATATCCAATGTTCAGATTTAAGAATCCTCTCCGAAAGCCCACATCGGAGCTGTTATAAATAGATTTATTCAGACTGGAACGTCAACAAACTATCGTACAGCAACTTTAACCAATAGATATTCCAAGTCGTTTAGAGTACTGCCATTGGTTTCTGCATAATCTCACCGAGAACAGATTGTTGGACTTTTTTCAGTGATGAGGCAAGTGTTATAACTTAATTAGAGGTGCGCAGAAATCTATATAATTTTTGAGATGAAAATACTACGACTTTTCTATAAAATATAATTTAGGTCATCTGGTTTGATACCAACACACTATTTAACGCTCGTACCACTTACACGAGGGCTATACCATTTCGTCACGATGTCTGTATTTATCGAATTTTGAACTGAAAATGTGCCGTATACACGATTACTCTCGAACGGAACGTCCTAGAGAAATTTTCAGTGCGGGTTGAGTTCCCAAATGCCGAGGTTGAGTTAATGGGCAGAATTCACCAGGGGTTCCATAAATATGGCCGTTCGAAGTTTTGTTTTTCTGATTACTATGAAACTACACATTCGACCGAGATCAAATTTTGCACTCTGATAGAAAATGTCGTGTTCCAGATACTCACAAAATTTTGTCTAGATCGCATTACCAGAACCATTGAAACCATAGAAAATTATAACTTTGTAATGAAAAGGCCTAGGGGGAAATTTTCAGGATAGGTGTGGATCTCGAATGTCGCGGTCACGTTCATCAATGAGCAAAATTAGACTAGGGTTTCCGTGAATATGGTCTTTCGAAATTTAGTTTTCTTGATAATTTCAAAACCACGGATTCGATCTTGACGAAATTTTTATTTTGATGGAGAATGATATATTCAGGCTACATTTTGTCCAGAACGCATGACTTGAACCATAGAAACCATAGAAAATTATATCTTTCGAACGGAAAGGCCCAGGGTGTTGAAATTTTCAGGGTAGGTTCGGATCGCGAATTTCGCTTTCAAGTACATCAATGAACAAGAATAGACAAGGGGTTCCGTAAATATCGCCGTTCGAAATATTTGTTCTCCTGATTACTTCGAAACTGCTGATTCGATTTAGGTGAAATTTTGCACTCAGATGGAAAATGACGTGTTCAAGTTACAGGCAAAATTTTGTCAAGATCGCAATGCCAGAACCATAGAAACCATAGAAAAATAATGGAAAGGCCTAGGGATTTTCAGAATACGGGTGGATCTCAAATGTCGCGGTCACGTTTATCAATGAGCAAAATTAGATTAGGGGTTCCGTAAATACGGTCGTTTGAAATTTAGTTTTCTTGATTATTTCAAAACTACGGATTTGATCGTGACGAAATTTTGTGTTTTAATGGAGAATGATTTATTCAAGCTACATTTTTTCCAGATCGCAGAAAGCATAGAAAATTATAACTTTCGAACGGAGAGGCCTATGGACTTGACATTTTCAGGGTGGGTTTGGATCGCGAATTTCGCGGCCACGTTCATGAATGATCAAAATTAGATCAGGGGTTCCGTGAATATGACCGTTCAAATTATTTTTTTCATGATAATTTCGAAAATACTCATTGGATTGAAATGACATTCTGCACATAGATGAAGAATAGTGTATTCAAACTACGCTACGCATTACCAAGACCATAGATAGCGTAAAAAATTCTAGCGAATTATCGAAAAAAAATCACCTAAAGCCTGACGTGAATTCTGGAGTTTCGCCTTAGTTTGAAAATTTTCTTCAAAGCTGTCAAAAATTTCTTGAATTCGATTTTAAAACTGGAAAATGCGAATCTGCCTACAAGGTGGATGAACGAGCGCTCAAAAGCTCCTGACTCCACGGCAGTGCTTTTAAAAAAAATTTTTTATAGTATTAAACAGGACTCTTTAATTTCACAAAATCTCTCAACATGCTCCCCACCAAATGAAAATCTAAAATCCTTACAATGTTCTTACATTGTATATCGAGTTAATTCTCAAAATATTTCCTCGAATCAAAACCCAAAACGTTTGGGGAAGGTGTCATCACCTTACGACCGCTTCTGGTAATTCTCATTTTATCTGTCGAATGTTCTGACGTCCTTTGAATTCTTGACGACGTACATACTTCCATAGGGTACAGACCCTGAAACGGACGAGTTCCCCATCTTTCGTCTTAACCTTGGCAACTCTACAGACTTCATCCTTTCCTGGGAAAATCTCCACAATCTTTTCAAGATACGTTTTTGAGCGCTCGTACTACTTAAACGAGGGCTATATCATTTCGTCGGGATGTCTGTATTTTTCGAATTTTGAGCCGAAAATGGTCTCAATCGACTATGTTCGACTCACTGATGACGAATCCGTCAGAAAATTTGAGTCTGTCCGTCCGGCCGTCCGGCCGTAAGCACGATAACTCTCGAACGGAACAACCTAGAGGCTTGAAATTTTCAGTGTGGGTTCAGTTCCCGAATGCCTCGGTTAAGTTCGTTAATGGGCCAAATTCCAACAGGGGTTCCGTAAATATGGCCGTTCAAAGTTTTGTTCCCCTGATTACTTGAAAACTACAGATTTGATCGAGATGAAATTTTGCACTCAAATGGAGAAAGAGGTTCAAGCTACATGTGAAATTTTGTCCAGATCGCATGACCAGAACCATAGAAACCATAGAAAATTGTAACTTTTGAACGGAAACGCCTAGAGACTTGAAATTTTCAGGATAGGTGTGGATCTCGAATGTTGTTATCACTTTAATCTATGAGCAAAATTATACTAGGGGTTCCGTAAATATGATCGTTCGAAATTTAGTTTTCTTGATAATTTCAAAATTACAGATTCGATCGAGACGAAATTTTGTATACTAATGGAGAAATATATATTCAAGCTACATTTTTCTAGATCACATGACCAGAACCATAGAAACCATATAAAATCATAACTTTCGAACGGAAAGGCCTAGGGACTTGAAATTTTCAGGATAGGTGTGGATCACGTTTATCAATGAGCAGTATTATACTAGGGGTTCCGTAAATACGGTCGTTTGAAATTTTGTTTTCTCGATAATTCCGAAACTACGGACTCGATCGAGATGAAATTTTGTATTTTAATCGAGAATGATATATCAGAGCAATATTTTGTCCAGATCGCATGACCAGAACCATAGAAACCATAGAAAATTGTAACTTTTGAACGGAACGGCCTAGGAAGTTAAAATTTTCAGGGTGGGTTTGGATCACGAAAATTGCGGTCACGTTTATCAATGAGCAAAATTAGAATAGGGGTTCCGTGAATATGGCCGTTTACAATCTTTTTTTCCTGATAGTTTCGAAACTACTGATCGGATTGGAATGAAATTTTGCACCTAGCTGAGGAATTATGGATTCAAACTACGTTCAAAATTTTGTCCAGATCGCATCACAAAGACCATAGATACCGTAGAAAATTCTAGCGAATTATCGAAAAAAATTGATCAGCTGAAGCACTGACATGAAGTCTGAAGTTTCGCCTAAGTTTCAGAATTGTTTTGACAGCTGTCGAAAATTCCTTCAATTGATTTTTATAACTGGAAAACGCGAATCTACCATCAAGGTGCATGTACGAGCGCTCAAAAGCTCCTGCCTTCACGGCAGTGCTTTTCGTAATTTTTTTGTTGTCGGAACCTATCAGGACTATGTCTCCTACTTCAAAGTTTTATATTTTTTCCGACCAATATCAATAAGATCTGCCAAGTACTCCTAAATCGAGTTCATAACACTCCGGCGGTCGCGCCCACAATCAGACAAAAGTAGTCGCGGTGTATCTCTCAGATACTTGTTCATATTTTCACTTTGTAAATGTATAAAGATCAAAATCTTTGTGTTTTTCGTCGTTTTAGTTGTTATTCTTGCTTTTAGATGTTATGTTGATTCTGTAGAGTTAAATATCTATGAATATATGCGCCTACAGAATACCTAACAAGAGTGGTCGCGTCGTATATATCAGATACATATCCCTGTAACTTATAGAAAAACTATAGTCAACAAAAATTTTGATGCAAATGAATGAATAACTAACTGATAAAACATATAATAAAGAAATTTAAACAAAAAATTAAACTAAGAAATGTTTATAAATTCAGTTTCGTGGTATGTCACAAATTCAATTATTCACTATTAGTAAAATACGCAAAGCTTCGATGATCTAATGCAACTACCACATGCACTGTCGTGTGTTAGAAGAATACACAAAACTATACTTTTGCAAATGCTACGCTGTTAAAGTTCTGTCCAAAATGGCAATCCATGTATCTCACAGATACGGCCCGACCGCCGGAGTGTTAAGGATCCTCTAATTTTCTGAAGATATTTCAAACGTTTCACCAAGTGATTTTTGTCGATAATATCTGAATCTGTAGTTTCTGATGAATTTTGATGATTTATGAACATTGATGGCGTTTAAGGTACAAAATCATTTGAATCTTCGGTAAAATAAGTTAATGGTCGAGAATTTATAATTGTTCCACATTCGCACAATGAAGTTTCCAATTCTTGGTAATTGACCAAAGATTCAACTACATTGTTACGGAGTAATTCTTTAAGAATCCTTATGATCCTTTCCCACCATCCTCCTCACCACGAGACAGTTGGTGGATTAAAACGCCACTTTATATTTTTCGAAGATGATTAATTGATGACTTCATCCCAATTGATAATCTTTAGCAAATTATGAGCACCAGTGAAATTGGAACCGTTGTTTGAATATATCACGGATATTCGTCCTCTCCTGGAAATTAACCGTCTCAAAGACATCATAAATGCGTCAGTTGATAATGAATCCACTAATTCCAAATGAACTGCCCTGTATACGCCACAAGTGAATGAAACGACCTTTAGCGAGGTGTTATCGCTATTTCGAATCGCGCTCCCTGATGGGGAAACGGATGTGTGTTTCGTCCCACAGTTTGCTGGTGGACTCATCAGTAGGGCTGATCCAGCAAACTGTTGCCCTAGACACCTTCACAAGGAGGTTTTTTTTTTTTTTTTTTTTTTAGTCAGGGGGAATCCTCATGGACGAACTATCTCCGATAGATAGAACAGTGTGAGACTTCGTGTGAAGCACGACCTACTCTAACTAAACCTAACCTGCTGTTTTAGATTCCGGGCATTTATTACCTACTAACCTTTTGACTCTTCTTGTTCGTATCTCTATCACGATCTTTGTCGTGGGATGCTTGTGTTACCTATGAATTTGAATTTCATAGGAGTCTCTTCTTCTGGATGATTTAAATTGAGATTACTCAATTTCTGTTTCTACGTAGTTGATCTCTGGGTCTTTTGTGATAGGTGGGTATCCTAACCACATCTTCTGCGGGGTTGTAGTCAACTAGTCTTCTTAGCTCATCATTTGGGTGTTGACTTGCTTTTTCAAATATCTTCTCGGCCTTCTTTTTTAGGAAATCTGTGACAGTTTCCCATTCTAAGTCTCTGTGGATTTGTTGGTTTCTTACGAACCACGGCATATTCATTGCTGCTCTGAGCAGTTTATTTTCTGTTGCTTGAATCTTCTTTATATGGCTATTGGCTGCATTGCCCCATGCCGCCGAGCCATATGTTAGTTGGGGTCTTGCAATTGACTTGATCATTCGTAGTTTCGTGCTTTGGTTCATTTGGCTTCTTCTTCCTAGTAGTGGGTAAAGTCTACTCATCGCTGAGTTTGTTTTATCCACTGAATATTTTATATGGTTTTTCCATGTAAGCCCTTTATCTAGTTTTACTCCTAGATATTTGACTTCATTTTCCCATTTTATCTCTTCTCCGTCTATCTGTAGGTTGGAATTAATTTCAAGTCTCCGCTTCTGTAGTAGAATAGCTTGGCTCTTTTTGCTATTTATTTGAATTTTCCATTTGATGAACCATTCTTCTAAATCTTCTAGTGCTTCTTGCAGTCTTCTGTGTATGACATCTGGTCGGCGATGTCTGAAGGCTATTCCCGTGTCGTCTGCATAAAGGGCTAGCAGATTCCTTGGGTTCTTAGGAATATCGTAGATATATATGTTGTAAAGCAGAGGTCCTAGAACTGATCCTTGGGGCACTCCTGCTTCTACTTGTCTGGTGGTAGATAATGTGTCGTCTATTTTGACATAAAAATTCCGGTTCCTCAGGTAGTTTCTTATTATCTTGCAGGTTTTGGTGGTGTAGCCTGCCATCATCATCTTGTAGGCAAGTCCTTCGTGCCAAACTCGGTCGAAGGCTCTCTCGACATCTAATAGCACTAATCCAGTGGCTTGTTTATTCTGAAATCCTTCAGTGACATATTCAGTGATCCTTAACAGTTGAAGTTCTGTGGAATGATTTCTTCTGAATCCAAATTGTTCCGGTGGTATCAGATTCAGCGCTTCTGTTTCTTCATTGAGTCTTTTTGCAATGACTCTTTCGACAATTTTTCCGAGTGCTGACAGTAGACTTATCGGCCTGTAGTTTTGTGGGAATTTTCTATCTTTTCCTGGCTTATTGAACACAATGACTTCTGCTGTTTTCCATCTTTCCGGATAGTATTCTGTTCTCATCACTGCGTTTGCTATATTGGTTAGCGCTGCTATTCCTTTTCTGGGCAATTTCCTTAACATAAAGTTGGTTACTTTGTCTTTTCCTGGAGCTTTTCTGTTTTTCAATTTCTTGATGATTTCTTTAATTTCCGTTGGTGTTGTTGGGTTTGGGATGGTATCGCCTTCCGGCGGTTCCAACATCAATTCTTCATTTTCTTCGACTTCTTCTTCTAAATCTTCATTGTCATCGTCTTCTCTGTAGTTGATTCTGGCTTCTCGTTCTATCGCGTCGACCAGTGCTTCGGCTTTTTCAAGCTTTGAGTAGGCCATCCCATTAGCTCCGTGTAGAGGGGGAATTTCGGTTTTCTCGCGTCGTAAGCACTTTTGCATCTTCCATGCTGAGTGGTCTATGGTGTTTAGTTCTCTAACTCTTTGGTTCCATCTGTCTGTTCTCAGTTCTCTCAGTGCATTTTTCAGCACTTGACTGTGTTTATTCAGCTCTTTCTTGTCTTCTTCTCGATGTGAAGTTCTGTAGTTCTTCCTGAGTTTTCTATTCCTCTTTATAAGCTCTTTTATTGCTTTTGGGGTTTCACCATGTGAATGTTTCGGGGCTGGCCTTTCGATTCTTCTGGTACTTTCCTCGTAGGCTTCTTTTATTCGGGTTTCTAATTTTTCAACTTCATCTTCTAGTTCTTCAGGGGTTCTTATCTGTGGAATTTCTGTAATTTTCTCCTGGAGTATTTCACTGTACTTTTGCCAGTCTGTGAAGTCTTTCGTTTGAAGTTCTTCTGTTATCGGTCTGCGTCCCAATCTGAGTTCTATTGGGTTGTGGTCTGATGTGCCCTCTTCTATAGTATCAAGTGTGAAATCTTGGGTAATATCTTTCATTA
Organism: Aphidecta obliterata; assembly: GCA_963966015.1. NCBI lineage: Eukaryota > Metazoa > Arthropoda > Insecta > Coleoptera > Coccinellidae > Aphidecta > Aphidecta obliterata. The sequence goes on from OZ014431.1 coordinate 29,117,578, forward strand.
TGACGATATCCAATACGTCCGGTAGGCCATTACTTCTGGGCAGGTAGGTCGGAATTTCAGGTCCTAATACTATGGCATTTAGTTTTTCGGCGTACTTCTTAAGCTTCTTCCCATTTTGGTTTTCAGTTCTGCTATTCCATTCTCTTGATTTGCAGTTCATATCGCCAATAATGATGTCGGGTAGTTTCCTTCAAGCATCTTCTTCAGATCTTCCTCTATTAAGTCGTTTTGGGGTGGTTTGTAGGCTGACGTAATTTTCATTTGTCCTCGATTCGTATTAACTATAATCGAGACGGCTTCTATTTTCCCATTATTTAGTATATCGTCAAAATAGTGGTCGATGTTCTTCTTGACTATTAGGGCTACGCCCCGTCCAGTACAATTTCTGTCATTTCTGTATATTTCATGGTCGGGAAATGAAATTCTATTTCTTGTAGATAGTCTCGTTTCTTGAATGGCTATAATATCCGGTTGTTTCTCGGATATTATTTCTTCTATTTCAGATCTACGGGCTCGTAGACCGTTTGCGTTCCATGAGACTATCTTAAGGTTGTTTTTATTTTCATTAGTCACTAGCTCCATTAATTGGGTTTAGTGAGTTTTCGGAACTTTTTGTCCATCTCTATTTCCAGGAATTTCATGAGCTTGCTCATGATATTTTTGGTGAAGGTATCTAGATCCTCGGTGGTTTCGGGTCCTTTCTTGTTGGTCTCTTCTTTCTTCTTTTGGCTGCTCTTCTTGGATTTTCCATTTTTTGGGGCTTCTTTCTTCTGCTCTTGTTTGAGTGGTAGCGTTTTCTCCTTCTGTTCTTGTTGGACAGTAGGCATCTTTTTCTCTTCTTCTTTTCTTGCTTTGGTCGCAGTCTTCTTTTTGGTCACCAGTTTCCACTCGCTACATCCTTTGTAGCTGGCTGGGTGACCTGCTTTTCCGCAGAGCGCACAGGTAGCATTTCTCTCCTCGTTTTCTCTTGTTAGCGTACAATCTATACTATTGTGCGCTCCAGAGCATTTAACACATCTCCATGGGAATGTACATTTACTTTGCGCATGTCCGTAACGTTGACATCTATGACATTGGCCAGGTCCAATGCTCTTCTTCTTCGGCTCTACTACACAATTTATACCGTAGAGCTGTTTTACTTCGAATACCTTCTTATTTTGGGTTTTCACCAAAAATAAGGGTATTGCCTTTTTGGTCTTGTTGGATGTCATCCTTATGACATCCGCGTCGGCAATGCCTTGCTCGGCGAGGTCCTCTGTGATAATGTTAATATCTGCGTCCAGTGGCAGATATCGTACCACCGCGTAGATTCTCTTCTCTTCTTCCCTTTGGAGGGTGTAGAATTCCTTATTTCTCAACTCGAGGAATTTTGTCATCTTTCTGTGGTCGTCGGGGGATTGGGGAACAACGCGAATGCCGTCTCTTACTGTGGTCGCTCTCAGGTATTTAATACCCTTCATTTGCATCTCTCTCGAAATTTGTGTCCAGTCGGCCGTGCCTCTCAATGTCACTGGAGGGACCTTCTCTTTTTTCTGCTCGATTTGAGCAGGGACTTCAATTTCTTCTGCAGGTGCAGAAGTAGCTTCTTCTGGACGTTTTCCTTTTAGCAATGCTGCTATATACGACTTCTTCGTAGGTGGCCCTCTTGCAGCTGCATCATTAGTTTCGGTAGGTTTTTTCGGGTCTTCTTTTTGGATTGTGGGGGCTGACACGGTCTCTTCTGTCCCAGAGGAGAAGCCATTTTCTTTTTTCTTAGCCCGTTTCCGCGGCTTCGAGGACTGAGATATTTCTTCTCTCAAGGATTTCACTTCGTCGGATAAAGTTTTGAGACTCTCCGTCATAACTTTCAGTTGACTCATGAGGCTGTTGATCTGGTCCTTCTGTTCTTTTATAATCCGATCTTTTTCGGATTCATCATTAACTTCTTCTTCTTCAATATCCATATCGGATATTTCTTCATCCGATAAGTTTTCGGCATCGGATTCTCTGTCCTCATTTGCAGAGTCGTATTCCGACATTTTGTCAGAGTGACTCAGCAAACAACACTTAAACACTTTTTTCACTTTCCACTTAATTCACTTTTGTCTCTTCAATGTAAAATAATCTGTGGAACCATCGATCTAAACCTGGACTCAACACAGTTATTTCTTCTTCTTCTTATCACTTCTATACGAGGTTCACTTGGCACACATGCGCATTTCTCAATACGTCTGCACTCCTCGAGGGTTCAATCGCTACTGAACAGCCGCCCGACTATTCTCGAACTGTGTGGTACTCTCCGTTCGTCGAGTGCATCTATGAAGAGATCCGCGGGAGACAACGCGGAGTGACGTAGCCGACAACGCCATCTTCGAACGACGGCAGAGAACCGCCACATCACTCCGCTACCAGTGACCTCGAAGAGGAGGGGAACGATGCAGCGAAGGCTCAGGGAGCGCGTGCGCTCTGGAGCAGGGGCCTGTCGCGGTGTGATGACTGCCTGGACCAGCTGTATGCGAAGCGCCGAGCAGTGAATCGCTCCGAGACGCCCGTAGCAGAGAATCCAGGAGAAGCCGTACCCCGGTTTAAGAACCACCTTGCTCCATCACGTCGGGGTCACCATTTTAGCGAGGTGTTATCGCTATTTCGAATCGCGCTCCCTGATGGGGAAACGGATGTGTGTTTCGTCCCACAGTTTGCTGGTGGACTCATCAGTAGGGCTGATCCAGCAAACTGTTGCCCTAGACACCTTCACAAGGAAAGTGGTACTCTCCGTTCGTCGAGTGCATCTATGAAGAGATCCGCGGGAGACAACGCGGAGTGACGTAGCCGACAACGCCATCTTCGAACGACGGCGGAGAGCCGCCACAGACCTATTCTTCAACTTTTCCTTTTAAGAGAAGTGGGCCAGCAAGATCTATACCTGTGAAGTAAAAAGCTGTATTACACTGTATTCCGTCTTTTGGAATTGGAGCAAAAGACGTATCTGCAGACTTTCCGATAAATCTTTTGCATTTAACACATTTTCTCACTACTTTTCTAACAAATTTCCGCCCCTCGATAATCCAAAAACGTTGCCTCAACAAAACTTATATCATTTTTACGCCAACATTACAATTATTACGATGAAACTGTTCAATAAGTTTCCTAACTACTTTATTCTTATAAGGAAGTATGGAAAATTTGAATTCTTCACAGTCTTCGCCTAGAACCAATCTGGTTTTTAATCTTAGAATTCCGTAACCATCCAGAAATACTTGCATATTTTTTAAAGTGCAGAACCAGAATAATTTTCAGGAGACAACACTCAGCTCGAAAAAATTCATCTGATTTTAAATCACCAGTGTTTTTATCTTTGTTCTTCAAGTTGAAATAAAAACCAAAAATCCAACCGATTGATAATCTTATTAAAATTTGAAAAAGGTACAGAAAAATAATGCTTGAACTATTTATAAATCAACTGGATGATGAAGAAATACAGTTGGGATATTTTTGAGGTGGGGCAACACCCCATACCACTCGTGCTATACTTAAGCTTTTTGTCTGTCTGACAGAATTTCAAACTGGGCCGAAACTCCAGACTACACGTCAGCGCTAAGTGACCAATTTTGTTTTCGATAATTCGCTAGAATTTTCTACGTTATCTATGGTTTCGGTGATGCGATCTGGACGAAATTGGCAAGTAGTTTGAATACTTCATTTTTCATCTATGTGCAAAATCTCATTTTAATCCAATCAGTAGTTTCGGAATTATCAGGAAAAAAATATTTTGAATGACCATATATACGGAACCCCTAGTCTAATTTTGCTCATTGATGAACGTGACCGCGACATCTGCGATCCAAACCTATCCTGAGAATTTCAAGTCTCTAGGCCATTCCGTTCGAAAGCTATAATTTTCTTTGGTTTCTATGGTTCTGGTCATGCGATCTGGACAAAATTTCATATGTAGCTTGAACGAATATGTAGCGATATTCGCGATCCAAACCCACCCTGAAAATTCCTAGGCCTTTCCGTTCAGAAGTTACAATTTTCTATGGTTTCTATGATTCTGGTCATGTGATCTGGACAAAATATTGCTTTAATATATCATTCTTCATTAAAATACAAAATTTCGTCACAATCGAATCCGTAGTTTCGAAATTATCAAGAAAACTAAATTTCGAACGATCATATTTACGGAACCCCTAAAATAATTCTGCTCAACGATGAACGTGACCGCGACATTCGAGATCCACTCCTATCCTGAAAAATTTCCAAGTCCCTAGGCCTTTCCGTTCAAGAGTTATAATTTTCTATGGTTTCTATGGTTCTGGTCATGCGATCTGATCGAAATTCTTCGTGTAGCTTGAACACGTCATTTTCCATCAAAGTTCAAAAGTTCACCTCGATCAAATCAGTAGTTTCAAAGTAATCAGGAGAACAAAATTTCGAACGGCCATATTTACGGAACCCCTGGTCGAAAATTGCCCAATTTTCAACCGCGGTATTTGGGATTCGAACCTACGCTGAAAATTTCAAGTTTCTAGGTTGTTCCGTACGAGAGTTATCGTGAATACGGACAGACGGACAGAAGGAATGGTATTTGGAACTTTGTCAATACAAGAGTAGATTCGTAGATTGAGTTGTTGGAGTTGATTTGATAATTGAAGGAGAGAAGGAGATATTGAAACGGCGTGCTGCTTGGAAGAAGGGAAATTGAAATAGGAGATATAAGAACATATAGTGAGCGCACTCACCAATCGAACGTTATTTTAGAGTTTAGAAATATTAGTTATAGGTTCTTTTGATGGTTGGGGTTGGTTTTTAGAATAAGATTGCTGATTATATAATTTTGTGAAAAAATTTCTTTTGTTTGCTCACCTTTAAAATCCTCTTTGAAATAAAGTCTCGGGAAAAAAATAAAACAGAAACCTAATTGAAACAAAATATTTTTTGATAATTGTTAGTAGTTTTTATAAATTTCAAAATTCAATATTTATAAACTTGAACGAACCATGACAGTAAATCCATTTATCCATGTAGATGGGAAGCAAGCACTTCCACTGTATGGCGTCAGCGGCAAGCAACGGCAAAGTTGTCTCTCGAAGCAACGGCGCCTTTGCCGGTGACTCAACGGCGAGCGGAGTTCGGTCAAGCAGTCGAGTGCGAAAAAAGGCACTTTCCACATGAGTTAGGAACAATAGTCTTCCTACTAGCGTAAGGGCCCCCGCAGACTGCAGACTTTTTATCGGCCGTTAGTTTAGTCGGGTTGGGCTGATTATGGGCACACCGAGCCAACTAAACAGTTTGGTTGGTGAACAGGGCGCAGACTATCCAACAGCCGGCCGACTATTCTCGAACTAGTTTGTAACTGACTTAATATATAATAATAATTACTTAACTATAAATGAAGACAACCGAGGAAGAAATAATATGAATAACGTGCGACAGTACATGTCGTCATACTTCATTTCTCCCGGAGGCGCGATTCCGTGTCATCAATATAACTAAGTGTAACAGAATGTCCTAGAAACTAGAAATTTCAGGGTAGGTTTGAATCTCGAATGCCGCGGTTAAATTGGGCAAAATTCGCCCAGGGGTTCCGTAAATATGGCCGTTTGAAATTTGGTTTTCTTGATAATTTGGATTCGATCGTGGCGAAATTTTGTATTTAAATTGAGAATGATATATTCGAGCTACATTTTTTCCAGATCGCATGATCAGAACCATAGAAAATCATAACTTTCGAACGGAAAGGCCTAGGGACTTGAAATTTTCAGGATAGGTTCGGCTCGCGAATTTCGCGGTCACGTTCATCAATGAGCAAAATTAGACTAGGGGTTCCGTGAATATAGCTCTTCAAATCAATTTTTTTTCTGATAATTTCGAAACAACTCATTGGATTGGAATGAAATTTCGCTCATAGATGAAGAATGATATATTCAAACAGATCGCTTCACCAAGACCATAAATAACGTTGAAAATTCTAGCGAATTATCGAAAAAAAAATTGGTCACCTGAAGCGCTGACTTGAAGTCTGGATTTTTCGCCTTAGTTTGAAATTTTTTTTGACAGCTGTCAAAATCTTTCCAATTGGTTTCTAATACTGGAGAATACGAATCTACCTACAAGGTGGATGAACGAGCGCTCAAAAGCTCCTGACTTCACGGCAGTGCTTTTCTAAACTTTTTTATAAATCGCAGGTCTTTTCTCGACTTCTCCAATCAACTTTTCGACGGAACTTTTTACAATCAACAATTGTGATTTGGGCGACGCCATATTCAAAATACACGAGCGAACTGAACTATCTGCCGACTAAACAATCGTCATGTATGCGCAGGCGTGTATGCGCCAATACTGATTAAACAGTCGGCCGATAGTTGGCCGACAGATTAGTTTGAATGCAATCGGGTAGCCCATCAAACTTTTTTATCGGCCGATACTGAATCGCTGTAGTGTGCGCATATGTATTCCTCTCCATACTGATTAAGAAGCCGACCAAACTATCGGCCGATAAAAAGTCTGCAGTCTGCGGGGGCCCTAAATGAAACACTTTCACGGATAGTCTTGATACTGACGTTATTAGAAATTATTTTTTGTGCACTCATAGAGAAATGTCAAAACTTTATGATTGACGCTACTCTTTAATATTTGCGTGTGTTATACATTCACATCCAGGAGTTCCCAACACCAATCATGCTGACAGGGACATTCTAACTATGTTGAGTGTTATGTTACATGATACATATAAGGGGACCACTGGAGAACTTTAGTTAGTCTTGACATAATCGGGATCGTGAATTTATGTACGAATCGTTCGACATTTTCCATCCTTGTAAATCTTAAATAAACTCATTTTTAAAAACCCAGTTGTTCACCACTAAAACGTAATTCGTGCGGAAGAATTACCTGCTATTTCTTTTCCGCACGCATATGCGTGCAGGGGTTTTTTTCGCACCAATTTGGAAAACTGCTACTTTCCTAATGTCAATGCGTATGGAAAGTACTACTTCCGAAACGCTGGTAGGAAATATTCGAGAAAAGCACTGACGTAAAGTCAGGAGCTTTTGAGCGCTCGTTCATACACCTAGTGGGTAGATTCGCATTTTCCAGTTCTAGAAACCATTTAGAAAAATTTTTAACAGCTTTCAAAAAAAATCCAAACTTGGTAATGCGATCTTGACAAAATTGTTGTTCTGAGTGCAAAATTTCACCTCGATCGATTCAGTAGTTTCGAAGTGATCAGGAGAACAAAATTTCGAACGGCCATATTTACGGAACCCCTGGTCGAATTTGGCCCAATAACGAACTCAACCGCGACATTCGAGATTTGAACCTTCCCTGAAAATTTCAAGTTTCTAGGTCATTCCGTTCGAGAGTTATCATGTTTACGGACGGACGGCCGGCTGAACGGAGAGTTTAAAATTTTTCGACGGATTCGTCATCAGTGAGTCGAACCTTGTCGATTAAGACGATTTGCGACATCGTGACGAAGTGATAGTTTTTGCGTAATTGCGATATGAATTATTTCAGGCACTATTTTGCAGAAGGGCTGCTGGATGCGTCGGAAGTTGTCCGATTTCAATTGACATGACCAAAACCTGCCCAGCGCTCGAACGCCTTCGAGTAGAGAGGGAAACCGGTGCACGCGGGGAAATGGCGATTCGGGCATGTGGACGCTTTAATCGTCATTTTCCTCTTTGGTTTATCGTTCAGTGTTGGCGTCTATTTTAGGTGTTAAAATAAACATTCAATGCTAAAAGTGTGTGAATTATAGTCTATCTATTCATTAGTTATGACTGAACTACTGTATATAAAAAAAATGCATCCAGAAATTGGCTTTATTACTTTCTTTGACAATTCTAACCATCCTACCAAATGGTAGTCAGCCAATATCATGGGCGCCCCGTTATTATAATGTGCCCAGGGCCCCCAAAAGCTTGAAGACGGCCCTGTCTGTTTCGATTGGAGTTTGTGAAGAAAAGGGGAGTTAGCGTTGTCTTTCTCTATTTGACTTTCTAGATTTTGTAAGCATTCATTACCAGTGCACTAATATTGCTATGCGAAGATATGTCAATGCCAGACCTGTTATGCTTCATACCAATATTCATCGGTGTTGCAGATTTTTGAGCGCTCGTTCTTCATACACGAGGGCTATGTCATTTCGTCACGATTTCTGTATTTCTCGAATTTTGAGCCGGAAAAAGACTCAATCGATAAGGCTAGACTCATTGATGACGAATACGTCGAAAAAATCGAGTTTGTCCATCCGTCCGGCCGTAAATATGGTTGATAGTTTCTAAACTACGGATTCGATCGTGACGAAATTTTATATTTCAATGGAGAATGATATATTCAAGCCACATTTTTCCCAGATCGCGTGACCAGAACCATAGAAACCATAGAAAATCATAACTTTCGAACGGAATGGCCTAGAGACTAGAAATTTTCAGGATAGGTGTGGATCGCGAATGTCGCAGTAACGTTCATCAATGGGCAAAACTAGAAAATTCTAGCGAATCATCGAAAAAGAAAAAAGAGCTTTTGAGCACTCGTTTATCCACGTTGTAAGCAGATTCACATCTTCCAGTTTCAGATACGAATTGAAAAATTTTTTGACAGCTGTCAAAAAAGTTATCGTGCTTACGGACGGACGGACAGAGTTGAATTTTCTGACAAATTCGTCATCAGTGAGTCGAACATAGTCGATTGAGACCATTTTCGGCTCGAAATTCGAAAAATACAGACATCGTGACGAAATGATATAGCCCTCGTGTGAGTAGTACGAGCACTCAAAAAATCCTTATATTTCTGTAACAGCTGATTTGACATATTTGAAAAAGAGCTGCTGTCATTTTTTTGATAGCTGTCAAAAAATTTTTCAATTTGTTTCTAAAACTGGATAATGTGAATCTACCTACAAGGTGGATGAACGAGCGCTCAAGAGGTCCTAACTTCACGGCAGTGCTTTTATAATTTTTCTCAACAATCAAGGGTAATCATGTTGTTTACCCTTAAACACATCGCATGACTCTTGGTAATTCTTATATGCTGAATGATTCACTGATGCAGAAATTTTTTTCAGTCTACCAGAAGATAACCTCATCGCTAGAGATAATCAAGAGTATTTGGTTCGTATGTTTCCGCGACTTCGTATATCCTACAACAATATACCTGATGAGGAGGATGACAGTTGGACAGAGTAAGTTTCAACCTAATCTCTATTTTAACAGGTCTAGTTTCAAGAAATTTGAAAAGCACTGACGGTGGGATCAGGAGCTTTTGCGCGCTTGTTCAAACGCAGCGGTCACTTCGAAATGATCGAAAATACAGGAAACTACTATTATCGAGAGGAGCCGTATTTACTCGTACTCACCCAGTATTCACCTTCAATCTCTATATTTCATTCGAAATTCGAGATGTCACATTTTGACAAATTTCACGAATTCTGGGAACAGAATTTTGACAGGTTTCATAAGATGAAATTATCATGGAATTCCTCAACCCATCAGAAAAACTCTTTCTGCGTGAAACATATAGGAAGTTGAATTCTACAAAACTTATTTTATCGATGGGCCAGACACAACATTCAATCAGAATATGGGAAATGAATTTTGAGATTCCTGAGTTTACGAAAATTTCAAAGCTCTAGGCCTCTCCTTTCCAAAGTTATCGTGTTTTCAGTTTACCGAACGGACAGAATAAAAATTGATTGATTGATTGGTTTCGATCCATATCAGATCTCATCAGTACGATTAGCAGTACGATGACAAATCACGCCACCTGTCCGTTCCAAAAGCAACTGTCTCAAATTTCTGTAGATCATAAAGTCTCATCGGCTCCCCGAAACAGAATAGGTTTTTTTCCACGTTACCTTATGTTTCAAGGTTTTCTCTTTCTCACATCGAATTTATCATTTTGATAATCGTACTGATGAGATCTGATATGCATCGAAACCGGTCTACGACTGCAAATGATAGATTCGTTGGTATCTGGCATGTTTTGTGCCCCGTGGGAAGCTTCAAGTAATCAATCCTTGGAGGGCCCCCTGAGCCGGTTAGCTTCAGGTGCGCCCTCAATGTCACTACAAAAGCGCCTCCACGATTCTCTTTCGGACTTTCTTATAAGTCCCTCGTATATTTTCAGGGCCGCTTTGTATTCGCCCCAGGAAGGCCAGATCTCATTGCCTTGTTGAAGAGATGCCTGCTATTGCGTCTGGCATCATTCATTTCAGAAGTCCACCATTTCGTCTGACCCTTCGGTCTTCGAATCTGGGGACTGCAGCTGCTGTGATAGGCCGAGAATATGAACTCCTGTAGCTTGCTAGCTGCAGTGTCTAACCCTCTCGTAGTTTTAAGTTTGAGGTTAACCCGTTCCAGATTGTCAGAGAGGCACTCCAAATATCTGGACCAATCTGTTTTGCCCTCGTGGAATCCACCTCCACCAGATCACCCGGCTCCATTGTCGGGTCGGAGGATACCTCCTCCCCCTTGCGGATGTCCTGTCCTTCAGCGGAGGACCTAACTTCTGGAGCAGCCTTCGCAGTCGAAAAGACTGCAGCATCCGTTTTCCGGACTGGACCTTGGATGAGCCTGAAGGTGCTCATCCTCATTGCCGACTTGTTACTTACAGGTCCTCGGGACCTCGAGAGATGTCTTGTCTACTCCCACTTCTAGCCCGTCACTCCTCTTGTAGACTTTCTAGCTCCAAGTCTAAATGCCGGAGTCGACATCTCTATACGCCTGAAAATGAGTTCTGTCGGCGTGGAGCATTGTGCACCCTTCACCTGCAGACTCACTCTCGTCAACTTTCCCAGGTCCTTCAACTCAATCACCTTGAGGTGAAGTTCCGTTGGAAGTCTCCGCCTGGACACGTTATTCACTAACCAGTCCCGGCTAGAGCTACCCACAACGGAGGTTATAATTGCCCCCTGGTGGTTCAGTACTACATTCTGGAACTATGGGTAGGCCTTGCCAGTCTGTATCCTGTCCATCTCAGCACCTTCAGGGGCAAACTCGCAACCTCATTGTAAGAGAGCCTGTCCGGAAGGTTATTAGCCTTCTTCGCAGGCCGCTCACATAAGGGTGGAGTGTTGTTATCGGGGGCGTTTCTTTTGGTACCACCTTTTTTTCATGTTTAGTCATAATCATGGACGAACTATCTCCGATAGATAGAACAGTGTGAGACTTCGTGTGAAGCACGACCTACTCTAACTAAACCTAACCTGCTGTTTTAGATTCCGGGCATTTATTACCTATTAACCTTTTGACTCTTCTTGTTCGTATCTCTATCACGATCTTTGTCGTGTGATAATTGTGTTAACTATGAATTTGAATTTCATAGGAGTCTCTTCATCTGAATAATTCAAATTGATATTACTCAATTTCTGTTTCTACGTAGTTGATCTCTGGGTCTTTTGTGATAGGTGGGTATCCTAACCACATCTTCTGCGGGGTTGTAGTCAACTAGTCTTCTTAGCTCATCGTTTGGGTGTTAACTTGCTTTTTCAAATATCTTCTCGGCCTTCTTTTTTAGGAAATATGTGACAGTTTCCCATTCCAAGTCTCTGTGGATTTGTTGGTTTCTTACGCACGACGGCTTATTCATTGCTGCTCTGAGCAGTTTATTCTCTGTTACTTGAATCTTCTTTATATGGCTATTGGCTGCATGGCCCCATGCCGCCGAGCCATATATTAGTTGGGGTCTTGCAATTGACTTTATCATTCCTAGCTTCGTGCTTTGGTTCATTGGAGGAGGACTAAACTATCGTATGGAATTTGTTCCAATGAACCCGAATGCGGAAAGAAATTCGACTCGTTGAATAAATGATCAAATAGATGAAATCAGACTGAATATAAAGGTCCCTGGTGGTTTTTGCACGAATGCGGCGATATCTAGCAGACGATTCGATTGTGCACGATAGGTCGGCGAGAATTCAGACGATTTTTTGAGGTTTTTTACGACGATACGTCGTAGCACCTAGATTTGAAGTAGGTCGATTTTGCGATGTGTTTGCCGCAGCGCGCCTATTCATGTAAGTTGTAGTAAGTATTGTTTTTGAGCGCTCGTACTACTTACACGAGGGCTATATCATTTCGTCACGATGTCTGTATTTTTCGAATTTTGAGCCGAAGATGGTCTCAATCGACTATGTTCGACTCACTGATGACGAATCAGTAGGAAAATTTGAGTATGTACGTCCGTCCGTAAGCACGATAACTCTCGAACGGAACAACCTAGAGACTTGAAATTTTCAGTGGGGGTTCCAAATTGTAACTTCCGAACGGAAACGCCTAGGGACTTGAAATTTTCAGGATAGGTGTGGATCTCGAATGTCGTGATCACGTTCATCTATGAGCAAAATTATACTAGGGGTTCCGTAAATATGGTCGTTTTAAATTTAGTTTTCTTGATAATTTCAAAACTACAGATTCGATCGTGACGAAATTTGTATACTAATGGAGAATGATATATTGAAGCTACATTTGTCCAGATCACATGACCAGAACCATAGAAACCATAGAAAATCATAACTTTCGAATGGAAAGGCCTAGGGATTTGAAATTTTCAGGATAGGTGTGGATCTGAAATGTGGCGTTCACGTTCATCAATGAGCAGAATTATACTAGGGGTTCCGTAAAAACGGTCGTTTGAAATTTTGGTTTCTCGATCATTTCGAAACTACGGATTCGATCGAGATTAAATTTTGTATTTTAATCGAGAATGATATATTAAAACAATATTTTGTCCAAATCGCATGACCAGAACCATAGAAACCATAGAAAATTGTAACTTTTGAACGGAAAGGCCTAGGAACTTGAAATTTTCAAGGTGGGTTTGGATCGCGAATATCGCGGCCACGTTCATCAATGAGCAGAATTAAACTAGGGGTTCCATAAATATGGCTGTTCAAAATATTTTTTTCTTGATAATTTCGAAACTACTGATTGGATTGGGATGGAATTTTGCACCTAGCTTAGGAATAATGTATTCAAACTACGTGCCAAATTTTGTCCAGATCGCACCACCAAGACCATAGATACCGTAGAAAATTCTAGCGAATTATCGAAAAAAAATTGGTCACCTAAAGCACTGACATGAAGTCTGGAGTTTTGCCTAACTCCTGCCTTCACGGCAGTGCTTTTCGTATTTTTTTTTTTGTAATATTGAGTAATATGTCATCAGATCTATGTGCGCATGTATACTGTTTTGTATAACATGTAAATTCGAAAGCACAATTTCATTGAATTTTAGGTCACTTAAAGGATTAACACAAGAAGAGTTGGAGAATGCTTTAGAAGACGTTGTTCGGGAAGAAAGGGGTAATGTGCTAAGAGAAGAACATTTATATGAATTTGATAGTGACGGAAATGTTAGCGACATAGACACAGAACAGAAGACTACACAAAACATATACCGCAGCAGCTGAGCAGTCAGCAGAAGCAATAGATGAAATCTCAGAGGATGACGAACTAAGCCAACTTGAAGTTTATAACTGTTTCTTCATAGTAACGAAACACTTTGGATAAGCAAACCTATTTTACATGGAATAATGTGAAGAAAACATTTTCCAAAAATTTTTATTGGTGTAATTCGAGTCTGATATAGAAACTTTATGTTCCAGTTTTTCTTTACTTCTTCAGTTGATATTTGTTTTAAAATATTTTAATTAAATGTTCATAAAGGTATCTTTCTCTCATTTTACAACATAAAATATATTTTCTTTATTATTCGCGAGCCAGAAACACAAAAAACCCAATGCGGTGTAAATGCCGCGCCCGGTAATGTAAGGGCTCCCGCACACTGGCAACTTTTTAGTTGCGGTGATTAAAAAATCTAATCGCTTGAAAGTTGCCCGTTACTGTTTCAAGCGCACACTGGCAACTGAATAGTTGCTTAACATCAGTTTCAAAATGGATTTCGTTGAAACTGCATGCGTTTGTGCTCTTCTTCTGAAAAGGAAGAGGAAAATGGACAGAAAATTTTGGGTTCATCCATTGATCAGCACAGGCTTATAGGTGGAGAATTTCATAAACAGTTTGAAAATCTGAAAAAATATCACTCCACAATTTTTTTTTAGGATTTTTATCTGCATATTCTTTCACCCTTCTGTCCTACAATGCTGACCGTGATTTAATAGCTTCTATGAATTCTTCAATGTTCATCGACATGTTCATTCGAAGCCGCCGAGATTGCAACTGAGAAATCGAGAGCAATTTTAAATCGCCAGTGTGCGGGGACGGGAATGAACTCGTATGTTCTATTCTGCCGGCAAATATTGAGTTGCCTGGAAAATAGAACATGTTGGAATTTTTTAGTTGCCGCAACTAAATAATCGCCTGTGTGCGAGGTCCCATAAAGAATGATGTGTTCTATTTTTGTGATTAAAAAGTTGCTTGAATAAAGTTGCCAATGTGCGGGGGCTCTAATTCTACAAAGCGCGCCCTCCGGAGGGTTTAAACTAAAAATGTGGACATGGGGCAACTAAAAGGGACCGGGAACCTCTCGACAGTCATTAATCCCAGTGGAATAAATCCGGAATATCCTGCAGTCGAACAGTAATAACTGGCTCTGCAGGGAGGAAGGTACTAAACTACTTCTACCCCTAAAACAAAGGATACAATTCTTTTTACTCCTATAGGGAGCTTATGCATCGAGTTATTAGGTGGGGCTGGCACATATCATTCTAACAAATAATCAAGAATCCAAAATGATAATGAAGTATCTACCAATTTTCACAGGATGAGGACTGAATCAATGGCATTCTACTGCTTGGTAAAGAAAGACCTGAAACATTATAAATATCAATTCGCTTGTAGACGGAGGTTATACCTAAGAATAGCAGGAGCACAAACAACTGAAAAAAATGCGGTTAAGAACTACTATTGGCACTCAACGGACCTCCAGAACGGCCAGTATGTTTCCTAAAACTCATAATCAAGAAATACGTAGAGGAATACCTGTAGGAAGCTTGTCATCTACCAAGTAGTAGCTGTTGAATGAAGGAACCTAAAAGAACTAATGAAGCACAGTGATCAGAGGAATCAAGGAGCGCGTGGTCCCAACATATTTACCAACAAAGGGGCTCGACAACCGTGAATCATTTCACAATAACGTTTCAATACAAAGTCAAAGTGACATGAATTTACGTGACTGAGATATTCAAAATACAACGGTTACATTATAAGAGCAATATCGAAAGCACTTTCTTTCGTTGATTTTCTGAAATTTTACTTCTTTAACTGTTCTCTACAAGAGGACCTCTCTTCAAAAAATATTGAGGCCTTGTTCATCCCACGCCCCCGCCATCTTAGACTTTTTCTCCCACTCTCCTTGCGCATCGTTTCTTTGGTTTTTCTTCTTCGCGCTGTCAACCACCGCAAGCGAGACCGCAAGCCTCTCATGTTGGCCTTAGCCGCCACAACTCTTACTCCGGCTTTGTGGGTAATCCTATTCCTTCCAAAAACAGTTTTTCAGGGGTGGTTCATCTCAAATATTACGTCAAAACAGACGGCCTAAGCCTTAAAAGAACATGCCTTGTATGAACGTCATTGAAAATATGGTCCATAATGGACATCCCGTCCCTCTAGGACATGATATAAACAAAATGAAAGAAATACACTTATTATTTCATTTCTGAAGATTTTGACAGGTCAAGAATGACAAAAAAATTATAATTAAAAATTTTTCGACAGCTGTCAAATTTTAAAACTAAGCCAGAACTCCAGACTTCACTTCAGTGCTTTAGGCCATGTTTTTTTTTCGATAATTCGCTAGAATATTCTACGTTTTTATGGTCTTGGTAATGCGATCTGGACGAAATTTCCCATGTTGTTTGAATACATTATTCTTCGTCCATGTGCGAAATTTCATTCCAATCCAATGAGTAGTTTCGAAATTATCAGGAAAAAAATATTTTGAACGGTCATATTTACAGACCCCCTATTCTAATTTTGCTCATTGATGAACGTGACCGCGAACCTACTCTAAAAATTTCAAGTCCCTAGGCCTTTCCGTTCGAAAGTCAAAATTTTCTATGGTGTCTATGGTTCTGGTCATGCGATCTTGACAAAATTCTGCATGTATGACGAACACGTCATTCTCCATCTGAGTGCGAAATTTCACCTCGAATCTGTTGTTTCGAAGTTATCAGGAGAACAAAATTTTGAACAGCCATATTTACGGAACCCCTCGTCGAATTTTGCCCAATAACGAACTCAACCGCGGCATTCAAGATTCGAAGCTACCCTGAAAATTTCAAGTTTCTAGGACATTTCGTTCGAAAGTTATCGTGTATACGGACGGCCGGACGGACAGACTCGAATTTTCCGACAGATTCGTCTTCCGTGAGTCGAACTCTGTCGATTGAGACCATTTTTGGCTCAAAATTCGAAAAATATCGTGACGAAATGATATAGCCCTCGTGTAGAACGAGCGCTCAAAAAAGATATGAATCTTTGTACCTAGAGGGATGAAGAAAAGAAAATATGATGAGATCTCAATTCAATCAAGGAAAGATTATTACAATAACAATATACCATCTGATAACAATAATAGTAAATAGTAGCGATATTGAGAGTTACATTCAACTCTTCAGATATAAAATTTCCCCTTTTTGAATTCATGATATTCATTTATTTCATATTTTTCAGTTCTAAACGGGGTCTCGACCTTGGTCTTGGAAGAGGTTACTCTGGATCACTGGCTGCCAAGCAGAGAATAGGGTGGGCAGCAGCGAATTTCGCTGGAGGACCAGGAAGAAGACGGCGAAATGGGTTCGAAGAATAAATATCTCTAGTTCTCGGAATTCATTCAATAAAATATTCGAATAATCCTTATGTATATACCCACCTTATCTGAATTATCACTCAAAGAAATTAAAAATTGACTGTGCAGATATTCCTTATTGACTTATTTTGATTATCATAAACATTTTGGAATCAATAAATTACTTCAATTAGAAAATGGTTTCATTATTATTATAATGTTTATCATTAATTCACATTAAGAATTAAGATATATTCTTTTTTTTTATTTCACACTGATGTGGTGAGGGTACCGAATGAACCGGGCGCGGAAGCGCCAAGGTCAATTCGGTGCAAACCTTAATGCGGGAAGACGATCTGTCATATAATATTCACTGTCCCCAGGATTACAGCCTTCTGCATCCACAAGATTGTATTGGGATGCAGGTTCAATTCTCTCAGATGTTCTGTTGTCTTCTTATGTACCATTCCGTTGCAAGTAATTATTAGCGGTTTTATATCCACTCTCTTCAGGTGCCACATGACTCTGTCGAGCCAGAGCTTGATATTTGGTGATTTTCTCGGCGTAGGCTTTGCCGATGTTCTGATCTAAAGGCACCGAGAAGTCGATGATCAGAGCTACCTTCTCTAGCTTATTCCACACCATCATATCAGGCCTGTTGTGGCCGACGGCCTGGTCCGTTATGACTGCCAGTTCCCAATAGATTTTGATGCGCTCGTTCTCGAGCAACGTTTGGGGTGAGTATAGATGATGTGGGGTGAAGTGATCCAGCAGTTGATATATATATATATATATATATATGTTATTTTTAAGGTTTTCACGGATGAAATTATTTGATTTATTATTTCTGGGATTGCTCCGTGTTCGAACTGAAACATATGAATTCATTTTTACGAATTTATTTCAACGTTTCGACCTATATCACAATGGTCTTTCTCAAGATATGAAAACGTACTGATTTTTCAAGAAATGCGTGTCAACTGAATGTCATTTAGACTTAGTTCTTTTTCTTCTTAAATTATATCGCGGCTGTACTTCTTCCGCTTCATTAGTCTCATCCCCACCATTCCGAGGCTGCGCTCCGCCACTGCCTCCATGAGATGACTGCTTGTCCTCGCTCCGTTCACTTGAGGACCTTGATGACTGATTGGATTTCGTCTGTCCCCTCTGTTCGAGATGTGTGGTTGCTTCAATCATTCCATTCACCTGACCTTCGTCTGTTTGATCGTTTCGGGTGGCATCCTGGTGGGACTTGGGAATTAGCGCTCTCCAGCAGGCCGA